>CM053625.1:98681064-98733271 GCA_028646595.1 Phalanger gymnotis
CTCCACCAACAATGTATTAGTGTGCCCATTTCCCTGAATCAATTCCAGCATTATTTCCATCTTTTGTCATCTTTGTCAATTTCCTGGATCTGAGGTGAGATCTTAGAGTTGAAATTTATCTTACTATTAGTGATTTGGAGCAATGGTTGCAAAAATTTTATATTTCCTTTGAGAACTATTTATTCTTCTCCTTTGAGCACTTATCCATGGGGGAATAGCTTTTAATCATAAGAATTTGTGTTATATAGCAGGTTCTTCTCGGACTTATTTAATGCAAAGATTTTTCCCCACTCAACAGTTTCCTCTTACTCCCTTTATACATTTACTTGTAGTCATATTTCTTCTGGTTTTGCTTCTCTTGTAAAGCAAGTTTATTTCAAGTTGAGAATAATGTCACTAGGATTTGGTTGTGAATTCAGAAGAAAGCAAATAAGACTTTAGACTTAGTGTAATACCAAATCTTGAGTAAGGCACAATCAGTATAGGTTTTAAGTATGAGACAAAATTTTAGATATGAGGAGGCCTACCTGGACTTGATTATTTTTCATTAACTCTGGGAAGCTGTAAATAACCTTCTTGGTATTCCCATCAATGTATTTTGACCTGAATGGCCTGAGTTCCAGTTTACTGTGTTAAATGACAGACTATTTAGAGGTCTGTGTTATTTAAAACAAACAAAAACCAAACATTCTGGTTAAGCCATCTTTCACTAACTTAAAGATAGTGAAAGAAAAACTCAGAATTCAAATCAGTCATATTTCTGTAGTTTATTCGCAGAAGCTATAAGTCAAGCTCTAAAAACCATGGTAGTTAGTATTAAGTGGTGATTTAAGATTGTTAAGATTAGAGTTTGTAAAGAAAAAAACTGAGTTTAAAAAAGAAATTAATATAGGATTCCCCCCCCCCCCACGACCTGTCATCTATTACTAGATAGCATGTGCTCTATTTGTTTTATATTCAGAATACATAAGTCAGTCCTCAAATATTTTTAAAGAAACCCTCAAGAATGCTAGGCTCTGTGTGGCTAAAACCTTCACAAACCATCTGGAGATCAAGGGCAGGTAAAAAAATTAGGTTTTTTTGTTTTTATCAAGGTTCGGTGCTGTTTCTTAAGAATCTAAGTTTATAACAGAATTTTGAAAGTGCCAAACAACAAAGAGAGTTCGTTGAGTCAGAATCTTGGACAGAGAATTGGAATGGTAGCAAAGAAGAAAAACGAAGGCAGAGAGTTGTGATTTGGAGCAGTGCTACAGACCCCGTGGGCTTGTTCATCTAGCATTCTGTAATGCTCGGGTTGGGTTGGATGGTAATGCACTTGCTTCAGCTCCAGCTCGCTATTTCTCATATCTTATTGCCATGGGTAAAACGGCCGACAACGGCATCCCACGCCCATTCTGAAGCCCCAGTTTGCTGATAGAAAGCCTGGAATTAGGACTTCTTTCATGAATCTTAGAAGAGCCTTTACAGACCCTTTTCTAAATCCAGTTGTCCCATGTCACATGTTCCATAATCCCGAAATGCTGTGGCTCTTGGGCCCAGCCTAGCTCATGTACCCAGCTGGGGCCTCTCTGAATATCTCTGTTTAGGAGAATTTGGGAAACCACCTTACTTGGGGGAGGCAGGAGGGGGTGGAGTAATGGTTTGTATGAGAAATTTCCACAAAGAGAGGGGAGTATCAGACTTGGGCCCTCTGTGCTGGGTGAGTCTCTAGGCAAGCCTGTGGGCCCCAGCTGGTCTATGTATTGCCTCTTGGGGGCTTGTTTACACTGACATGTCTCTATCAGTTTTAACTGTTAAGCAGATTTATTTGTTACTACTGGCTTCTTTGGCTTTGATAATCTTGCTTTTATCCTCCTGGGTAACAGGAGCAGTGATGTCTGACTACGTAGTGTTTGAAACTGAGCTGTGAGAAAACACAGCCAGTACTGTTAGGTCCTCGCGGGGTTTTCCTGTTTATGCTTTTCTCCAGAACTTTGTGCCGCTGATGTTCAGGTAAACTATTCCCTTAATTATGGTTCATCATCTTGGGGGTGATACTGAATTTAGCTTTCAAAAATAATCCTTGAAAAGCTGTCTCTTTTCAAATCCCTGCTTGCATTTTACCAAAAGGAAGCCTCCTAGCATTTATGGATATGTATTTTAACTCATTCCTTCCTTATTTGCTGTGCCTTTGCTGGGCCGGATCAGATTTTGGAAATAATTACTGTAGAGAACCATATAATGTAGTATCCCTTGCTGAATTTTAGGCTTTGGGGATAGAGGCTCCTTTTGGGGTCCTGGGTCTTCACTGACTCCCCAGGAAGTTACACTTCAGATTATTTGTTTCTGTACTCCTGGTATGAACTGACTCTGAGGTCTGGATTAAGCCCCTGAAAAGGAAATGGGGAGCAGCCTTGAGCGTCACTGCCTTAGATTACAAAAAGTTTTCCAGGTGCCCAGGAGCAATCTCACCTCAGGACCTGAACTAGGGAGGAAGGAAGAAATCTTAGGCAAAAGCACAGAATGATTTCTGGAATCTCCTGATTGAAGGTTTAGTACATAGCAGATAGGTGTGAGGTGACAGGATCGCAGGATGCTGGAGCTAGAAAGGGACCCTGGAGGTATTTTCTGTGGTTTGGAAGAGAACATGAGCCTGTGATTTAAGAAGATGGAGCTCCCTGGAAGTGGTTCATTAAAGGAAGAATAGAATTCTCTTGTACATCTACTTATTAATTCATGCTGCTAAGACACAGAGAATGAGTTCAGAGGAAAGAAAATGTGGACAATGGATCTTTTGGAGAGAAGGAACATCTTGTGATACAGGATGCTATCCTATGATGTTAATATTCCAAAAGATGCAGGCATACTCTTTCATGTCATTGATTTATTTCCCTGAAAACACAGTATTAGGTGAAGTATTAGTTAGGGGGCTGTACTTTCATAGGACTAATGTACAACAGTAAGCAAATTAGCAACAGTAACAAACTTGTTTTAAGGGGAGTTAATACCTCTGGGATTCAGAGTCAGATGAGTCCTGTACTGACCAATGAGCAGAGGGCTTTGCTTATACCTTGTTAATGACATTATTAGTAATAGCTCACATTTCTATGGTGCTTTAGAAGTTGCAATGCACTTTCCTTACAAAAACACTGTAAAGCATACTCATATGATGCCTGTAATTTTGTTTTCCTGGATAATGGCCTCTCATGTGAGTTACAATTTCAAAGAAACCTTTGTTTCTATATGTGTGTGAAGAGCTGTGAGCTCAATGAGGAAAGGACCCCTGTCCTATCTAAACTTTGTATCTCTCTCGTACCTGGAATAATGCTCTGCACATAGTAAGTACATACTAATAGCTGTTTAATACAATCCAATAATGCTATTTATTGATACAAACTGGGCCTGAGATTTTCAGGGTTTAAAAAAATGTATAGCAGGAATACAAAGACTTTTTAAATGATAAAAGAGCATGGCATCAAGGTACAATGGGAAGAGTGCTAGATTTGGAGTCCAAAAAGGTAAGTCAAATCCTGGTTCTGCCGTTTACTAGCTATGTGACTTTGGCCAAGTCATATAAACCTCTCTGAGCCTCAGCTTCCTCGTCTATAAAATGAGGGAGTTAGATTAGATGCTCCTTAAGGTCCCTTTGAGCTCTGAATTCTATGATTCTCTAAAAAGGAGGCTTTGTGCACTGGAGAGGAGTGGTCTGATTTTACTGAACAACAATTTTCTAGAGTAAAGGACCCTAGTTAGCTCGGATCCTGCTTGGGGAGGTGTGTTGTTTGGCAGGACCAACTCAATTCTGATTATGTCTTTGAGATTATCCTCATAAACTACAAGTTTTGCAACAGAGTCTAACCCATTTCCCCAGCAGATATGGGATCTCCTCAATAGGCTATTCCTCCAACAATAAAGATTATAATCTATCTTTGCCCCGCCACAGCCTCTGGTAGTGAAACTGATCTGTAGCATCTCATCAATTTGCAGCAGGGGGTACATTCAACTTGGTGGAGTCCTTCCTTGAGTTGATGTTGCAAGGGATACCAGTAGGCATATTGACTGCCCATCTATTAGTTGCTCTTTTCTCTTGCTAGGTGGCGGGCTGATCTCTTTTTTTAAACTTTTTCCCCTGATCATACATTTATCTGATGATATCCTCCATGCCATCTTTCTGGGATAATTTCTTTGTTTCGGGAGGAATTGTGTGTGTGTAGCAGCTTTCTCACACCTACCATGGATCAACCTCTTCAAAGCCCTTTAGGTGACTTTTGAACTTGAGTTCTTCAGACACTGTAGTATCCTGTGATTAGCAGTAATAAAATGTCATCTGAAGAATATGGGGAGTGGTCCAGATGTGTAAATTTATTAGTACAGGGAAGTGTTGGTGTGGAGACTTTATCCAGCAATGCAAATGGGAAACTCATCTGTTTCTTATAATCTTAGAGAGTTATTTATGTTCATATAGGTAGTCAGGTCGTGGAATAAGATGTTCCTGACTTGACCAACTAAGCCTGGCCTTCTGGTCATTATTCCATACTGCCTTTCTTGGAAGACTATTGTTGAGGTAGAGGATTAGGGACATCAAAAGAACTTTGTAGTTTCTTATAGGTATCTCAGTCTGCTCTCTTCCTTTTGTTCAATTCAGGGCCCCGCTAATTGTCCATTTGCAGTGTTTGTCCAAGATATGTTTGTTTATAGATAAACTCTATATGTTTTTCATCCAACTGTATCTCATCATTTGAACAACAAGCAGCCTTCATCTACTTGGAATTTCCTATGTGGATGGATAATTAGACCAAATTCTCTTAAGTGACTGTCTTATTTAGTGGTCTATGCAATGTTTTGGGGCTTGATGCAATCAGTACATTGTTTTCCACAAATAGGAGATTCTGGAGGATCTCACCATTTGCAGGGAATCCCTCATCAATTTGGACTTTTCGTGGAACCCAGTCCATGATAATCACAAATACTTTGGCAAACATACATCTCCCTTTGAAAATCCATCACTGGTACTAGTAATCAGTCAGTCAAGTATTTATTAAGCCTTTAGTCTGTGCCTGGCACTGTGCTAAGTGCCAGGTCAGAAACAGTGCTTGCCTCCAAGAGCTCACATTTTAATGGAGGAGACAATGTACAAACAACTGTGCACATACAAGATATACACAGGGTAAACTGGAGATATTCTCAGAGGGTTAGGCACTAGCACTGAGACAGGGAAAGGCTTCTTGCAGAAGGTGGGATTTTAGGTAAGACTTGAAGAAAGTCAGAGAAACCAGGGGGCAGAGATGAGAAAGGAGAGTATTGCAGGCTTGGGGAACAGCCAGTGAAATTTCATGACATCTCCAGACATAGTGGCGCACATCTATAGTCGCTGTTGCTGGGGAGGCTGAGGCTGGTGGATGGCTTGAGTTTGGGAGTTCTGAGCTGCAGGAGGCCCAGGGATGTGCTGGAGCCAGTCCTAACCAGTTTTTAATTGCTAAATTTTCAGGATGAACATTTACACCTCAGAAATGGAAGATTGCTATACATTAGGACTTGACTTATTTTCTTGGTTATCTAGACTTAAAGTGTTAATAATGCAGATTAAACTTAAAAGTATGTGTTTATACAATTTTTTGAGGTAGAGAACCCAGTAAAATATTTACCAGCACAGCTTTGAGTAGGGCTAAAACTAATATAGTGTCCCTACTAAGTCCACCACCCATATAGTAAGCCCCTGGGAGCAGAGCCACCAGACTATTTAAAGAGGGGCAAACCTTGAAACTTCTGTGCTGATCTGGACAGTCTTGGAAATAGGAAAGAAGCCACTGTCTCTGGATCATAGCGTACTTGGAGGAGAGTGAATGCTAAGAAAACTAGAAAGGTAGAAAGGGCTAAGTTTATGAAGGGCTTTAAAGCCAAACAGAGGATTTTCTATTTGATCTTAGAAGTAATAGAGAGCCACTGGAGTTTATTGACTGAGGGTGGAGGTGGGGATAAGGTGACATGATCACATGGTCATGTGAGACCGATCAGAGGTTGGTGAACAAAGTTATCTCTATTGTTATGTCTGTCAAGTACGTGGTATGATTCTGACATTGTGTGTGGTAATGAACACTCTCCCCCTTGTTGGAGCAGAGCCTATGAAATGTTTTTGTTCCATCAAAGAAAATGCTTTTTTTTTTCATAGCATTTAGTTTATAGACTCAATCTACATTAGCCATAAATTCTTGGGACCTGAAAATAACTTAAATTTAGATTTTTCCAGTCTCTTATGCTGTTGGTAAAAATGTTGGGGAAAGGCTTATCCTTCTCCTAATAACATTGAGTGTACAAGTCAATTTTTTCTTTGCTGTAGCCCTGATTTAGACTTTGCATGGTCAGTTCAGAACATTATTGGGCAAAGCTTCTAGTTACTGCCAACAGTCTTGTAGGTTTGGGGAAAGGCCCAGGCAGAGCTAGTTGGGATGCCCTTCTGAGAGGAAGGGGGAAGAAAGGAAAAGGCATTCAGATAGCGCCTGCTATATGCCAGGCACTGTGATAATCACTTTTACAAATAGTATCTCATTTGATTCGTGCAACAATGCTGTGAGGCAAATATTATTATCTTCACTTTACAGTTGAGAAGACTGAAGCAAACAGACACTGGGATTTGCCCAGAGTCACACAGATAGTGTCTGAAGCTGGATTTGAACTTGGGTCTTCTTGGCTCCAGGCCCAATAGTCTAGCTCTCATTGAGGATTCACCCAAAGGAGAATTCTTAACCAAGCAAAGAATAGAGATGATTGCAAGAGATAACCCTCTTTTGGAGGGGGAATTTTATTTTTTTTATTCTGAACTTTACAAATATATAAATATATACAAATATATAACTATAATAAACATTTCCTTATACACGACACGAAGGAAAAAGTAGCGTGTTGCATGTGAAATTGCAAATCTCCATTATATATGGCTTGCTTTTCCTTTTAAATATATAATCACTTTGACGTATAATTTCAATGCTGCGCTGCTTGTCTGTGTTTCCTCCTTTCACACATTAAAAATTTTTCAATTACCCTCTTTTCTTCCTTCCTTCCTTGCTTCCTTGTTTTTTCTTTCTTCCTTCTTTCCTTTCCTTCTTTCTTTTTCTTTTTTTCTTTTTCCCTTCCTTAGCCTTATTCTCCTTCCCACCCCCTTTTCCCAAAAATTGGAAAAGAAAAAGAAAAACGAAACACTTAAAACAAACATGCACATTGAAGCAAAACAAATTCCCACACTGTCTATGTCTGAAAATCTGCCTCATTCTACACCTTGGGTCCATCAAATCTCTCTGAAGAGGTGGAGTAGCATGCTTCATCATGTATCTTCTGGAATGGTGGTTGGTCAGTACATTGATCAAACTTCTTAATTCTTTTGAAGTTGTTTTTCTTTATGATGTTGTTATAGTATAAATCGTTCTCCTTGTTTTGCTTACTTACTCCTCATCAGTTCCTATAAATTTTTCCCTTTTGTCACTTCTCATCTATTCCATATATAATATGTAATATATACACATGCATACATACATACGTATGTATATATAATGTATATATTTACATATACACATTCACATACATACATACATATAAAATATGATGCTTTTATCAGGGAAATTTGCTTCAAAAATCTTTTCCCAGGGCAGCTAGGTGGCACAGTGAGTAGAACAGCAGCCCTGGAGTCAGGAGGACCTGAGTTCAAATGTGACCTCAGACACTTGACACATGTACTAGCTGTGTGACCTTGGGCAAGTCACTTAACCCCAATTACCCTGCCTCCCCCCAAAATCTTTTCCCCATTTACTTGTTTCCCAGCCCTTTTGTCTTCTAGATAAGGAAACTGAGGCCCAGGGGAGGCTACGTGACTTTCTTAAGATCTTAAAGATGGTAAGTACCAGAGTCAAAAATAGGATTCGAACCCAGCTCCAGTGACCTTTGTACTGGACTATCTGAACAAATATTTCCCCCAAGAAGACTTGCAAATTATTCATAAGCATATGAAAGATTTCTCCAAGTCACTAGTAAGAGAAAAGAAACTTAAAACAACTCTGAGGTTTCACCTTATACCCAGCAAATTGGCAACAATGATTACAAACAAGAATGGTCCATTTAAAGCTGTGAAAACAGGTGCATTTAGTATGCTGTTGGTGGAGTTGTGAATTGGTCTAACTGCTAAGGAAAGCAGTTTGGAACATGCTACAAAAATTACTAAGATATCCATAGTCCTTGACCCAGAAATCCCAATGCAGGACACATAACCTTCAAGCAGGCCAAAGACAGAATGAAAGGTCTCATACACTCTCAAATATTTATAGCTGCACTTTTTATTGTAGTAAAGAACTGGAAACCAAGTAGATATCCATTGATTGAGGAATGATTAAACAAACTGTGGTCCATGAATGAAATGGAATGTTACCATACCATAAAGGAACAAATGAGTATCAAGAATATGGAGAGGTTTGGGAAGACATATCAAGTAAAGCACAGTGTAACAAGCAATGATCCACAGTAATACAAATGGAAAGAGCATGTCCAAGCCAAACTAAAACTGAAAGCTGCTTATAATATGAAACCTGGCCTCAAAAGAGGGAGAAAATGTACTTCCCTCCTTTCTCTGAAGTATGTGTGCGTGTGTGTGTGTGTGTGTGTGTGTGTGTGTGTGTGTTTGGGGGGAAGGAAATCAGGGCAGTGATGGGGTGAGGAATATTACCTATACTGTTAGACTTGATTATATTATTTAGTTTTTCTGAATTTTTTTCAAACCTCTCTCTTTTTATTCTTTATTACAAAGATGAGTTCTTTGAGTAGGGGAAAGGGATAAATTTGGAAAATTATGTGATGTAAAAACAAAAGGCACTAATAAAGAGAGGAGAGGGAGGGAGGGAGAGAGAGAGAGAGAGAGAGAGAGAGAGAGAGAGAGAGAGAGAGAGAGAGAAACTCGGGTACTAGAATCTAGTTGGAGCCAGGAGCCAGTCTTAAGGAGACTCTTGCAGTTAAGTTCACATTCCTTTTTTATGAGCTGGGCTGATGGGCCGGAGGTAGGTAGAACTGAAGGAAATGCAAGGATGTTCACTATGAATAAAGCTGGAATTTGATGGGCGAGGGCACAAAATGATTTGTTTTGAATTGTAATATCCCCCTGACATATAAACCACACTGAGAAAACCGTCATGTCAACAGAGGAATTGGCAGGATCCACATTTCAAGAGAAAAGGCACCTGATCAAACATCAGCAGAGCCTTCTTAGCGAGACATTTCCAGGAACATGAAGGTGCCTCAATTGTTAAGCAGGAGATAGTGATGAAATCAGTGCCCATGCATAGTATGAAGAAGTCACCCTTATTTGAGCTTTGTGTATGCCTACAAGCTTAAGAGTCAACCCTAGGAGTGCTAGAAGAGCTGCAACATACATGGGGAGGCTAAAATCTGTAGAAGACATGAAGAATCCTAGTGTGAGCGAAAACTCTGCTGGCCCTGTAGATTCTCACTGAGTGCCATGTGGGAAGACCAGACTTTGAGGATAGAGACACTCAGAACAACATGGACATTTTCATAAAGGTAGACCATTTGCTCACTGTAGCACTACCTAGGGCTAATTTGATGGATGAACTGTTTTGAATGGCCATGAATAGCCTAAAGAAGTAACTTTTAGATGAACAAGGAGAGAGGCAAGAAAAAAGCATCACCTGCTAAGAGGAGGATCTTAACTATGAGGGCAGTATCTCTGAGAATTGGCAGGTGACATCCTTGGGGATGATGTTTTATCAGACTCATAGAACAGTGAGCAGGAAGAGGCTATAACACAGAGATATAATTGTCTGTCTAGAGACCTAACAAGCAGATAATCCCAATGAATGGCATGGAAGAAAAGGACCCGGGCTTTGAGAACAAAAGAAATTCTGGGTGGGCTCTTGAAGGGCTCTGAGGAGAGAGCAGCACAGCCATGTTCTAAATACCAGTGAAGGAATTAGCTGTGGGGGTACAAATATGTTGGAGTAAGGCTAAAAGACCTGGGAGTTTGGCGGGGGGGGGGGGGGGGGCAGTGGTGTATCTTTCACAAAAAAAAAAAATTCTGGCTGTGTCCAGATGTGGCCATGTCAGAAACTTTCCTCAAAAACAACTCTGTCACATTGGGACCATCTGGAAGACTTGGAACTTCTTATTGGGAATACCATAGAGTGCGTCAATTCTGAGTCCTTTGGACTCCAGTCTCCTTCACAAGTGAGCTTAGCAATACAAACATTGTGTAGCAAAGTGGGGGATTAGTTTCTGGACTCTGTAGCATTATAGGGAATGAGGAGCCCACCAGTGCCAAATTTGGGGGGAGGCAGTTATTAAAGTGCTCACAGTGTCACAATTGCATGAGAAACTTCTGTTTTATCTATCATGGAAGTCAAGTTAGTATCAGCAGAAACTGTTCTTCCCATTTTATAATCCTCATAAAACTAAATTGCTTTATGAAATTTCCAGCAGAAAGGAACTTGGATGTTTTTCTATTTCCCTCAGAGATCTGTGATTTCATCAATGCATATTCTCCAACAACCATTAGACAGTGTTTTCCCTCTTTTCTTCCTTCTTTTCTTCTCCTCTTCTTTCTCTTCCTCCTTTCCTCTCCTTTCTCATTCTTTCTTTTCTTCACTTCCCCTTCTCTGACCTTCTCTCCCTCCTTCCTTCTTTCCCTTCCTCCTTCCTTCCTCCCTCCTCCTCCTCCTTCTTCTCTCTCTCTTTCACTTTGACCTTCTACTTTCCTCACTTGGACTGGTTCTTCCCACCTTAGGCATTTTGATGGCCCTTCAGTCCCAGAGGGTCATCATACTGGTGCCACGTTTAGTGCAGGCATCTAATCAATCAGCTTTAGCTCTGCTATAACTCGAAACTCCCAGACTCAGGCAATCCACCAAGCCCCATCCTCAGCCTCCCTGGTAGCAGTAGTTATAGGCTTACACAACCACACCCAACCTATGGCTCTCATCTGCACTTTAGTTGGAAGTTTTCTTGGGTCATTGTGGTTAAAAAAAAGTCATCATCTGATGACCAAAGCACTGGAGATGGGCCTTCTCCTTACTTAGCTAGGCCACACAATAGACATACAATGTATTTATGTATAAGTCCCTGTATAAGCAGGAAAATGTCTTGGAACACACTCTGGTCAATATCCTATGTCACCTATATATTATTGACCTACCAATGAGGTATAGAAAAAGATTGGGGTCTGGGTGGGGGTGAGGAAGAGAATATCTAAAATTAGATGCAAACTTGTATCTTTGATTATTAGCCAAAGTCTCTTTTGCCTATTTTGGTCTCTCTGATGACTTCCTCTGTAATTTGATTTTGAGAGAAAAAGAATGAATAACTCTTTGAAATCAAATTCAACTTTAAAAAGCTAGGACAGGAGCCTGTTTCTTTCTTATATTTCCTTGGGCATGCTGGATGGATGAGAATAAGGAGAGGTTAGAGAGAGGGAGGGAGAACAGTTTAAAATATAATTGTGTGAAGAAATGATGCCTAAATTTGGGTGTGGGCAGTCAGTGTGGATGGAGGGGAGAGATTTCTAGAGAGATTTTCAGTCAATAGGCAATAAACATTTATTAGATGCTTAGTATGTGCTAGGTAGTGTGATCAGCACTGGAATTTTGAAGGAAGATTTATAAGGACCTGGTGACTAACCGAAAATATGGAAGGCAAAAAAGAAGGAAGTATAAAAGATAATTCTAAGATGCCTAGGTAGAAGGAACTAAGGAAATGTGGCCAGGCTTTATGGAGATGAGGAATTCTTCCAAAATTTCTTATTTTTTACATAGGGTGAATTAGGATCAAAACAAGGGCAACACTGTTAGTGCCATCACCATCACAGTACAATTATACTTAGTAGTTTTCACATACATTATCCTATTTGAGTCTCATAGTAACCCTCAATGGTAGGCAGGACAGGGATTATTAACCCAGGCTTAACTTTTTTTTAACCAGTTGAGGTTAAAGGTTCAGTGAGTTGAAATGATTTCCCAAAACCATGTCACTAAAAGGTAGATCAGTGACTGAAATTTGTATCTTCTAAATCCTAGATGGCTGAATGTTTTTGTATTAGTTTTCCAGGAAGTAATTGGAAATAAAGGACTAGATCTCAGGAGGTAGATCTGGGACAGAGATGCAGATTTCAGTCATCTGCTTACAAGAGAAAATTGAGGATTTTTGTTAGTCGCTTAATACACTTATCTCTCAGCTAAGGAACCTTAATTCTATAATACTCTATTTTCTCCACCATTCTGTGGACTGCTGAACAGTCTATGATCTCTTGAACTATTTAAATCTTTTATTGTTATTTAATGTTCAGAGTTTTTTATTTCCTTGTATGTAGTCTTAGTAAAGTGAAGGCTTTGCATCTCTGCAGTCCCTGAAACATACTAAGTCCTCAGTAAACTTGTATTGGCTTAATTCCATATGACCTAAGTGTTTGGTTTTGTATCACAGGGAGGTCTGGGGTGGGGGGTGGGGGTGTTTGTTGTGTGTGATTGTGCAAACAAATATTTCTTTTATTTTGCATTCTTCTTATTTTCCTGATGTAGCCATTTAATTTCAGTTTTAAAAAATGGAAACTACTGCTTTTGCACAGCCCCTAAGAATAAATATCTTGAAAAGGAGACTTTTATATTTATATTTGCTCTTACAAGTTGGACCCACATCACCTTTTGTTATTAACCATTAAGGGCCCATTATAGGTATCAGCTTCGAAGTGGGGAAGTCAAAATAAAATTCAAGTGGTTCTGTGAAGGTGCTTCTTAGCATTTACTTGTTGCCAAAAATCACAGGAGATAGAAGGAAACCCAGTGGCCAGATACCTGAAAAAGAATGCCCACTTGAGCATACTTAATACGTGGTCATTCACCCTCTTTTTAGAATGTCACATTACAATTCAGATATCTCATTAGGGAAATACTGGAGTGCTGATTTCCTTACAAACCTCTGTAAAATAAGTGTTTTAATTAAAATTAATTTTTGACAAAGTCAAACTGTAATAGTGCAGTTGCTGAAAGAAGCCTTGGTCCCAAGGCTGATCTTGACTATCTCCTCTTTAGTAAAAAACAGCCTCTCTGACATGGATGGCATAAGGAGAAGCAATTCACCCAAGAAGGGAGAGCTATTAGGCTAGAGTCCCACTAAAGCTGTCACCATGATGGTGATGGATGAGAGAAAGTTCTGGAAATGAACCCATGTTAGCCCCAGCTCCTGGGACTTAGTCCCTAGTGGAGGGAAAGATGTTTTGTTGAATTAATCAAATCTGGCTAGGCTTCCTTCAGGGATTTGAAGGTCAAGCTTCTCTGACCAACAGTGGAAAAACTGATGGAGAGAGATGAGGCCAGAAAAAAAGTGAATAATAGCCCTAACATCAACCTAGTCCAACAAAGTTTTTTCTCACTGACTCAGGAAAAGGCATTATTAGTCAGAGACTAGCTCAGTAGCTTTGGTCCAATGTTGACAAGGGTGTGAAAATTTGGGGAAAAAAAAGATTTCATGTGACTCACAGTAATTTTTTTCATCTTTGAAAACTCCAGTAATGTCTGCCCACTCCAGAATACCTGGGCTCACTTCCCACTATGGCTAGAGGCAGCTGACAGGCTAAGACTAACATTTCTTCCTGATACCTTCAGAACATGCTGTGGGTCCTGTCTCTGCCGTCTGGAGAGGTGACTTTAAAAAAAGCCACTGGGGGTCCAGGAGTTTCGCAAGGGCCAATAAAGAGCAGGACACAGAGAAGCCTTCCCAGAGACAAGGCAAGGCCAAGCCCTGGGTGTCTGTGGGCCTAAATGGGACCAGCTGCTTCTAAGTCAGGTTTAGGAAAAGGAACTGGGGATTTCACATTCCTCTCTAGTATGAGTGGTTGGCTCCACCTCTATGGTGACACTGTCAGAAAGAACAATGATGTTCACACTCAGTGCCACTGGCAGAATGAGGAGAAAATCCCCCAAGACCCTGACAAGTAGCAACTCTATTAGGATCAAAGGCGAAGAGAAGGTTTAAGGTGCAAAGCCAACTAGAGAACAAAGAAGTCTTTAAAAGGAAGGCGGCAGCGATGACTAATTATGCCATGGAGCAACCTAATGTAGGAGAGGCTGGGCAGTGATTCCTCTCTTATCAGGCCTCCTGGGTTTGAGGGAATAAATAACTGACTGAGAGGAAGTTGGCCACCTGATCCAGACCATAAGGACTATGTCTGTTCTTTCCCTTGGTGCTGGACAAAGTAAAATCTCTCCCACAGTGCTTCCAGTTTAAGTGCTTCTAGAAAAGGTTTGTTGGCACCCAGCTCCAGCATCCCTTTGCTCAGGCCCTGCTGAGCTATCAGAAAAGGTAGCATTATCATCTGCAAGCATTTATTATGCCGTACTAAATGCTGGGAATACAAAGAAAGACCAACAATGGCTCCTGCCCTCAAGGAGTTCACAATCTAATGAGGAGAGGGAGAAAACATGCAAACAAATATATATTTAGGAGATATATGTGTGTATAGTCATATATCTATATATACGTACATAAATATATCTATATGTGTGTTTTCGCATGTGTATCTATGTTCGTTGTTCAGTCGTTTTTGGCTCTTCGTGACTCCATTTGGGATTTTCTTGGCAAAGATACTGGAGTGCTTTGCCATTTCCTTCTCCAGCTCATTTTACTGGGCAAACAGGGTTAAATGGCTTTCCCAGGCTCACACAGCTAGTAAGTGTCTGAGGCTAGATTTGAACTCAGGAAGATGAGTCTTCCTGACTCCAGGCCGGCACTCTATCCACTACACATGCCCGCCCCCACCCTCTCTTTCTCCCTTCCCCCCTTCCCCATAGATAGACAGACAATTTTTCCTTTGCAACATTTTATGGCTTCTGCTACTGCTCTCCTTAAAAGGCCACTTCCCTTCCCACAGGGCTTGTTGGAACTGCCTGGACAGAAGACAGCATTGCCTACTGCCCGGGGTACACATAGAGGGCGTGGTGGCCCACTCAAGATACCTATGGGCTCTCTCTCTTCATGAAGGTTGGGCTACTCTTGTTCTTAGAAGCAGAGCATATCCATCCCTGCCGAGATTCCCCAATCCTTCACTCTCTTTGGATCCCTTCTCTTCCCAGCCCGGTTAATGAGAATTTTTGCCTGCGCTTGTGGCTGTGAGCTGCCTTCTACTATTGCCTAACATTCACATTCCCCAATTACAGCGCACCCTCTGTTAGGTGTTGCAATTGTGTTGGTATTCCAGGCGCTTGTAAATACTCGTGCAAATCAGTTTTTCTGATGTTTGACTGCAGGGTGAGGTGTGTGTTTACAGGCCTCAGGAAACCAGGGAATGCATTTGCAGCCAAAAGGGAGGAGCAAGCAAGCCAGCGCCAGCGCTGAGGAGTTAGGAGGGGTTGCGCCAGCCAGCGCTGGCTCAAAATGTTTGCACATGCAAACCACAGGCTTCCTGAGATTTGTGGAATCTCCTTTAGTGTAGAAACAGTCCCAATTCTGAGGCAGAGGTCAAGGCTGTCGGTGACACTTCAGAAAGACTTTAAAGAGCAAATTCAGCTTAAAAAAAGGATTGCATTGTGGCCGTGGAGAGCCTTCTTTCTGTGGCTTCAGTACCACTTCTGGCTTCCTATAGAGTTCTTTGTTCCCTGTCACCAAACCTGTAGTGCAAATGATTCACTTTATCCCTCTGGGCAGTTCACCTTTCCCTTTAGCTTTCCCCAGGCTCCAGAGCTCCTGCTGGGGACTCTTCTGGGGAAGCCTCATTCTTCTCTGCGGATGGTTCTGAGGCACCCACCCAGACACAAAGCCCCCTCCCTGCTGCTGTTATGCCTTGGCTGTGTGTCTCGCTTGCCTCAGTGCAAGATCGAGTTCAAAGGAGAGATGTCAGGAGTCAGTTGTTCTATGATAATAGGAATGAAGATAAAATATTAAATGCCTCTGACTATTTGCCCTTTTCTTTGTATTTCTCAAAAAAGAGTCTGGCAGCCCATTTCCCAGGGTCTTTAATTGGCACTTGAAAAATGAAACAATCTCTGTTCTTCGGTATTGGGGGGAAAAGTATTGTTTTCTGCAGAGACCCCTATTTTGCTGACTGCCTCTCAATTTCAGTGCATTTAGTTGACAGGGTCAGGAAAATAAGTGTTTGGAATATTATAACGAACTGAAAAATTATGAAATCCAATTTTATATACTAGGTATTCAATTTTAAAATTAACATTTACTTATAGAATTTAGCTAGGAGGGACATTAGAGGTAACCTAGTCCAACACTCCCATGTTACAGATAAAGAAGCTGAGTCCCTAAGGAGGAGAAGTAACTGCCCTAAGGTCGTAGAGTGAGTTAGGGGCACATCTGAGACTAGGACTCAGGGCTCCTTGTCAAAGGTTCTTTTCGCCACAATGTACTGCTTCTGGTTTATAAACAAATGTCAGCTATCAGAAACAGAATATAGGAGTTTACCTTCATAGCGAAAGATACTGATCTTTTAATTGAAACTGGGACTGATGGTGATATCTAGTGCTCAAAGCCTTTTCTCTGTCAGCTTATTATACCAAAAGCAGAATAATTATTCTTATAAATGGGTGAATGCCCCATAGACACCACCCCCCTCAGCATAATAGGAAGAGGGGCCCCAATCTTCTGAAGATGTTTATTTTGCAGTCCATAAGAGGGCTCTGACTTTTTGTTCATGGCAGGGGTGCACTGGTAAATATTTAACAACCAGCTTTGGGATGAATGGAATATATGTTAAAAACACTTTTAAACTGCACTGCATTATTAACATTTTCTCCATCACTCGAGTCTAGCCAGTTAACAGAACAATAAATCAAGCTCTGATATGTAGCACTTGCCAATTTCCAAGGTATGAATGCTTACACTGAAAATTTAACAATTGGCTCGCACGACCTGGTTTGAGCTGAATCCAGCATGCTCCTGCTTCCAGGTCTCATAGTATAATTACATGCCACACTGCACATGAGCTCTCGGCCTGTGAAATCTATTTACTTTGTTATCAGACAGGAGATGGAGCTCTTACTATACCATCTCTCCTATATAAAAATGACACTCCTGACTCACCATCAGCAGGACACATACATAAATTTTCTGTTTAGCAGTGGGCATGGGTAGTGCTGAGCTTTCATCTATACTCTATAGGCTGCCATGTGACCAGCAGCATGTACCTAGAGGATTAGCTAGAGCTAAGTCAAGATTCTGGGCCATTGAATGGCATATATAGGGATGGGAATCCATAATATTTGCTTCATTGATACAGTGTTCCAACTACAAAGTCAAATAGCCATAGAAAAAAACACCTTTCTCAGCTTTTTGAAAATCTTCATTTTTAAAGTTTATTCTTTCTTGTGGTTATATTTCACTCTGCGAAAGGAAATTATTCTTGACATTGACAAAAGTTTCACCTTCTATTCCTGAGGAAGTTGTTGGCTGCACATCAGATTTCTCTTGGATCATGTTATACCAGTTCATCCAGTGTGAGTGTGAGTGTGTTTGTGTGTGTGTGTGTGTGTGTGTGTGTGTGTGTGTGTGTGTGTGTGTGAGCACGCACAGAAATGGAGAGAGTGACCATCAGGGAGGGAAGAAAGCCTGCAGTCAGAGTCCCAGTTGTTCCATGTTGTTGGGAACAATAACACATTGCAATTCTCACATTTAAAAATCTGAGGAGGAAGAATTGCCTGCTTAACAGCCAAGAAGAGGAGAAAGTGCTTACTCATGTATATTTTTTAAGTCACTAAAATAATAGAAATAAAAGGACTTAATATAATACAAGCTACCTATCTAAAACTAAGAGCTAACGTTTTTAAAATTGAGAGGCAATAGAGGCTTTCCCAGTAACGTTGGGGATAAAGCAAGAATGTTCTTTGTTTCTGTTATTATTGCAAACTATAGCAGTAAGACAATAAAAGAAATTTAGGGACTAAGCAAAGGCAAAGGAGAAGCAAAATGCTCTCTGTTTACATGCAATATGGTTATTTATTTAGAGAACCCCAGAGAATCAACAACAAATTAATTGAAACAACAGCTTATTAAAGAAGTAGAATATTAAATAAGTCAGAAATCATTAGCCTTTTTTATATTTTGCTAACAAAACACAGAAGGAAGGAATAGAAATGCTATTCCAATAACTACAAAATATATACAATGTTTTCTGAAGAATTTATTGTAAATACATCTATAGAAAATGTGGAAATAAAATCTCTCTCGTTAACTAGAGAGAATTGCTCATAGTTTAGCTTGGCAATAAAATAAAAATGATTTTATTATCAATTATTATCTAATTTATTAGCTACCTAAATTAATAATGACAAAATTAATTGGGAAGAGCAAAAAGTCTAGAATAGAGGTTCTTAATCTGGGATCTACTGAGAGGATCATGGATACATTTCAGGGGCTATGTGAATTTGGATAGGAAAAAAGATTGTCTTCATTTCAGTATTATTGATTTTCTTTGTTAGCCTATGTATTTTACTTTGTGCATTTAAAAACATTCTAAAAAGGTGTCCATAGGCTTTATTGGATGCTCAGAAGGTCCATTATATGAATATGGTTAAGACCCTCTGGTCTAGAATCTTGAGAGAAGTAATGAAAAATAGCATGAAGGTGACCTACCAGTACCAAAACACTGGTTAAAAAAATAGAAAACTCAATCAATGGAGCAAACTAAATAAGGAAGATTCAGAAACAATGAAACTGGTATTTGATAAATGTGAACACACAAACATTGGTGGGGCAGTTTCTCTATTCAATAAGAACTTTTGGGGAAACTGGAGAGTGCTGGCAGAAATTCAGTTTAGATGGGTAATTTATACCACATGATACAATAAGCTCCAAATGAATGTGCAACTTAAATATTAAAGTTGAATCATAACAAAAATTAGGTTAGACAGGTGACAGAATGGATAGAGAGCCAGCGCTGGAGTCAGGAAGACCAGGTTTTAAGCCCTGCTTTTAACATATTTATTGACTGTGTGATCCTGGGCAAGTAACTTAATTTCATAGTGCCATAAACAACTCCCTAAGACTATAAGGGAGAAAGAAAGTAGCCATCTACATTGACAGAGGTAACTCCTTTCTACCAACGAAATCAATGAAAAACAGTTCCGGTTCCCTAACAAAGAAAATAGAGGCAGTTGGAAGAAGGTAATGTTTCAGTATCTATGTATGATTCGAGGGGAAGATTCTTAACATGAGCAAATGTTCAAGATAATCATGAAAGAAAAAAATAGTTTTGATTACATAAAATTAAAATGCTTTTGATAAAAGAAATCCAGGTAGAATAAGAAGAAAACACTGTTGATGGTTGGGTGGTGGTGGGGTAATTGTCAAATATCTTTGATATAAGACCAACATATATGATATAGGGAATTGGCACAAGTATATAAGACCAAGAACCATTTTCCCTAATTAATACATGGTCAAGACATAGGAAGAAAAAGTTTTCAGAAGAAGGAATGCAGATTTTCAATATATGAAAAAAAGACCATCTCATATCAATATATTAAGAAAAGTATAAATTAAAATCTCTTACCCATCAAATCAACAAAGATGATAAAAGACAGAAACAGAGTTGGAAGGACTGTGGAAAGACAGGCACACTCCAATACAATGTTGGTAGAATATGCATTGGCCTAACTGTTCTGGAAAGCAATTTGAAATTATGCAGGCAAAGTCGTTTGTCCTTTGTTACCTGTTAACTGGCACTCTCAATGCTGGATACATACTACAGGGAAGTCAATGACTGGAAAAAAAAAGGTCCCATACATAATCAAAATATTCATAGCAGCTCTCTTTGTGGGAGCAAAAAAAAAAACCTGGAAACAAGTGGGTGATTATCAACTGGGGGAATGTCTGTTCAAATTGTGGAATATGAAAGTAATAGAATAGTATTATACCTTAAGAAGTTACAAATTTGAGGAATTTAAAGAAACATGGGAACATAAGAGACATGAAGCAAAGACAGCAGAACAATATATAGTACACACTGACTACAGTAATGTGAATGAAAACAGCACTAAAAGACAGCTAAACTCAGATTAATTGCAATGAATAATCTTGGTTTCAAGAAACATAACATCCCTTCTCTTAGGAGAGAAGGATAGTGGGTTATGCTATCTCAGATGTGGTTGTTTTGATGGTCAATTTTCCTTAACTGCTTTTCTTTGTTACAAGGAAAGATTCATTTGGCCCAAGAATGGGGGCAGGGGTGGGAGTGGAGGGATGACTAGGTACCAGGAACTGTGATTTTCTTAGTATGATTTAAAAAAAAAAGAATTTTGTTGTGATATTCAGTCATTTCAGTCGTGTCCGACTCTTTGTGACTCCATTTGGGGCTTTCTTGGCAAAGATACTGAAGTGGTTTGCCGTTTTCTTCACCAGCTCATTTTTACAGGTGAGGAAACTGAGACAAACAGAGTTAAAATGACTTGCCCAGGGCCGCTCACTGTCTGAGGGCAGATTTGAACTTGGGTCTTCCTGATTCCAAGCCTAGCACTCTCTACTACACCCCCTAAAAAAAATACTTCTTTGCCTAGTACCCACCAGATGGGCTGCATGTGTCCAGCCTCTGAGAGCTGAAATGGTGGGGGTTTCCTCTGGTGGAGGTTTGATGTAAAGGAAAACTTTAACAATTAGCCATATCCAGAGCAGAACAGGCTATCTCCAGAGGTAATAGCTTCCCTTTCACTGAAAGTCTTAAAAGAAAGTCTAGATAAGCACTTATTGAGTATGTTGTCTGTAGCTCATGTAGGCTCTTGGAGCTACTTTTCCCAACTCCCAATGACACTGACAGCTTGTCTCCCCAGAGCTTGGGTGGTTCCTTATTATACCAGCAGGATTCTAAGGGTAGCCCTGAGGAGTTGGGGGATGGTTTCTAGCACTATAGCTCAAGAGACCTCGCTGGTATGCTTCTCACTTTGATTATTAGTTAGTCAGCCAGACTGAATCAGCTTTTACAAGTGGGTATTTGCTTTGATGGTATGGTTGGTTTAAAACAACCTCCCTTCATCATCCCAACTCTATCACACACATTCTCATAGATATAGAGAGTCCAGGGGAAAGTGGGCTCAAATGTAGACCACATGTGCAAAAGGGATAGATAACTCATGGCCCCTAGGAATCCTTTTGCTATAGGCTTCCAGATGTTCCCCTTAGGTATGAGGTCAGTCTTCTGCTGAGATCCCTGTAGAGCTTTAAGCTCAGAGAAAATATCACAAATCTGGCACAGGGAAACAATACAGTGATGGGGGACTTGAATTAATCTGAACACTTTCAGAACCTCTCTTTCTTCCCAAAGCGTGGCAGCTAATAGTTTCTTGACTTGCCTTAATGATAACCTCATCTTTCAAAAGGTGGAAGAACCAACAGAGAGAAATTTTATTTTGAATCTGCTCCCTGATAAAAGAATAAGGGTAAATTGGTTGCTGAAGAGGCAATAATGGGGACTTTGGGGAGAAGGAATAATTTTATCTTGGTTTTTTTGATAGAGGAGTAGAAGAAAACCAGGAGTGCTCAGATGTGCCTCCAAGATTTAGGAAAAGCAGATTTCAGAGTTCAGATGAGGAAGAAGTAGGATACCATAAACCAAAATTTTATAGGAAGATGTCAGCCTGTAAGGGATAACATCCTCATAAGAATGATTCCAAAGACACAAAAGAGATGGAGTTCTAATGAGGAAAAAGAGGAAGTGTATAAAGAGACCAATGTGGATGCATGGGGAACTCAGCAACCAACTTAGATTTTAAGAAGTTATAGACAGGACACAAGCACAGGTAAAAGAGGATAAATGCAAAAGAGTGGTGGTCTTGTAAGGATAGATTTAGGAATAATAAATCTCAGGATGAGCCAAGCTTAGCAAGGAAAACAAAATGTAAATGGGTTTTTTTGGTTTGTTTTTATCTATGCTGGTAAAATAGGAAGATTAAAGAAGGGGTCTGACCACTCCTCAGGATGGATGGGATGATGGTGCCTAGTGATGACAGAGCTCTTCAGTTTTTCTTTACTTCTTTTTTTTCAAGTAAGGAGAATGACATTTGGACTAGGAAAGACAGAACAAAAATGGCTCCACAGGGAATTGATACCGAGATAAGTAAGGAACAAGCAAGAGGACATTTGACTAGCTAGGTGGTACAGTGGATCATGCGCCAGGACTGGAGTCAAGAAGACTCATAATCCTGAGTTCAAATCCAACCTCAAACACTTATTAGCTGCATGACCCTGGACAAGTCATTTAATCCAGTTTGCCTCCATTTCTTCATCTGAAAAATTAACTGGAGAAGGAAATGGCAAACTATTCCAGTATCTTTTCCAAGAAAACCCCAAATGGAATCATGAAAAGTCAGATATGACGTAAACGACTGAACAACAACCAACAAAGAGAACATTAGTGGCCTTTGATGAATTCAAGTCTTCTGAACCAGAAGAACATCATCCCAAAGTACTGAAAGAACAAGCAGATAAGAGGCAACACAGTGCAATGGAAAATGTACTTGATCTAGAATCCAAGGCTCTGAGTTCAAATCCCAGTTCTACCACCTTTGTAACACTGGGCAGCTTACTAAACCTCTTTCTGTAAAATGAGATGGTTGCCCCTCTAAGGACCTCTAAGGTTCATTCTCTCTCTAAACCCATGACCCTGTGTGATTGTTGTATGACTACCAGTGACCTTTGACTAGGGAGAACTAGAGTTGGATTTAAGAATGGACACTGTTGTCCTGGCTCCAAACAAAAAAAAAAAAGGGAGAGAGAATTGGATTTTGAAAACCACAGGCCAGTGAGCTTGATTGCTCTTCTCAGCAAAATTCTAGAAGGGATTATTAAAGAGATGGTGAGTGAGAGTGAAGAGGATGAAGTGGGAGTCACAAAGAGGCAGCATCTCTGCGTCAAGAGGAGACCATGCCAGACCAACCTCATTTCCTTTTGTGACATGGCTGCTAGACTAGTAGATTATGAAATGCAGTAGATGTAGTTTACTCAGATTTTAGCAAAGCCTTTGACAAAATCACATTGTCCTTGTGGAAAAGAGGAAGAGATGTAGACTGGATGATTAGAAAATTAGACCGAAACTTCTGAAAACTTCTCTGATAAAAAGTCTTGTTTCTTAAATATATAAGGAACTGAGCCAAATTTATAAAAATAAGAGCCACTCCCCAATTGATAAAAGATCAAGGGATATGAATGGGCAGTTTTCAGAGAAAGAAATCAAAGGTGTCAATAGTAATATAAAGATGCTCTAAATCAATAATAAGAGAAATGCAAATTAAAACAACTCTGAGGTATCACCTCATACCTATGAGGTTTGCTAATGACAGTAAAGGAAAATGACAAATACTGGAGGGGGTTGTGGGAAAATAGGCAAACCAAATGCACTGTGGATAAAGGTGTGAACTAGTCCAACCATTCTGGAAAGCAATTTGGAATTCTGCCTAAAAATCTATTAAATTGTGCATACCCTTTGACCTAGCAATGCTGCTACTAGGTCTATGCCCCAAAGAGATCAAAGAAATAATAAAGGACCCACATATACAAAAATATTTATAGCAGCTCTTTTTGCAGTGGCAAAGAATTGGAAACTGAGGGGAAATCCCATCAATTGGGGAATGGCTCAGCAAGTTATATTGTATCAATGTGATGAAACACTATGGTGTGGTAGGAAATAATGAAGGGCATAGTTTTAGAAAAACCTGGGAAGACTTATATGAACTGATGCAAAATGAAGTGAGCAGAAGCAGGAGAACAATTTACACAGTAATAGCAATATTGTAAAGATAATCAACCCTAAGACTTAGTGACTCTGGTCAACAAATTGACCCATCACGATTCCAAAGGACTCATGATAAAAAAAAAAAATGCTACCCATCTCCATATAGAGAACTGATGGACTTAGAATGCAGTTTGAAGCACATTTTATTTTCTCTTTCTTTTGCTTGTCCTTCCTTCTCTCATTTCTGCCCCCCCCCATATGGCTAATGTGGAAATTTGTTTCGTATGACTTCGTATTTGTAATGGCTTTTGTATTTCTTGGTTTCTAAATGGGTGGGGAGAGGGAGAGAATCTGGAACTGAAAATAAAATAATTTTTTTTTAAAAAAGCAGGTTGGCCAGAGCCAGAACAAGCACTGGTTGAAAGGCCAGAGCTAGAATGTAGCCATTAAATGGTTTGATGTCACCTTGGAAGACTTTCAGGGACTTGTGCTATTTTATCAGTCACCTCAGGCAGTGGCATGGTGGATGCAGTGATGGCCCTGGAGTCAGGAAGATCTACATTCAAATCCATCCTCAGACACTGTTTGACTCTGGGCAAATCACTTAACCTCTGTCTGCCAGTTTCCTTAATTGTAAATATAGGGAAAATTATAATGCCTACCTCCCAGGGTTTCTGTGAAGTTCAAATGCGATAATATTTGTAAAGTGCCTGGCACATAGTAGGCACTTAATAAATGTTTGTTTCCTTCCTTCACTTGGATATTCATAAATGTTTTACTTATCAGATTTGCAGATCCCACAAATGGGAGGCATAGCCAACATGTTAGATGATGGAATCAGGATTAGAAATGTCCTTCACAAACTTTGGCCCAAATATAATAAGATGAGAGCTAAGAAAATAAGCTTCGTAAGCATAAGGTCTCGAAGATACGGCCAGACAGTCTGTAAAAGATCTGGTTTTAGTGGACTGTGAACTCTGTGTCTGGTGTGAGATGACAGCCAAAGAAGTGAGTGCCACCTGCAGCTGCATTAACAGGGGGCACAATGTCCAGCCCCCAGGAGGTGACGGTCTTTCTGTCCTTCATCCTGGTCAGACTCCATCTGGAGTATTGTGTTCCATTCTCAGCACTGCATTTTAAGTAGAACATTTATAATGTAGAAAGGGTCCAGAGAAGAACAGCCAGGACAATGAAGGGCCCCAAGTTCATGCCATGTGAGAATGAAGGAAACGGGAAGGTTTAGCCTTGGGAAGACACAGGGGTGGGGAACCTGGATCCTCGAGGCCACGTGTGGCCCTCTAGGTCCTTAAGTGCAGCCCTTTGACTGAATCTAAACTTCACAGAACAAATCTCCTTAATAAAATGATTCTGTCAGGTGAAATTTGGACTCAGTCAAAAGGTTGTACCCAAGGACCTAGAAGGCCACATGTGGCCTCAAGGCTGTAGGTTCTTCACCCCCGAGTCTTAGCATCTTCAGATAATTTAAAGGGTATAGCATGGAAGAAAGATTGAACTTGTTCTGCTTGGGCCACAAAGGGTGGAACCAGGAGCAAGGGGGTGGAAATTGCAAAGCTGAAAATTTCAGATTGATAAAAAGAAAAACTTCCTCACAACTATAAAGCTACCCAAAAGTGAAATGAGTGCCTTAGGAGAGAGCCGGGTAGCACAATGGATAGAGCATTGGTCCTAGAGTCAGGAAGATCCTAGTTCAAGTGTGGCCTGGCATACTTCCTAGCTGTGTGACCCTGACCTGTTTGCCTTAGTTTCCTTGACTATAAAATGTGAATGATAATCACACCTATCCTTCCAGGGCTATTGTGAGAATCGTATAAGATAATACCATGTTTGTAAAGTGCTTAGCACAGTGCCTGATACACAGTTGGTGATGTATGAATGCTTATTGCCTTCTCTTGTGGACCGCTTCCCACTGGGATGCTCCAGAGGTTGAACGAGCACTTTGGGTATGATGCAGAGGGAATTCTTGCTTAGGCACAGATTGGACTAGAGGTCCTCTGAGGCTACTTCCAGCCCTGGGATTGTGAGGTTGTGAGTCACAAACGCCAACCTGACCATTTACTTCCCATGCAACCTTGGGGCAAACCTCTTAACCTCAACCTGTTTCCCAATATGTCGCCTCCCTCTGATCCCTACTCTCTCTACCCCCTACCACTGAAAATAGATGTTGGTCTCAGGCTGTGAGGATTAAAGCTCTAGAACTGATATCTAGTGAGAGGCTGTGGAAACCCTCCTTCCCAAGAACTTGGAGCAAAACCCGCTTCAGAGGGTTCGTGGAAGGGAGCTGGGATGTCTCACCAGATCCTGTCATTCTGTTCATGCTGCATAGATTGCAGAGTAGGCAAGTAAGGCACCCCATGCTTTCTTCTCTTCTGACTAGGCAGGAAGGCCCAGGCATCCACACCAAGGTCACCTTGCTGATGAACCAAGGTCATGTTGGTTGAGAAGCAGCCAAGCTCACCTTGAGAGATCTGAGTGGGAAGAGTAGGGGGTAAGGGAGGAACCATTCAGGACAGCAAAGGGAACTTCTTTGTAATGTTCTCCTGGTAAAAGAGCATTGTGGAGGGAATGTTTCTTCTATTGTGCCCCATAAATATCTAAATTTCTTCTGGCGTACACAGCATTTGTTAAGCTTGTCTCTGACCATAAAGTAACATATTGTTGTCTTGTGTAGCTTGGAGGATGGGGTCATGAAATAAGATGTGTAAAACTATTGGAACCTTTTCTATAACTCCCTTGTTGGTTACCATGGATACTGACAACGCAATGCTTGTTTGGGCTAATGAAAAATCTATCACTCTGATAAAGGCTGAGCCATTTCTGACAACTGTGCGTTAAATTAATCCTGCCATTCTTGACAGTCAGTTTTAACTATGTAGATTTTCTTGTAGATAATTTGAAAAGTGGTGACAATTAATATTTTATCATGAAGCAATCCAGAATATTTTCAGCAAACATACCAAAATTAACTTTCTAGGAGGCTCCAAATGTGGGTTGTCTGTGAGAACCACCCAGCTGGTCCACTCTTCAAAATGGCCAGTCTGAATGTGAGGCTTCTGCCCCGGTGAAGCTGGATACATTCTGCAGAGTGGAGCATGCAATCCAGGACTGACCAGGGGTGGGGGCTGGAGAAGCAAGGCATTCCATTTTTGTGCATCACTGTTCAGACAATCTAAACATATGCTTTGATGTGCATATATTCAGAGGAAGTTGAGATTATAGTAACCTGGTTCCCCTCCTCAGATTTTTGCTAAGTTTTCCATTTGCATATCAGGGAACAAAGTAGAATATTGCTATGTCAAATATGCATTGAGATCCCATCTCATCAACAAGATGTCAGAGCAGACATCACTGATGTGGGAGAGGTCATCTTGAGAGTGCAAAGATGTCACTGCACTCTGGCCACCAGAAAATCAAACAGGAAGTATCATCTGTGGGATCTAGTGACAGCACATTAATGCAGCCTTATTGGCAGAATTGGCATTCGATCGTTGAGTGGGGTGATGGGTTTTAAATAAAAAAATATTCTGCAAAAATACTTAAAGGGGAAAAATCCTGTTTAAAAAACCTGCCACAATCCTAGAAATAGAGAAGAGTAAAGGGTAACAGTAAGATCAGAATTTAAAGACATCCTCAAATCCCCTCTCACAGCTGACCAGGACAATCTGGCTGGAAAAGTGGAATGAGCAGCTTCTCTAGTGGCATTTCTGGGTGCCAGGCTTTCTTGCCTGTGAATGGGGTGAGCTGAGGGCTCAACCAGATTGGGTGGAGTATTTGGCTCGGGCTTCTTTCACCGTAGCCAAAGGACCTTTCTTAATTGCACTCCCAGGAAACACCTTGGAAATCACCTAGCACACCTCCCAAGGTTTATTTTTCATAGGATCACAAACTTAAAAAAGAAAGTACAACGCATTAGGTACTGAACCTGCATGTCTTTTGATAATCTAAAGTACTTTGCAAACCCTAAAAAGACTATATAAATGTGAGTACTTTGTACACTAGTTCTAACAGCTGATCCATGTGCTTGTTTCTCTGTGGTCTCTAGGCTGTGAAAGCAATCAGTGGTACCCAGTATGAGGCTGGAGCCCCCTTATCGAGGCTGTACTCAAGACAGAAAATCACAAGAGCCAACCTCAGGGATTTCATCTTCTACTTGGAGCAGGAAAGAAAAACAAGCCACTCTCTTTGGCTCTATCGAGCCTTGCTTAAATAAAGCCAATCATTTCCCTGGCTTCCTCAGAGGGAAGCTCAGCTGAACATTTAAAATTTGTCATATTCATGTGCCTTCTCTTTCCGTTTTCTCAGATGTCAGGGTTTCGTTTATGTAAAAATTAAGATGCAATAAATCCTCCCAGCCAGAAACCCAAGCAAAAAATAAAACACAGAAAAAGAATGTGCCAAAGGTCTCTGAGTGCTGAAGCCTGTCTATGCCTTGAGCACCTCCCTACCCCTCTGGGGCTGGGGCTCATGACACTTCTGCCAATGGAGGCCTTTCCCTAAGGCTGAGCCCCATCTTACTGATTAATCATTGCCACACCTGCTTGGCTTCAGATCCATTTTAATTGCAGCTTTATACTGTTCTGTACTGGACTCTGCACAAACTGGGCACATCTAGGCCAGTGGCTGGGCCCTCAACATGAGTCCTAAACATCTGTGGTTTGTTCCTTCGAGTCCAGGGGGAACCACCTTGATTACCTTCCCCCTCCCACATTGTTCTCTGTATCTACATAACTTTTTGCGCATTCCCAACAGGTGGTTAGTAACAGGAATCAAGAGGGGGATGGTGTTTTTGGTATAAAATATCTTTTATTTATTGTGAGGAGTACAGGCTACTGGTTTTAAAAGAACTGTTGAAGGATGGATGTTAAAATTGTGTGCATCGACTTTTAAAGTCACCGTCACACCAGGTAGCAGCGTTCCTGTGTGAGCAGGACAACCATCCCCTTTCAGGGATGCTGTCTGAGTGGTGGGAGGATCCCTTTACTCAACCATCTTTTACATTTTTTACCATGTTTTAAGAACACCTCATTTGGGAGGCAAAGTTTTTTGAGGGAACAATCATAAAAGCACAGACAGAACTTTGTCCAAGTTTTTAAACAAGAATAATCATTTTTTGAGGTTTACGAAAAGCAGGGAAAAAAACCTGATGTTTGCTATTTAGCTAAAAGATTATTCACAAGGTATTCAGACCAGTAAGTGTAAAAATAGGTTTTAAATGTATTGATAATTTGTACATATCGTTTACAAAGACTTTGTTTATTAGAATTGTTATTCTGACAATTTCTGTACATTATTCAGAGGTTCTCCAATTTGTGTGAAGACATACTTCCTTGTTTGTACTTATTTTATAAAGAAATATAACCATTTGCTAAAGTAACACATTCAGTGATGTACAGTTACTTGTCCTCAATTATGATTTTGTATCACATTTTGTTTTTTTACCCACTGGTCAGAAACATATTTTTGTATCAAAATATTAAGACAATAACCACAACAAAGTAACAACCCTGAAATCCTTAGTGGTTGAAGTTCTGTTGTGCTTAAGTCTTTCTCTAGGCCAGATATGGTCTCACAAAACCACCAACGAAGTTGGGTGCCAGAAAAGTCAAGGAAGACACACAGTGCCGCCTTCTCTGCAGCTCTCCATCCAATAAACGTGGCCTAATGTTCTCCATTCCCTTCTTCTCCTGTCAGACACTGGAGCCAAGAGATGGGAGACAGGGAAACCACAGTTTTGTTGTTAAGCAAAAAGAAAATCCAAACAATTTTGTGAAGAAAGTTAGATTTTTCTGAAGAATTTCAATTATGTGGGCTCTTCAGAATAGCACTCCTGTCTACATTGTCCTTTCCTGGAGGTGCTGGCTGTTTTTGTGTTAACAGGCAGGGAGCAAGGCTCCTAATTCAGTCTGTGTTGCTATCACTGAGCACAGCTATTATAAACATGGAAATTTGCTCTGGTGGGTGTGGCTGTTAGAACAGGAAAGGGATGGGGTGGGGGGGAGTTTGAAGAAAAATGGAGATTGAAAATTAAAAAAAAACCCTCTTAAAAAAATACAAAAGCATTCAAAAATCAGTGACCAGAACTGCTAGCTAAATGACCATATCCTAGTTTAAACATTTTTCCTTGGAAAAAAATGTACTTCTCCTGACGGAGTAATTGCTTCCCTACTTCTTCCTCCGTGTTAGGGCTGCTTGCAGCTAATGTTGGGGCAATGTGGGCCAAACTATACGCACGGTATATGTCCACTGACTAGCCTGACTGGGCCCATGAGGCTTTATTCTGTGCCTTCACACACAGCTCTAAGCATCTGCTCTGTAGGGCCATAAAAATACTGTCAACACTAATAGAAAGAAGTAGAGGAAAAACAAAACACAAATATTTTTAACTTAGCTTAAAAAACAAAACACCCTGAAAGTTTTCTGCCTGTTGTTTTCAGCCTGGGTTTCCATTTGCTTTTCCCAAATGAGGTACTGATGAGATGTATTTAACCTTTACAGCTTCCCGGAGTTTCCTTTCAGGACCAAGACTAGAATTCAGCACCTTGGTTTACCACAAGATAGGAGGGGCATGACTGGAATGAAGGGACTAGACTGAAGTGTACCGAAACACTCAGGCCTAGGAGATAACACCAAGAACACAATTCCCACCCTCCCACCCCAGTGGTTGGATGAAGCCAATTATTTCTCTGGTTGAACCAAATAAATCTCATGAAATTCAACCCAAACTTATCTCTGGGACAGAACATGGGAGACAAGGGTTAATTCTTGGGACTGCATTTCAGTCCATTAGAGAAATGTTTATGGCATGAAGTACTGTGTAAGGAATACACGACAATATACATTAGGATCTTTACAATATTAAATGCATAATATACAACTCTACAGGTATCTTACAGAGGAAGGTGAGTGGTGTGCCATCTGTTCAGATATGGCAGGACGGGGTAGCTTTTTTCCATCAGTGAGTATATAAAGTGTCACACCATATAAAATCAAAGAAGGAATAGCTTCGCTTTACAGCCCCCAAATCACCAGACAAGCCTGGCTCAGTACCTGTTTGCACAAGGGAGGGAACAGGCCCCCAATGGGCTCGTTTGTTTCCGTTCTGGGTCTATGTTTCTGTTGAATTCATCTGGACTGAAGGGCCCCAGATCACCAGGAGGGCTCAGTCTCTCTCCTTAATGACCACGTTTGTCTAAGAACAGTTTAATTAAAATTCAGTGTCTACAACAGGATTCTATAAATTAATGTGGGAGAAGGTAAATTGTGATTAGCGCACGAATTAGTGACTGAGGCCCCCAATCACACCACACAGCAATGAGCAGGATTTCACAGAACGCTATTTATAGGCTGGCACCTGCAAACACAGTGCTGTCTCCTGAGTTACAGAAGCGGCTGCTGCTTAAGTCAGAAGAGATGATAACTGTTTTCATTAAAGAAACATTGTAGGGGCCAAATGAAAGGGGTGGGGAGAGACCTTCCCTAAAGAGACAGACACATAGCAGAAGGGCAATATGCCGTTAGTATTTCAAAAATACTTTTAAATTAAGAAAGAAGAAACAAAGATGTGTCCTGTCCTGCAGTGCAAGAACATAAAGGGTGGCTCTTTCTCCTAAAGCTCAAGACGGAGCATGTGCTGACCCCTCCCCACCCCTGACAGGGGCACCAGGACCTGAGATGCCCACACATACAACGAGTAGTAGGGAGATAGGGCTGGCATCTTCCTTGGTCTGCTTTGCTAATATGGAAGCTTCCATACTTTGGCCTTGGTTTTTGGGGTCCTGTCCTGGGGTTGGGGCTGATCCCAAGGTGGATCTTACTTTTGAAAATAGGCCACAATTAGTCACACTGACAGTTTCCTTTTTAAAAAGTATTGAGCACCAGATAAATATGCATCGGTCCTTGTCTGTTTCTCCAACCTCGGCAGAGAAGCCACTTTCATTTTAAATATTGTAGAAAAATAAGCCATTTACTAGCATGAACAATCACAGACGTCAGACACACGCATGGAGATGTGGAGCACGTCTGGCGAGATGTGATGCCTCAGATGAGGCAAAATCCAGCACAGTGTCACGCTGGCCTCAGCCCCTCCCAGGGCTTTCGGCACCAGGTCAGGAGGGGGTTGGGTATTCTGGAAGGCTGTCACCTGGGCTCCTTCCACATAGGTCCTGTCACCAAAGCCCGATCAAACACCCCTCCAGCACTGGTTAAGTGCTGGTTAGGTCCAATGCTACTGCCACTGGGAAGAAATTGCATTCAACTGCATTTCCGCAAAGCCTCCTGTTCATCTGCCAGGCATGCTCCGGGGCTTTACAAGGAGGACTGACCGGGTGATCACCCCTAACTGGCCAAGGAGCTCCACACCCAAGTTGCTAACACTGTTTTCTGACCCTCTTGGTGCCTTCCATGGGGATGGCTCAGCACCAAGATGGCAATGGCAGGCCTAGTCCAGGGGCTCCTGCTTTATCCGGATTGTAGTTGGAGCCTGCTGAAGCCGTCTGTCCTGCCGACACAGCATATATTCACTGAACTGGGAGGAATCCACCCCTCCCCCGCAGCTTGCGGCCACGCTAAAGCCTTTCTGAAACAGTCTCTCGAGGACCTGTGAAGTCAGAAACAACACAGAATCAGCACTGGCCCCCACAATCCAAGACCCAGAACCCACCACTGAGAGCTGGCACTCCAGCCTGGAAAGAAACTCCTGGCTCTGGAGATACCCAAGAATGAAAGTTCTATGGTCAGAATTTAATACCTCATTTCAAATGACTACACTATGTGGAAACACAAGTTAATCAAACACACAAATCCTGCATTGGGCATTTCAAGACTTCTGGAGAGTGGCCCTGAATGACAAGTAAGCTAATGTCGCTAAGGTGGGTTTTTCAGCATGTAGCCTATTGGGCTCAGGACCTCGTCTTGCCTGTGAGCACACCCAGGCCCCAAAGAGCTAATGTGGCATGTGGTTAGACTGGGGTCCCTGCATACCTGGGATGGCAGTATGTTCCTATGCTTGTCAGAGTTAGTGATTTCGCAGCCCTGTGGGCCCAACAGGAAGGAAGCTCTGGCTCCTTCCAAGGGGGTCCCAGTTTGTGTTCCTAGGGTCTCCCTGTGAAGAGGGCTTCACTTGAGCTTTTGACTCAGGAATTCTAGTGGGCAGCAAAGCTCCCACCCAAGGCTGGCCTTCTCACCCAGAACCCTTCTCCCCAGACCCTGCCTAAAACTAGTCAGACACACAAATTCCAGGCAGCTCTCTCTGAGTCTGGGCAGCTCACGAGCTGAGAGGGGAGGTCTGACGACCCTGCCAAATAATTAAGGCTCATATAAACGATAGAGATGCTGCCCAGGGCTTCAATCTGCACTCAGCTGTGAGCTCCTGGAGCCGCAGCCAGCAGGGCCTGGAGGCAGGAGGAGTCCAGCTGGTGCCTGGGGCCGGGGGGGAGAGATGTCCATGTGTCCAGACACTCAACTCTTCCCATGAGAGGCTTGGGGGAATCCAGGGCACCTCACTGCAGGCAGTGACAGACGCTGGGACCAGGAGGGAGTTAAGATGGACAAGCAGAAGGAATGGTCATATCCCCTTTGTAGTGGACAAAAACTCTGCTCTCTTCCCCCTTCTTCCCTAGCCTATTTCACTCTCCAGAAATGCCCCAGGCCTGGGCTCAGGAAAAGGACTGCTAACCAGGCACCAATTCAGCACCTTATCGTCTTCTGACCTTAAAAAGCCCTGACTTGTCCTGTGAGATCCAGACTTGGTCAACATGACAGGAAGAAGAGAGGGAGCCACAGGATGCACATGGCATTGTATGGGCAGACAGAGTCATGCAGAGAACTAGACCCTGGGGTATTCTGCCATAGACAGGATACATATGGCACCCCCCCACACACCCACCCTCTGAGCTACTGGCTCCACACAGAGTTGACAGACCTCCTTTCCCAAGGCCTCTCTGGCCCCTAGGAATGAGTGAGGGGCTGAAGGCATTAGAAGGCATCTCAACTCCTACTAAGCAAACCTCCAAAACATCTTCCTCGCATGCCCCATCATTGTCTCCATAGGGATAGTGACTGGAACTATGGTTTCATAGATCCAAAGAATTTCTAGATGAGCAATTACCTCTACCAATACAAGTCAGCACATTCCCTGAAATGTATGGTCAGAGAGCAGCCCAGGGCATCAAAAGGTTAAGCGACTTGCCCAGGGCCACATACGGGCCAATACGTGACCAAGGTAAAATTTGAACCCAGATCTTCCTGGCTCCACATAAATGAAAAAAAGATCTGGATGAAGTGACCTCAAGGAAACTGGTTTTACACACATGTGTATATCTATGTACAGGGTGTCCCTAAAGTCTGGACACATAGGCAAAAATGCCTATTTTCAAGAAATGAAATGAATGAAAATTTCAACCACATTTTATTTAATTAGAATATTAACAAACAACATCTTCAATATGATTTCCATCATTTGTGATGCAAAGGTTGATGCGCTTTGCAAGATTCATGCAAACTCGATGCAGTAACTCCATATTACTGTCAATTTTAGCACATTCACTCTTGATGCGTTTGATCAAGTGTGTTGCATCTGTGATTTTCATTGGGTACACCTTCTTTAGCATAGACCACAAAAAGAAGGGGTCTAAGGTCTGTTAATACTACAAATATTTCAAAATATGCATTTTTGCCTATGCGTCCAGACTTTAGGGACACCCCGTATATACGTGTTAGATATAGGGATGCATCAGATATGTCTAAGAAATTCATCTCTGTAAGATGTCCACACGTGTCCAGAGATATGACTAGTCTGTAGTGTCCATGACTGGTTACAAGTGCAATGTTATGGCAAAACCAAAGAAGACAGGCTTTAGCTGACTTGTACTTGCTGAGAAGCACTGACCCGCATGGCCTGAACCACAGGAAATCAGATGCCAGGACTTCCCTTGGCAGATCCCAAGCTGAGAAATTTCAACTTTGAGAAAATCTGGTGTCTGATACCTTGGGGGCAGTCTGGGGTTGTGAGCCCTCCCCAGGTTCATCCTTCTTTGATTCTCCTCCCCCAGTTCCCTGGAAGTCCCCTGTCTTGGACCTCAAACCCCTCCAACTTTGCCCTTCCCAATTGGAAAACTTTCACCTGCTTGTTCAGGCCAAGCCCATAGGAGAGCTCTGGACATGATCACACTGTGGTCCTCAGCATCTCTGGAGTAGAGACCCATATCCCAGTCCATGTCTAGCCTTTGTCCTGTCCTCTTCCTGGTGCCTATTTAATTTTGAGCCTAACATCAGGCTCCAAGTGTCAAATGAAGCACACATTTGGTTGAAAATACTTTGGGCCATTTTTATAGAACATCCTTTTACCCAAAAAAAAGTGCAGAGATCAATTTTTTTTAAGTCCATCCCGCAGGCACCATCACTTAATTATGAGGGAGACATAAATTATGCATCGACACATTGTTGCCTTCTCTGGAAATGGCACAGAGGCTTCTGGGGTTTGGGCAACTCAGTCTCTATCTCGGTCGGCCTCTGTCATCTGCCTCTGTCTCTTGCTTTTCTTTCTGTCTTTTACCAGGTTTATATGGGAATGAACAAAACCCCAAGGCATATTATTCAGAAACCTTGACCCTATTTCCCAGCAAGATTGGCGTAGGGGGAAAAGGGAGGGAGAAGGATGGGAAGGAGCCTTTCTGGTCAGTTTATATCAAGATGGCCTGGGGGAAGGAAATGCATAGTTACTAGGGCCAGACAGGGGTATAAGAAACTAGCTGTGATGCCCAGGTGGCTGAGAGTATGGTCACCAGCAGAGCATGTGGCCAGTGACAGAGTAAGTGGTATTAGCGGGTGCGTGGTCAGCGCAAGATGTGTGCCCTGGGCCCTCACCTGCACCGAGTTGAGCCGGCAATAGCCATTCAGTGGGAAACGGATGACGTGTGTGGGGTCCTGGTTCCACCCAGCGTTGACAGAGTTGCACATGACATCACCGGTCTCCGGGAAGACTTCCTCGATAAGTGCCTTCTCCCCACTGAGGGCAATGCGCTCGCCGAGGTCGGGCGTCACACGAACCACAAGGCATTCACAGGCTTGGCCACGGCGTCGCTGCTCCTGCTCCTGCTTCCAGCGGTCTAGCTCCCTTACCATGGGCTGCAGTTGGTAGTAACGTGCCTCTTCATACAGGAGGCTGAAGTCCTGTGGACCAGTGAGGGAGGAGGGAGGAGGTGCCAGGGAGCAGAAGGATTTGAATTGTCATGTTCTAATTTCTACTTCAACCCTAGGATCACTGAGGGGCTTCTGGGATACCTCCCTCCCCAGTGGCCGATAGAAGGATGCCCAAACCCTACTTTACAGATAGAGAAACTGAGGCCCAGAGACTAAAAGTTATTTGCCCACATCAGATCAGCAAGAGACCTAGTCTAGACCCTGTGTTCTGACCCATAGAAGACTGATGGGAGGGAGGGACATAATCTCTGTGCTTGCCTGGGACCCAGCTCCTTGATGACGAGCCTGCTCTGTGCTAGGCCTTTATTTGGGATGGGAAGAGCACTGGATGAAGCGGCCTCTTGGGGTTCTTTCAGTCTTGGTGCTCTTAATTTGCACCTGAAAGTTAGGCCCCAGACTTTGGACTATGTCCTCAGGACCTGGATACTGGGGGGTTGGGGATGTTATACTCTACAGAACAGAGATCAGTCAGAGCCTCAAGACTATACACACTGTCCTAGAAGCCCCTGACTGTTCACACTTGCGATAGGCCCCTGATCACCCAGGAGCCTTCAGCTTTTACCCATGGGGCTCTGGCCCCAGAGCAATCTCTTCTTTGGTAGGCAAGAGCTTTACATAATTTAAAGACAGTTTATTTCTGATTGTGATCCTTCTTCCCAAATAACCTGGGACTTCATGCCCAGGACAAGCCCGAGGCCACTGCCACTCCCAGAGCCACCTAATTGTGAGGACACCCTGATAAACAAATAAGCTACAAATATGAGAAAATAGAATTAGTTTAGAAAAACCAATTTAGCCTTTGGCTTCATCGTTTAACTTTTTATGGTATCCATGACAACCAGTGGTCCATTTATTAAATCACAGCATCCCTGTATCGTCCTGTGTCAGTAGGGAACATGATGGAGTTGCCTGTGCACAAGTCAGCAGCCAGCCTTTACCCAGGCATGCAGTAACCCCAGCCAACACCCACCCACCTCACCTTGAAGTCATCTGGCAGCAGGAGTTTGGACGTCCGAAGGAAGCTAAGGACATATCTGAATATCTCCCCATCCCGATCAATGAAATAATGTTGCTTCAGACTGTCTAGTACGATGGGCTCTGTGCCATTGAATAGACGACTTATCCTGAGATACAGAAAGGAAAGAAAGGTGGTTGGAAAGGAAGAGAGCACTGTGCAGGAGCTGGACCTCATGACTTGAGTCATGAAACTGGTAGGTCTGAAGATATTGAAGATTAAGACTCGCAAGGGACCTTAGAAGTCCTCTAGCCCAACCCCCTTCATTGTACAGGGAAACTGAGGCCTAGAAGGGACACTTGCTCGAGGAAGTGACAAGAGTTGGGTTTTGAACCCAGGTTCTCCAATTCCAAATCCAGTGTTCTTCCCACCGTGCAACATGGCTTCCCAAGGTCTTGGGCAATTCTACTTTGGAGGAGGACATGAAAGGATACAGGAATGGGAGCAGCTCTGACTATCTGTACACACCTGGAGATGGGTAACACTGCTCCCACTACCTCTCAACAGACACACTCAATCAGACTCATAATGTAGACACAGAGGAGGCTGAAGGATGTGATGGTGACAGAAAAGCTGGCACGAGGGAGGGTGAAGTGCAGCATACCTGAGGATGCTCAGAACACAGATGCCAAAACAGAGAAATCGGAGATTACCTGCCACACTAATGGGTTAATTGTTCTCCTTAGGGAGAAATGTCTCTGGCTCCAACTGGAAGGAGTCAGTATAGCTACAGGGAAGAATTTCTTCTGCTAGGTTCTATTGGTGTAGAGGGTCAGTGACCAGACCCGTACACAGGGTCTAGGAATAGAGGAGCATTTACTGTTCCAAAGAGACTTCCAAGGACCACCCCCCCACCCCCGCCAATAAACCCAGAGCCCACAATGATGCTTTGGGGAATTCTTTGCCAGATCTCACACCACTATCTGAGCCTCTAATTCTTTGGAGAAAATAGAGAAGACCTAAGAGACATCAGATTTTAGGTAAATACATTTTTAATAAAGTGAAAATTAAAGTTGTGGGTCATCATTTGATACCAGCATGGTGTGAGGCCAAAGCCTTTTTCCCCCACCCATAGCCCTAGAATGAAGCTGGCCACACTTTCTGGGTGAAATACTAAAGCTGAATTTAGTGAAAAATAATTTTCTAAAACATCTACCAGTAAATCTTAGGAAATAGCCATTTCAGGGTAGGGTAATACCTGGCTCTTACACAGGGTAATTTAACAAAAATGACTAACTTGGGATTGAGAAGCCCCCAGTTGGATACAAGATATGAGTGCCAGGTCTGTGACCCACATTTTTCTTTGTGTCTTCCCCTGTTCCATGTTGTGGACAGACAGACATTGCAGTCCATGGCTCCCTCCCCACTTCTTCAGCCAAGCTAGGACCTAGTAGTACTCTATATGCCTATAGCAGCTGCCTTCACTTCTCCCCCAAGCCTAGCATTTGGCGAAGTAGGTTTACCAGCTTATCCTGGGGGAGAGGAAAGCCCTTCCAGGCCTAAGGACAGACCGATGGACTGCATGGATGACAGGCACTTCTGCTGTCATGGAGATGGCCTATAAGGGCTGGCTAAGCTGAACATGAGAATGCAGACTCACTGAAGAGCAGGAAACTAAAGACTCATCTACTAAATGCATGTCCCCCAACGGGCTTTAGCCCGCTTGTAAGGAGGCACAGCTCCCCCACGCAATGGGAAACATCCAGGTAACCAAAGGAAGTCTTTCCCATGCTCTATTTGCTCCTCTTGAATTATGTCCATGCATACAGACATATTCTGTGGCCTCTACCCCTTTACTCTGTGCATGTTCTTCCTGGGAGCCAATGCCGTACTACCCATAATGATATAGGCAGAACAGGAGAATGAGGGATCTGGGCTCAGTCTTTTGCAGCGAAGGAGCTACATGGGCTCAGTGTGTCTGTAGCAGAGGAGATATTAATGTAGTGGGCTCAGTTCTGACAACAGTGAAGGAGAGACCTTAGTTCAGTCCCCCTATCTAGTGAAGGAAAGATCTCAGTTCAGTTTGCCTCTATAGTGTTTGATTTAATTAACCCCATGTTTCTGGGGAAATTACCAAGGCCTGGATAAGACCCAAGGTTGCAGGGCCTGGGCTCCCAAGGCTGGGGCAGCTGAGCCACACCTTGAGCTTGCAAATACGATCATACTTCTAAAAGAATCTTTTGACAGATGTTTCTCATCCTTAGAATCTTAGGACAGTCAGGAGAAGCCAGTGAAACCATATAATTTAGATAGTGGAACCAAAGATCTAGAGCTAAAAGAGGCCTCAGAAGCCAACAAGTCCAAACCCTTCATTTTATGGATGAAGAAACTGAGGCCAGAGGAGGACAAGTGACTTCCCCATGGTCACTCTAGTAATAATCATTAGAGACAGGATTTGAACTCGGCGCCTCTGAACTTTTACAATTCCTGTTTTCTTTACATGTGGGAAAAATGAAATCCCGAGAGAGGAAGTAACTAGCCCATGGTAACATGTACATTAGTGGCAGATCTGGGACTTGAGACCAGTGTCCTGACTCCTAGTCTCTACCATAAGGCTCCATCTCTGCTTAGGTATAGAGCATCAGTCCTTCCTCAGAATTAAGGCTCATCTGGGGGACTATCTGAAGACCGATAAGCTTGGTGCGATCTTCTGGCTATTTCTGAATCAAAGCCCTAATCCTGTCAAGCCCTGCCTCATGCACTATGGATGGAGATGAAGGCCTCCAAAGTACTGTGCTTACCAGGAACATGCACACCAGGTTCTGGGTGTGGCCTATCACCCCCCAAACAAGAAGACCAAGGTTGGAGCATGTAATATCCCATCTGGAGAAAATGGCTCAACCCTAGAGAGTCTACCACTCAATCACTGGTGTGTGCACTGATGGGAAAGGGGGCAATGGTGGTAAGAAGATAGCACCCTGGCCTAGTGATGTCAAAGTCATGCATTTTCCATCTCTAAATAGCATCCAAGCTGAGCCTTAACCCCAGCAACAGACTGACCCCAACAAAGGCCACTAGCTCTGCTCCCGCGCAGAACAATGAGCCTTGTCCACCAGACTGAGCCTTGACCATTGGTGCCAATCTAGACCCTGACCCTGGCTACAGAATGACCCTTCACAAGAGTGATTAGACTTGGAAGGGCCTTTCAAGGCCATCTGGTCCAACTTCCTCCCTATCCACTGCCACAGACTTGACTTCCAGCCAGCTTTCTTTGAATAGGCGAGTGTGGATGGCTCAGTGCAGCCCTTAGGTAATGTCCTCACCCTGAGGATGCTCTGGAGAGACACTGGGGATGTTATAGGGAGACCAGGGGACGCTAGGGAGGACAGAAAGGATCTCACAGAGAAGCAGTGAGGACCTTATGCAGGAACAATGGGATTGTTATTGAGGATAATGGAGAAACTGGGAGGAACAGTGAGGATGCCACGGAGAAGACAGTGAGGATAACTATGCTGGGATGGCATGGAAGCTACAGGTGGACAACAGGTGGATTACAGGGGGCCAGAGCACAACATAGAGCATGAGGCAGGGCTCTGCCTTTGTTTCCTCATTGGCTACTCCTGGGATCTCTGGGGATCTACATTTGTCCTCCAGGATGTAAAAGGCAGATGATCCATAGCCAACCTGCACTCAAACTATTGTCCCCATGAGTGCTACTGTGCACTAAAGAAAGAGGACCCAGAGCCTTCCCTACAGGCCTGTGGGCCAGTGGGGTCTTCCTTGATCTTCTTCAAAGCCGGCCAGATACTACTGATGGTCCCCTTGAATCCCTCCTCCCTCAGTGGGTTTCACTGTTCTTTATTCCCCAGTTCTCCAATCATCATTGCTTTCTGTCTCCATCTCACCGAACCCCCTTGGAAATCATTATTTAAAACACACACACACACACACACACACACACACACACACACACACACACACACACACACACACGGCATCGATTTTTTTTTTAAAGAATTGGCACAAAAAGAATAAAAAAATTAATAATTGAGTAAGGATCAGGCTGAAGGAGATCTGAGACTCTAAAGAGAATCTCAGGGAAGCCAATGTTTCTATAAAGACTCAGCTTAACCTTGTCCTGAGTCCACGGCTACGAGAGCACGTAGACTAATTATGTGACAAGAGCATACAGCGGTGGCATGATACACAGATTGGCCATACCACAGGAGTTGACAGCCCTCGTGTAGCACACAGACCAGTCTGCAGTCATGACAGCAATTTGGAGTCAGAGAAACTGGGTTCGAACCCCAGCTCCCCCACTTAGTACTCATGTGACAAGCAGCAAGTCACCTCCTCTCTTGAAGTCTCCATTCCTTCAGCTGTAAAGTGAGAGGGCTGGTCTGGCATCTCTAGCTTCCTTTCTAGCCCCAATTCTATGCTCCAAATAAGCCAAGATTCATCAATAAGTCATAAGGCCAGGTGAGGGTTTAAATTCTATTCATAAAATAGAAGCTGTAGGGGAAGGGGCTGGTGGTTATCTGATCACCTTCTCAAAAAGTGACCTGTTTAACGTGGGCTTTCCTCAGTGGGCAGACTCTTGCCCCATATCTCCTAACAACTGCCCCTTTCCTTTTACAAATTAGAAAAGAGAATCCAAGGGTGAACCTTAAGCCAGCCACATGTTCCTAGCATCCTCAGTGACACTAAAGAGCAGAAATTCCCTCTCTCCACCTTTGTGTAGGCTGACACCCCCTGTCCCCCACCATGCCATCCCATCTCATCGCCACTGTTTAGCACGCTTAACTTCTTTAAAGCTCAGTGCCTGTACCACTTCCTACAGGAAGCCTCTCCTAATCCCCTCCCTCTGACTGCTAGTACCCTTCTTCTAAAAATCATTTTATATTTACTTTTGTGTGGACATACTGTTTCCCCTTCCAAATGAATATGATAAACTCCTGGACGGTAAAAATTGTTCTGTTTTTGTTTTTGTACCCTTAGTGCCAAGCAAGGGGGCACTTAGTATATGCTAGGCGAATGAATGAAGTCCAGATTACTGGCTTCTTCACTGTGCCAGTGGTGCTAACAAGTAGGTGGACAGATAGGCCAGAAGCCATGCAGGACAGCAGACAGACAGACAGGATGGCTGACAGACAGACAGGCAGGCGAGACTACAGACAGAAAGGATGGCAGACAGGACAGCAGACAGACAGACAGGCAGGATGGTAGACAGACAGGCAGAAAGGACAGCATACAGGATGGCAGACAGACAGACAGGCAGGTTGGCTGGCAGACAGGCAGACAGACAGGCAGGCAGGCAGGATGGCAGACAGACAGGCAGGTTGGCTGGCAGACAGGCAGACAGACAGGCAGGCAGGCAGGACAGCAGACGGACAGACAGGCAGGTTGGCTGGCAGACAGACAGACAGGCAGGCAGGCAGGACAGCAGATGGGCAGGTAGGCTAGCTAGGCAGGCAGGAGGCACTCAGGGCATTTGGCTGAGCCCTCAGGGTATGAGGCTCACAGAGGGGATGTCATACAAAGGTGATCAGTGTGCCTTACGGCAGTGACATCGCACCAGTGGGCAGGCAGCATTCATGGAGGGCACATCAATTTGTAGCCACAGCTGCCCATATAAAAAGAAGCACTTAAGAGTAAAAACACAATTTGCTATTCTAAGATTCCCCCATGTGAAGGGAATGTGTACACATGGGACAAACGCATGGAGGCAACCTAGAGGGATACTGTACTTGCACAAACACACAGACTCCTACTACACTGACCAGGAGCTGTGTGGAGGCACGGGTGGCTCCCTGTTATGTAAACCCAGAGATATGGACATGGGTACACCTATATATGTGGTTCCCTATTAAAGCAAACTACAGATCTGTGTGCATTCATGTGCCCTTGTGCATATGTGTGGATTCACATTCTGTGTGCCCACAGCTGAAACAGCATGTACCCTCTGCTACAGTCTCCTTGCCCATGTGGGACCAACCACAAACCAAAACTCGTTAGTTACCAAGCTGGCTGAGATTATAGAGCATGCTGCAAGAAAGGATTCTTAATACAACACAGCAGATAAACAAGGACAATGAGACATCAGACCTTCAGGTACCAAAGGCTGAAGCCTTTTGAAAAACAGCAATAACCCCCGCCACCAAAGGCTACAAGCTTCTGCCATGCAGATGACCACAGGGCACAGAGAGGGAAGATGATAAGGATGTAATTTTGGGTTTCAAGTCCAGGGTCACTGAGAGAAGGCATTCATCTGGCCTCATCTCTTTGGATTTAGGCTCAGAGCTTTTAGCCCTCTTTCTTTCAATCCACTCCATTCTCCCTCTGTAGCCCTCCATCAGCACAGAACTTGAAATTCTTCCCATTTCCCCTGACTATTCAGTTGTGATTACATCACAAATGCAGTTTTGCTATTCTCAGGGAAGCTATTCCACAGAGCGTTGTGGGCAAAGGTTTTATTAATTTAACTCAAAAACGTCGTCAACTGATTAAGGGTTGATCTATCTAAAACAACTCAGGAAAGCTGCAGACGGCAAAATTGAAATTAAATACCCAGGCTCTGCCTCTCTTCATAGACACATCTCACTATGTGTGTTGCCCTCACATGTTGCTTTACACAGATCTATATCACCCCCTCCATCATCTATTGACATGGGCCACACAAGAGGACTATCGTCCCACAGTTCAACTATAAATGATTACCTATCTATACTAAGAGCTACATCGAGCCAGAAACACCCACTTTAGTCTAAGTGAGAGGCAGAAATGTTCCAAAGCCCTTCTGATCAGCAACAAATGAGTCAACAATCCCCTGGGTTTCATCTCCAGCCGACTTATACTTTGATGGGTTATACCATGGAAGTTTCTATTAAACTATTAAAAAAATGCCTGTTCCGGGAAGTGTCAGCAGGGATTTCCTTAAAGCTGTGGGAACAGATGTGAGGCTCGTCACACAGCCGCTATAGTGCCAATGCATGCCCTCTCATCTTCCCTGCAAATGTCCGTCCTCATCTGCTATAAATTCTCCTCCACTGGGAGGAGATACTTCTGTGGAATCAGACCTTCAGAGCATCTTAATATACAAGTTTCTGAAGCAAGTCACTTGGTGTTTGGGGCATAAGTGAACAAACAAACATCCCAGGTTAAATTTCTTCTTACTCAAATTAAGTGACTCAAGCAATTTAAATAAATGTGACTCTCCTTCTACGGTCATTTCCCTTTGGTGCCCAGACTTGGGAAGGCTCTCAGTGATGCCCTGTCTGGGCTCCAGAGTCAGTTCCATGCTCATATAAAGCACAAAGATGGCCCTCTGTGATGCCAGATGGGGCTGAATGTAATTACATACTACTTGTATGGCCTACCCTCTCTGGGCTTGTTTCTTCATCTGTAAAATGAGGGGGCTTCTAAGGTACTTTTCCAATTCTAGATTGATGATCCTATGACTCTGACCCCCAAAGCCACAGGCCTGATCTTCAACTTCAGGGAATGAGCCTCCATGGACAGACACTCCTGCTGCCATAGATAAGAAGGAAATCTCAGCCCAATGTGTAGTGGCCATACTCCACTGTCACAGGAACCCAGGAAACATTTAATGGGCAAGTTTTGGACAAGAAAAGAAAAATCCAACCTTACCAACTCCCAAAAATATGGGCCTAAGAAGAGGGATGGGCCAGAAATAGAAACTGTTCCTAAAAGGGTCCATTTATGTCTTCTTCAGAGAGGATGGCAATGATGATAAAAGCCAGCGTTTATAAGGTACTTTACAAATATCATCTCATTTGGTCCTCACAATAACCTTGGGAGGTAGGTGCTATTATTATCCCCATTTTACAGAAGAGGAAACTCAAGCAGTCAAAGGTGGGGTTACCTGCCCTGGGTCACACAGCTAATAAGTGTCTGAAACCATGTTTGACTCCAGGTCTAGCACTCTATTGCACCACCTAGCTGCCTCTATAGATAATCCACAATAATTTATTAAAAATGGTTAAGGGTTTCGATTAAAGGCAGAACATATGTATGTGAGGTGACTTACCGGAGCATTCCCAAATGGTCCCATCAAAGACAGACCCAAGCAGCTGAACCCAAGGGATAGTTCTGACATTTCCTCATTTGTCATCATGGCTTCCCCATTAGCTAGCCCTGCTCCCTGGGATGATACCAGAGACTGCACCAGGGCCTCTGCGACCTACCTCGTTTCCCTGCTGAGATACCATGAAGTATCTGCTTTTGACTCTTCCATCACAATCATTTCTAGCAAGTGAAAGTTTACCAAAAGGAAGAAACTTGGCCGAAGTTCCCCAAAGGGTTAAAATCTGCAGTGGCATGAAATGACCTTTGACAGCTCCGTAATTAGCATATGTGACAAAAAAGCATACACAATGGTCAATAAAGTTCAAGGCTGCTCAGTGGCTGCTGGAAGCACAAGCTGCTCAGAGGAAGTGTGTGGCTGGCCACACAGGGCCAGAAAAGAACAACAATGCAACTGAACAGATACAGCTATGATCAATGGAGACTTCCCCCAAAGGATGCGGCCACAATGGCAGGTACCATAGGACCAATCCGTTTAGATGCAGAGCTGCTTTCTGAAAACAAAACTTCGCTCCCAAAGAACTATCTTTCCTCATTCCAACAACAACCTGAGAGTCTGTGCCACCAGGTGCTTGAAACACTGTCTCCTACAACAACACAATAATGAGAGGAAAAAATGGCCTGTCTGAGCGCGTAGAACACAGCTGTCCCAAGAGGATGTCCTTAAGCACAGGCAGACGCAATATATATATGGAAGAACCCATCACCAGGCACATGGTGATAGAGAAAGATCTCCCTTCACTTGATGCCAGCCAGGTATATGGCAAAAGAAAGCAGCAAGGTCTTCCTTACCTCGAGTCCGGATACTTGGTGAGGGTAGCCAGACTGCTGGTGTACATATGTCCCCCTACGTCGATATGCACGGGAGCGTTGGACTTGGTGAGCTGAGCTGGGAGCGGGATTCCCTGAGCTGCCAGGGGAGAGACTGGGGACCGTGTGAGAGAGAGTCGGGACATGCTTCTTCTCTCCTATGAACGCAAACAAAACAACAGAACAGTTTTTCTTTAGAGCAGCTGCGGATTTCCTTTATTTCTGGTGTGATCACAGATCTAATCAGATCACTTTTGCATCTGCCTGATCACATATTCAGCTAACAAATTATTGCCACCACTGTAATTAAGTGTATTTGCATCATTTTCTTCAAAGTACCAGAGGGTAAGAGAAAGATGCTTATTAGCAATAAGAAATCAAGAAAAAAAATTTTCAAGGTGTCAGCCTCCAGGGGCATAAAACAAACTGCAAAATCCTAATTAAAGGTCGCGGGCTTATGTGTTAGATGTGAAATATCCCCTGACAAACGAATCACCAATTTGTGAATTGGGATTCAGGGGTTTTTGCAAGTTTGTCTCAGTAACGAGACACCTCTAAATTAGTGACTTCCTCAGCACCTAAGGCAGTGAGTTTATATATGTAGTAAATTTCACATCAAACTAGGAGTATTTTTGTTTTAAAAATATATAATAGGCATGCCAGATCAATACCTATCATTTGGGTTTCACCACTGAATGAAAGGAAAGAAAGCGTAGACTCCTAGGCAGGAGGCAATCTTGTGCTTCCGCTGAGACAAGAGCTAGAAAGGACCAGGCATCTTCCTGCTCTCACCACCTTTATCAGAACTGACATTGGAAATGAGAAATCATCATACCCAATCTCACTGAGTATCTATCTTTCCATACACTTCCAAGAATATCTGTGGCAAATTCCAACAAAATAGTAAGGTAACTGACTGGTCTGCAACCATAAAATGGAGCTCTGTCTTTAAAAAGTCAACTTCAATTTTGTGGAAATCCAGACACTTGGATTCCCTACTATTGGGAGGTCTTTTCTTCCACCCAGTGCAGGCCAGCATGGCTTCTTCTCCCATTCCCCCTGCTTCTCCTCCCCAGGTATCAGAAGTGAAAGAGAGTTGATCCTCTCCTTCATCAGATTCCTACAAATATTTGCTTCCCCATTGCAGGTACCACTTACACAACATGCCATAGGATCTGTCACAGAGAACATATGAGCCAAGGTACTCCTCTGCTTCGCACAGTATCCGATCCATTACAGGCAACATACATGTATATGTTTTAGAGTTTCATGTCTATCACGTCTGTTACCAACTGTAAGGCGACATATGCTCAGCATTATCGTTATAAAACATTTCAGAGCCTAATCTAATTTTCCTGGTATTTTGTTTTGCAGTCATGCTCCCAACCATGGGCTCTCTTACATCAGCAAAGGGCGAATATCTACTTCTACCAAACTGGCTTTCCCATCTCTCGGTGAAGCCCAAGCTGTCACCTGGAATCTGGTTGTCTATCTCATTGGGACAGACTTTCCTCAGCATGCCACCCACCCAAACCTCTTAACCATCCCACCAGGAGACAAGACCCGGTACAGAAGAAAAGCTTCACACGGGGCCCTTTAATGAGGTGCAACAGCAGCTGAGAAAACGTGACTTTTGTCCACGGAAAAGCTCCCCCGCTTTCCCAATGACAGCACAGTCTTCTCCCTTCATATAGAAGGGGAGATCAGAACAGCCTCCAGCACTTAGTCATCAGCAACACCAAATCTAAATCCATTGTCTTAGACTTCAGCTCACTGGCCTCTCCCACAGGGGCACCCTAAGGCAGAAGGGACAAAGCTTGCCTCTTTTTCTCCCTCTCTCTGGCAAGGTCACAGTCATGAGGTGGAGGACATTTATAAACAGGTCCCATTAAATACAGAAGTACTAGCTTAAAGCATAGACATGGCAAACGGCATGATGAAAACAACAGCTGCCTGGGAAGGCATCCCTGCAAGTGTGCCTGGCCTTTCTTTTCTGTGTCCCATATCCTCACCACTGCTAGCCTCATTTTAAGTAGGGGGTCTATGTGGCTCTGAGGAGATGCTGTTTATTATTACTAATAACACTGTGGGCACACACTGTATTCACACACATATATGCACACCACACATCTGTTCTAGATTTAGTAAAAGTAAAACCCTGCTTGCCTTCTGATGTACCTATCAGGGTCAGCTATATGTGGGCTTTTTAAAAAAAAAAATTTAAATTCTGGAAGGATTGGACAAATAACATTCAAGGAACCCATGAGGACTAACTTCCTTGCTAGCAGTTTGACATCTAAAAGTGATAATCCTGATATTCTACAACCAGTTTTAAAATATTGAATGAGGGTCCACTTGCAGGTAGCTGGGCATATTCAAGGAATGCCTCTCTGCCATGATTCGGCTTCATATTTGTGCCAGAAGATCTCTCAGCTCTGGAGGTTATGGCATTCAGGAACTGGGCACACAGCATAGAGATTTAATTTATGAGACTCACTGGAGAGTCTTATCCCTAGCTCTGGCTGTACATATAGACCACCAGGTCTCCAGAGAGGGAAAAACTAAGAAACTAAAACAACTCCCATTGGGGGTGGAGCATTCTGGCTTAACCTAGGCCAGGGCTTTTAAATTACAGGGGAAAGTACTGTATAAATAAAGCTTTTATTTTATATTGCAATTTAAGTCATTACTATAGTTCCATAAAATTATTTGTGTCAACTAAGTAGCTCCCAAACTTTGCTGGCATTCAGCAAACATGAGCTAACATTTAATTAAAATTTAAATATGATGGGCCTCACATCACAAAACTTCTTTAAACCCAATTTCCACTCATCCGGTTACAACTTACACAATTCCCTGGTTGCTGCTAACCAGAACCTTTATGTATAACCCAGAAATTAACAGAGCTCCCTCTTGCATGAGACCTCCAAGTGTCTAAGAGCCGACATTAATTCAAAAGATTCAAAGTAGGTGCCCAAAAGACAAATAAAAGCTGACTTAGAAACAGCTACTGCCCACAGGCCTGCCCTCATTCCAGCAGCAACACCATCCCAACCCAGAGGATGAGGCAGCAAGTCTCAACAGAAACAGACACTGCCCACAGCAGGCAAACTCTGTAGGGCCTAATTTCCATAGCCTTTTCCTTTTCCCAACCTCCAGCAAACACCTGATCACTGTACACCTGGCCACTACACACCTGATCACTGCATGCCCCACCATTGGGCATGCAATGATGGCTGTGTGCAGTCACTCTTTATGACAATCATTATACACCTGGTCACCACACAACCGTCACTACACAACTGACTTATACCATCATCCCCCACCCCATCATTCCAATCCACCATCACTGTACATTCCAATCACTCCACATGCCACTATTGTACATCCCAAACACCACCATCATTGCACACCAAGATCTTCTGCCCCAGCTCCTCTTCTTGCCTTTCCAAGCCGGCTGCCTAAGTACTGCTTGTAAAAGCGATTTGCCCATGCAAAGGGAAATAATCAGAATGCCACGCTCATTTACACACAAAATGAGTTTGTGTCCCATTGTGTTCACAGTTGTTCAGCTCTCTAGGGGTGATTAAACTCGCTGTGCGGCTCCAGCTTGAGATGATTTCACTGAATCGTTTCTCCGTGAAGTTGCTTCTTTGCGAAGCTGTTATTTTAACCATAAAAGGTAAACAGAAGGCAGTTGTAAGAGCGCCATTGAGCTCGCTGGCTGGCTTGCTCACTCAGAGCCCAGGGCTAGGCGCCTTGGGCGGGAATGCTGAAAGACTGCAGAATTTTCCAGGGTGTGGGATCCTGCTCCAGGCTTGCAGCAACCCGGGTCCTTTAATGCATACTCCTCAGATACTGCTCAGATCCCACTCACAGCAAGGCTTTCAAAGTCTCAGAACTTTGGGGAGATGCAGGTTTCACCTGGGCTCATGACCCAGGGCTACAGGAACCACTCCCAGTTGCTGTTGGGGCAACAAGGAGACATAGCCAGCCTGACCCAAACCAGAGCAGGCCAGGGAGAGCCAGAGGCTCAAGGCCCAGCAGGGAGAGCAAAAAAGAAGGGAGGGAGAAATAGAAAGGCCCAGGGCCCAGTCAGGGAAAGAGATAGAAGCCCAGGTCCAGGCCCAAACAAGGGTTAAAGGTGTCAAAAGAAGAAACTAGAAAGGTGGGGGTAGGGCACTGGAAGAGTGGAGTGGAAGGGGAAGGAAGAGACAAAGTTAAATCAAGGAGCAGACACTTAGAGAGGCTGCAGATGGGAAACTCTCCTAATTAAGGATGTAAAAGCGCTTTGTTCCCAAAGTTTATTGTTGCCAGGATAAAAAAATTAATTGAAACTAATGCTGTTATTCACTCGCGCAGTTTAATTCCTTCATGCGCATTTAAGACATAAAGAAAACTGCAGGTTTCAGGATCCGCCTCCCCAGCCCTAGAGGGTGGGTGGGGGAAGGGTACCTCTGGCTGGGCAGCCTCCGCCTGTGTGCATGTATGTACTTGCCTATGTATACATATGCCAGTACACATGTCTGTGTACACATCTGTGCACGTGTGCATGTGCCAGTGCATGGATATGCATCTGTGCCTATTTGTGTCTGTAGGTGTATACAAGTGTACCTGTACCTAAATATCAGTGACCCTGTGTCTAAGTTGTGTAACTGCCCCTGAGCCTGGGGTGCGGGTGCTTGTGGCACAAGCATAGGGCTCAGTCTGTGTCCTTGTCCTTGGTAGGGTCAGACCTCTGCTCTCCAGTTTTCCAGTCCCTTGTCCCTAAATCCTAAGGAGAGATGACCCTGTCCCCAGGGGCTCTCCTCCCGACTTCTCCCGCTGTCCCATTTCGGCCACGAGGCTCGGGGTGTGGGGCGGGATCTGTCCCGGCACAGGGATAGACTTTACTTTTAATCCCTCCCGCATCAGTTTGGGCGCCAAACGCATGCCAAGTGTGTCCGCTCGGAGCTGGGCCCTGCGTGTGGTCACTCCCGACTGCCGGCTCGCATCGGCCCCCAACTGCCGGGAACTTTTTTGAGGGGGAGGGGGAAGTGCAGTAGGTTACACATCAAACTCCTGAGTGCCCCCAGGGGACTTCAACCACCTAGGCGCCCCTGAGTTCAGCCCCACGTGGGTACGTCCTTTCTGGCTGCACTAAAGGCCAATCCTCACCCCACCACCTCCAACGCCCCACTGGCTACGGTCAATCCAATTGTGCCGTGGCTCCCAAGAGGCAGGATTAACATGCTCCTAGGTCCCGCATAGCGTTCGGGCTGGTGCGGGAACCCAATTGGGCTCCCAGGGGCTCGGCCGCGCTCAATGCCTCCTCCTCAGAGGCACCCCCACCCTCTTTGTGCGGTCGCAGGACCCACACCACCGGCGGTGCCCCATGTAGGACTCAGGCGCGCTCAAGCTCCTTGCGAAGGGGGAGCACAAGCATTAGCCTCCAAGTGGCAGTCGCCATGTCCCCGCCCCCTGGGGAGGACCCCAGACCCTTGAATCCCCTTGCCTTTGCCTTGTCTCCCGCTGGTCCGGACAAAAGCGGCAGATCGCGCGCCCCTGCCCTCCCCAAGCCCAGGGCTGTCTCAGCGCCTGGCGCCCCCTGCCCTTTCCCGGATCCACTCACCGCAGGGAGTCCTTTCCTTGGCTCGGCGGCCCCTGGCCTTCCTCGGCCCCACAGCGCGCAGCAACCCCACGCTAGCCGGCCTCACTCAGAGCCTCCCGCCCTCCCCTGGGCGCGGCCAGGAAAGGGGCCACGGATCGGGCGGGGGGCGACCAAGTGTCCGGCCCTGCCGGCCAGGGTTGGAGAGGGGGCTCGGGATCGGTAGCTGGGGCCTCGGCGCCTTTAACGCCCCCCCCCCCCCCACCGCCTGTCCTAGTCTCCGAAGCGACTTTGTCCGAGTTGGGGAAGACACTCTCCGAAAAGAGGGCGCGCAATCCCCAGCTCCGCGCGGAACCCCCGCGCCCTGATCCTTACCTTGGACATGGGAGACGCGGAGGCAGCGGCGGCGGCGCGGTCGCGGGCCCCCCGGCCCTGGCCCCCGCCCGCCTCCTCCCGCCCGCGGCTCGGAGTCTCGTGTGTCCGGGCCGCTTGGGCGCGCTTCTTTTCTCTGGTTTTTGGCTCCTCGGGTCGGTTCGGTCTCGTCCTGTAGTTACTTTCTCCCGAGTCCCCCCCACCCTCCCCCCACCCCTCCCTCCCTCCCCCGGCCCCTCTCTGCGCTGTCCCTTGCCGAGCCAGGCAGGGCTCTGCCCCCCCTCCCCTTCCTCCCCCTCCCCTTCCTCTTCTTCCTCTCCCTCCTCCTCCTCTTCTTCCCCGGCCTCCTCCTCCTCCTCGCCTGCCTCCTCCCCCTCCTCCTTCTCTTCCTCTTCCCTCCCCCTCAGTCTCTCCCCCTTGCTCCCCAGCTTCTTTCCCCTCGCTCCCCGTCTCCCTCTCCGTCTCTCTCTCTGATTGTTATTAA
>CM053625.1:98733771-98861305 GCA_028646595.1 Phalanger gymnotis
GGGAGGGAGAAAGAATTTGGAACTCAAAAGTTGAAAAAAATGTTGTTAAAATTGTTTTTACATGTGGTTGGGAAATAAAATATTAAATAAGAGAAAAAAATGAATATGAGCTCCTTGAGGGCAGGGACCGTTTGCTTTTTCCTGTATCCCTGGTGCTTAGCACTGTGCCTGACACATGATAAGTGCTTAATAAATTCATATTGACTATTCATTTGTATATGGATTTTATTTACCTACTTGTGTACATATTGTGTTCTCCCAGTAGAATGTGAACTTGAAAATTCACCTCACTTGATTTCAGGGAAGTAGATACATTGATATACTTTTGTTGGAACTGTGAACTGGTCCAGTCTTTCTGGAAAGCAATTTGGAAATCTGCCCCAAAGTTACTAAAATGTACATGCCTCAACCCAGCAATACCACTACTAGGCTTATACCCCAAGGAGATCATAGAAAGAAGAAAACGAATTATATGTACAAAAATATGTACAGCAATTCTTTCGTTTATAAGTTTATTTATTTTAGTTTTCACCATTCACTTCCACAAGTTTTAGGTTTTCTCCCCGTCCCTCCCCTCTCCCTCTTTCTCTTCCCCCTCCCCAAGACAGCATATAATCCATTATAGGCTTACATATATATTCCTATTAAACATATTTTCACATTAGTCATGTTATATAGAATTAGAAAGAATGGGAGTAACCATGAGAAAGAAAAACATAAAACAAAATAAAACAAAACAAAAAAAGAAAATAGTCTGCTTTGATCTGCATTCAGACTCCATATTTCTTTTTCTGAATGTGGATGGCATGAGTCTTCTGGAATTGTTTTAGGTCCTTGCATTGCTGAGAAGAGCCAAGTCTATCAAAGTCAGTCATTGCATACTGTGGCTGTTATTGTGTACAATATTCTCCTGGTTCTGCTCACTTCACTCAGCATCAGTTCATGTAAGTCTTGCCAGGTTTTTCTGAAGTCCACCTGTTCATTATTTCTTATAGCACAATACTATTCCATCACATTCATATACCACGACTTGTTCAGTCATTCCCCAATTGATGGGCATTCCCTCAATTTCCAATTCTTGGCCACCACAAAAAGAACTGCTATAAATATTTTTGTACATGTGGGTCCTTTTCCCATTTTTATGATCTCTTTGGGATAGAGCCTTGGAAGTGGTATTGGTGTAGAAGTGGTATTGCTGTATCAGGCAATTCTTTTTATAGTTGCAAAGAACTAGAAACTAAGGGAAAGCTAATCATTTGGGGAATGGCTGAACGAATTATGGTATGAATGTGTGAAATACTATTTGCAATTAGAAATGAAGAAAGAAACAGTTGCAGAGAAACCTGGGAAAACTTACATGAACTGATTCAGAGAAGTGAGCAGAACCAGGAGAACAATGTATAACATAACACTGTAAACATGAATAATTTTGAAAGACTTAAGAATGCTGATCAATGCAGTGACCATTTCTGATTTCAGAGGACTGATGATAAAGAATGTTGCTCACCTTTTGACAGAGAGCTGATGCACTGGCATGCAGAACGGAACACATTTTTGGACATGGCCAATATGGGAATTTGTTTTACTTTACTAAGCTTATTTGGTATAAAGATTTTATTTTGTTTTTATTTTCAAGAGGAAGGAGAAAAAATAAATAGCTGATAATTTTTAAAAATTTAATTAAAAAAGGAAAATGTACTAATGTACTTCTCCTTCCTTCCTATTTCTTTACAGAGGTGGAGTACCATAGGAGTGGAACATTGCTTATACTATTAGATACATAACTGAGCTTTACCAAAATGATTTTTTCTTTCTTTTTTATTCTTTATTACAAGGGAAGGAGGACAAGAAGAGAGGTATATTTGGAAATGAAATTAATACAAAAACAAAAGAAAGCAATAAAACTTGGGGTGGAAAAGAATGTATGCACTTTGAAGGAAGAGACTATTTCATTTTTGTCTTTGAATCTCCAGCTTTGAATACATTATACTGGTACTTAATGTTTGTTGAATTGGAAAGAATCATGTTCTCTATAAGGCTGATGTATCCCTGGGAGTGAACCCCGCCCCCCCCCCAGGAACAAAGTCTTCCGGGACTGAATGGGGTTAGAAGTCCTCCATGACTAAAGCTGAGAATTTGCCTGTGCGACCAAGTGAAGACACTAATTTTCTCATAGCCACCTGGGAGTCAGGGAATGATAACATTTTGCCCTTTTCTTTTTCTTCTTTCACTTACTTTCTTCCTTTTCTTCTTCCTCTTGGTAATACTTCTTAATATTGGAGCATCTTAGTATCTGAGCAATTTCCTTTCAAAGCTTGAAAGACTGAAAGAAAAGCCACTTCTCCCATCCAAATGTTTTAGATTCAGTCACTCCTTGGCAGCATGAGGCCCTTTGACAATTCATACCGAGTCTCAGGAGGGATGCTTCTGAAGTAGGTCTCATAGCCCTAGGTAGTACTCACAGCCCCAAGAACACTGGTGCCAGAGCACCCACCTGAGGCTGGATATATATGGCTTGAGTTCCTAGATTTACAGAAGTCACAGAAGACAAAGTTGCCATAATAGGAGAAAGCCTGAGCACATTATGGTGGAAGCAGACAGAGAAGACTCAGCAGGGTGTAGTGGATTTAGAAAGTCTGGATTTTCTACTGCAACTGTGTTTACTTAATATTGATGTGATCTTGGAAAAGCCATTTCATTTCTTTGGGGCTCAGTTTCTTGATCTGTAAAATGAGGGCTTTTCTAAGGTCTCTTCCAGTTCTAAATCCTATTATCTTGTAGGATAATATCTTAGTTGAGACCAAGAGGAACTTCCACTTCCCTCATGGAAATGTGGGAATTCTGGCCCCCAAAATGCTGCTTAGTCCCACATCATCATGCTAGTAGCTGGGCATACAGAGATATGAATGAAAAAGTCTCTGTCCTTGAGGAATTTCCATTATTTTCCCCTTTTAAAATTTTTATTGACATTTTTTGTTTTTATACTACCATCATTTTTAAATGGGGCAGCTAGGTGGTGCAGTGGATAAAGTTCTGGGCCTGGAGTTAGGGAGACTCATCTTCATGAGTTCAAATCCAGCCTCGGACATTTAATAGCTGTGTGACCTTGGGCAAGTCCCTTAACTCTATTTGCCTCAGTTTCCTCATCTGTAAAATGAGCTGGAGAAAGAAAGAGCAAACCATTCCAGCATCTTTGCCAGGAAAACCCCAAATAGGCTCACAAAGAATTGAATACAACTGAACAACATTTCCACGTATGTCCCTTTTCCTCCCTTCTCCATCTTTTGTAACAAAGAATAAAAAAGAAAGAGAAAAAAATCAGTTCAGCAAGAAACAAGCAGGAAGCACAATGGAGAACATGTGTTCAGTCCTTTTCATCTCCTACTCTGAAATAAGTCATGACCTATGACCTCTTGTTCATTCAGTAGAATATAAGCTTCTTACTGGCAGGAACTCCTTAACTTGTATTAAGGAGCCATTGGTAAGACCTATGATTTCATCAGCAGTTTAGGGAACTCCCAGGAAGGAAACTATTTCCACTAATGTAGATACATGACTGCTTTGCAACTTGTAATCTTGGGGAGATACCTGGGGAACTGAATGATTCAACGATTTGCTTGGAGACACACAGACAGTCTGTATCAGAGGTAGGATGTAAACCCAGGTCTTCAGGGTAGCTCTCTATCCATTAAGCTACACTGTCTCCGCATTACACATAGTAGATACTTAATAAATGTTGAACTGATGTTCTACCAATATGGATAGGTCATTTGGTCCTTTTGGACAGCACTGGCCTTAAGGCACTCACCCACATGGGATGCTCCTGAGCAAGGCACTAAATGGATTGTCTTTCAGACTCAGTTTACCCTAGCGCTGATGTGCCCTGTGTCTTGAGTCTCGAGCCTCATTCAGCTCAGCTACTGTGGCACAGTACTTCAGGCCTGGGTGTAGGCTTTTGGGGATCAAGAGGCTTGGCTCAGAGTGGTGACACCTTCTTGGTTTGGGAGAGTGGGAACACAGCCTACCTAGGAGACTTGTCTCTGGTCAGAGAGTGACCAGGTGCAGAGAAAGGATCCAATCCACAACAGGCTCATTTTTGTCTCTTTATTACTTATCTTCTAACAGACCCAGACTCTTCCCCTTCCCCTATCCCAAACCCAAAACTTCATCCAAAGGCCCCTCTCTTGGTCCTCTCAGGTTCCTGGTGGGGATCCTTCTGAATTTGGAGGGTGGATAAAGTCTATGTCACAAGACTGTGACCCTATAACCAGATTGTAGCTTTCTGTAGGGCATATCTGTGTGGAGTGTGCATCAGTACTGTGTATATCTGGGTGTGATATGAATTGATGTGTGTACATACCTGAATTTGGCTCTCCACATCTATGTATGTACACATTTTGGGTTAGCAGTGCCTTGGAGTCATGTCTGTGGGATCACCTCTCTCATTTGCCATCAAAAATGGTTCCCTGATCCCACAGGATAAAGATGCTCCCTTGCTGACATTTTCACTCTGGGCTCTGGCTTCTTCTGTCAGTCATGTCCACACTGAGTGGGAGGTTGGCTCTCTGATCCCCTGTCCCTTTGGTCCTCTTCCTTAGTCATCTGATCGTTTGTCAACATTGAGGTCCATTACAGCAGGTGAAGCTGGCTGCCACTCGTTCAAGAGCCCAGCCTCTGAAAAATGTTAGTGAGAAGCCTCTCCCATGTCATTAATTCTCCTGCGATCGAGGCCTTTCTGGAGGGATGGACGCTGGGGTCAGGGTGACTGATTACACCTGCAAATACCTCGTGAGAGGGCTCTGGCCCATGTGAGATGTTTACTGTGTTTTCAGAGTGAAATGCCATTTGGAAATTAACGACCCTAGCCTCTGTATGCTCTCAGTACAAAAGGCTGAATTGTGAGGCAGGGGACAAGGAAATGCTTAGCTTCTACATGGCTGAGGCTTAACCTCACCTGTCTAACTGACCCAAGATTCAAACCTCCCTACACTCCACCCCAGTCTCTGTTGCCTGTTGCACATCCCCACTGGCTGGTAGCTGGCCCAGGGCCTTTCTACTCGGGGCAAACTGCCATTTCCTTGATGACAGTATCTTTTTCCCTAAGACCTCCCTGGAAACCAGCTGCCTCAGCTCCACGCCTGAAAACTCAAGCACAAATAATTTTCAATTTGTCCAGGAGTTTCAATATCACAATCCCATGTTAAATAATAGATTAGATGCCCCAGGGAGAGAAACAGGATTTAAAAAGAAGAAATAAATAAAAAGAAAACTGAAATTCAGCATAAAAGTTTGGAGAATGTGAGGGAGCTCAGTTCCTACTTTTTCTGCCCAGACTCCTCGGTTTCACCCTGCCCAGCCCCTCCTTGTCTCCCCCCTTTCCAGAGTTCACCTTGGCTGTCGTTTGCCAGGCTCTTGTAACTCTGAGGAGTCCTGTGGCACTGCCAATACCATTTCTAGGGGGACAGCTCAGCCCTGTTAGCATCATTCCAACTATGTTCCTAGCTGTTAATGCTGGCCCCTGCTCTTCCTGGGCAGCATCCATAGACTTTCAGAATTTGAGAGTTGGAAGGAACCTCAGCAGCTATCTAGTCACATACAGCAAAAGAAAATTCCCTCCAACATACCCCTCCTTTGGCATCATGGGGTAGGCTGGTTGAGCCCATCACTCATGCAGGCAGATATACAGGAGAGTTACTTAAAGACCTTCAGGACCTGGCCCCAGTCGCAGATTGTTCACCGCCATGCATACTGCTCTGTGGCCAAAAGGAATTTCTTACTGTTCCCAACAAGTAGCAGTCAGGCCATGGGCCATACCTTTGTGCTCACCATCACCCTTGCTGGCTATGTACTCCTTCTTCCCCTTCAACTTTCAGAAAGCCTTCTTTCCTTCAGGAAACACATCCTTCATCTCAAGTATCACCTTCTACATGAGGCCTTTCCTGGGCATTATTGCCTCCTTCAAGATCACTTTGTATCTATTTTGCACTTATTTTCTGTGCTATATACCTATCTATGTACATACTGTCTCCCTGGGCTAGACCATAAGCTCCCTGAGAGTTGAGACTGTTTCAGCTGGTCTGTCTCCCTAGCACCTAAGCCTTAAGTGCTTAGTAGGCACTTAATAAATGCTTGGTGATGGATTGATTGACAGACAGACACGTGAGTAAATCTTCCCTTATGACAAAAGTGATTAAGCAAAAGCATCCGATTCAGAGACATTGTCTTACAGTTTATGTAGTTTTCTGCTTGAGTAATCCTGGCAACTCTCCACTGTGAGGGGAGAGCTAGAGAAGGCAGATTCTTATAGCTTCTCAGATCTTCTAGGCACAGTTTTGTAAAGTAGGCAGGAAGATAAGCCAGACAGCTTAGGCAGGCAGGCAGACATGCAGACAGGGAAATAGAAAAGCCAGCAGACAACCCCCCACTTGGCTACCCTCTGCAGTCTCTCTCTGTGTGGCCTTCATTGCTGTGGGAATTTGACTGCAGTTAGCAGACGCTTGTGGGATGTGAACCCTGCTTATTTCACTCCCCTAAGGATTTAATAGAGTATCTCTGAGCCACTGGACTGTGTCATAGGGGTCCCATGTTTTCCAGGCCTCACAGGATTCTGGGATGGGGCCCGGGCCTGGTGGTGGTGGTAGATGCATTTGGGGTCAATGCTCTGTCTCATGCGACCGAGGCAGAAAGGGGATGATAGAAGATTAAAGTGTGAGGCACTTGGTATATTTTAGACCTATTAGGATAGTCTTTGAATGGGGCAGGTCAGATACTTTTCAGAGCCTGTATCCATCCCCATCAAACCAGGACATAGCATCCCACAGGGAGGCTTTTCTTCATTGTTCCACTTTCCCCCCCAGGAAGTGTCAGATCATACCAGATTCTTTGGCTTCTTCTCAGGGGCTTTAGGGAGCTGTTTCAAGGAGAGCCTACCCTCTTTTGTTCTCCCACCAACAACCAATTATAATGGGGGCAATCCTGAACCAGACCCTTTCCCATGAATTCTGCACTGTTAGTCTGTGGGGTGGGGCTATACCGACTCAGGCCTGTCATACCACCTCCCAACCTGGGACTCTGCTTTCAATCAGTGCCTCCCTGGCTGCTGTTTATTATGCTGTCCTGCTCTCTTCCCCTGTCTTTCCCCACCCTCTCCAAGAATCACATTATCTCAGAGACTTCAGGGGTCCTCCTTGACAATACAAGAGCCAGTGTGAATGGCATAGGGAAAGAAACCTTTTATTTGGAGTGAAGGACCAGGGTTCAAAGCCAAGCTCTGTCACATACTACCTGTGGGAGCCGCCATACACTACTCCTTCTCTCTGGGCCAGTGTCTTCTCATCTATAAAATGAGTAGGTTGGAATAGGGTTCTCTAAGGGCTGGCCCAGTGAACTCTATGAACCCTGATAAGTGGCTGTTTCTGCTTGAAGACCTGCAGTAATGGGCAACCCATTACTTCAGAGAGCATCCTGTTCCTTCTACCAACAAACTCTACTCATTAGGAAGTTTTTCTTCTATTGAACCAAGTCATCATATCCCTTGTTCCAAACACTTTGCCTTTATTAGTGGAGCCCAAGACAACAATGGCTAAAATATATGTAGCGCTCTCAGATTTATGTAAATTCTATGTAAATGATCTCATTTCATCCTAACAACTCTGTGAAGTGGGGAGTGTTATACCCATTTTGCAAATGAAGAAACTGAGGTTCAGAGCATTTAAATAACTTACACAACTAGGAAGTGAATGAGATAGACATTGAAAATTGGACTTTCCTGACTCCAAATTCAGTATTCTTTTCTCTAAACTATACTGCCTCTAATCACATTAGCCATTTTGACTCATATTGACTTTGCCATCCAAAAGAACCCCCAGATATTTTTCACATAAGCTGGTTTTTAGCCATGCCTCTCCCATATTATGTTTGTGTCACTGATTTTTTTTCAACCTACATATAGGAGTTTTACGTTTACCCAATGGAGGGGTAGTGGTGTCTGAAGTCCCACCATTAGAGCTTCACCATTTAGAGATAATCTTCTGACACTCTTCTAAAGTCACATGACCTCACTGATCTAGAGTTAGAAGGAACCTTAGAGGTCATCTAATTCAGTTCCTTCATTTTGCAGATGAGAAAACCGAGACCACAGGCAATAAGAGATAAAAGCCCTGGAGGAAGATAAGGGGAATCAATATCACTCTCGTATTCAGAAGGGACTGCCTAGCCCAGGGCTTCTTAACCTGGGACCTTAGAACTTATTTCATAAAAAATTGTTTGATAACTATTTAATATTATTTGTTTCTACTGTAATTCTTTGGTATCATTTTAATTCACCTTATACTTGAGCAGGAATTCTGTGAACAACACTCCCTTCACGTGATCATCTGACCTATGCTTAAAGATCAGGATTATGGGAATAGTGGATTCTTAAAAAATGCAAACAAAATGGTTTCTTAAATTAATTCCTTTCGTCTTCATGTCATTGTCATTTCTCTCACTGCTATGCATTAAACCCTCCATTGTGACAAAAAAGAATAAGCAAAAACATCTGATCCAGAGACCTCACTTAACTAAGTATATAACAGTTTGTCCTGGTAACCTAATCCCTTCTCTCCTGCCCCCCTCAAATTCTTGACTATGAGGGAAGAAGCAGGTAGAGATGTATATACTCATAGCTTCTCAGGTGTATTGGGAGCAGTTTTCTAGGTCTCATGGGTAGCTTAGGTTCTCATAGAATCTCAGACCTGGGTATCTGCGTAAAAGCAGGAAGAGAGGAATGAGATGGAGACTGGGAAGAGAAAGACAATGGGAAGGAAGTGGTGGGGAGAAGGAGAAGGGGCCTGAAAAAAGAATGGTGGTTGGCTGAAGAAAAGCCTGCATTCTGGGTCACACCTCAGACTGGGAATAGAACTTATGCTTTCCCTGTTTTCTGAGCCTCTCCCACAGTCTGTGAACCTCTCAGACCACAGAGGAGCAGCTTTGTTCCTGAAATTGTGTATTTGCTGCCATCTCATGGTGATTATGAGGAAGCATCACTGTCTCCCTGAATGAAAATGGACGACCATTGGACCTAAGATGCTAAGGCCCACTGCCCTGAGACTGTCCATGGCGGAGTGTGCTGAGGCTCCAGACTGTCAGGCCCACTGTCTAAAAAGATGTCCGGACCCCAAGGGCACTTGCCTCCAAAATCTAACAGTGTGAAAAATAAAGACAATAAATTCAATTCCCATTGAATCCCCCTGGGAACTCCTGAGGCTTTTTGGGAGGAAATAGTTTTGGTACTTTTGTTCCAGTGGATGCAATAATATTTTCCATTTAGTTTGAACTTCTGCAGTTAAGTCTCCATTCCCAGGCTGAGCCCTAGAGGCTACGACTCCCATAGGGCAAAGGTAAGTGCCCCATTCCACTTCCTGGCTTGACTCTGGACCCTGCTCAGTGGAGTTCATTAGGCCATGGACAGGTCATAACAGCTTCCCCTAACATATGTGGTGGCTGCCACCCTGGGCCAAGATCCAAGATCCTGACTCTGGCTCCTTAACTATGGTCCTAGTCTAAACTCTGATGTTGGGTTAATCAGGGACCAGTCTATCAAAATTCTACCCTCACCCACAGACACAGCCATTATCCAGATCACCTGAACTATAACTACCATTTTTGTGCCTTAGGCAAGTGGCAGCAAGAGGATAGTAACCACTGGAAAGAGGAAGCACCCCCCAGGATGAAACCACTGCTACGGCTGTGGGGCTGGGCAAGAAAAGAAGTACACTCCAGGGTCAGACAACTGTTGCCTTTACCAATAAGGGTGAGGTTGTCAGGGAAGGAAGCAAGCCTCAAAACAGTGTTTGAAGTGCCCTCCAAATTTCCTACTCTGGGGAGAACCCTAGTGGCTCTGCCTTAGTTGTGTAGGTCTATATATAGGCTAGAGACTGACCCCAGCCCTTGTCACAGACTAAGTCTGGACAAAAACTGAGCCCTAACTCCAGTCCTAGATTATATAAAGGTGAGTCATCTATGACTCAGAAAGAGGAAAAAGTAGTGGGTTGAGTTCTGGAGTTCCCTTCCAGGCAGCCCATACTTTTTTCCAAGGCCCGGAGCTACTGAGATTAAGTCATTATGGGCCCTAGTCCAACTTTTGTCCTGGGATGGCCGTTGATGCTTCTTCCTTGCCAGGATTCCCAAGCCACCACTTCACTGAACTTAGACTCTGAGTTCCCATTGATCCCTTCCAGATAACCATCTGCCTGTGCGATGTGGAAGGTTGGCAAACAGTAAATGAGTCCACTTTAGGACAAAAGCAATTAGACCAGCAGCTTGTGTTCTTCCAAGGGCAGAGTTCAGCCCCTCTGATTGAGCTCGTCCCTCATGAGATGCATCTATGACAGAGACTGTTCTATATTTTCCATGACTTGCATATGAATAGCTTCCCCTCCTCCCCAACCTTGCAAGCCAATTCAATCCAATATGCCTCTATGGGTCCTCAAGACCCAATGCTTAAGATGGGGTGGAAGGATATGGAGAAAGAGAATGTGAATGGTCTCTGATCTCAGGACTTAGATTGGCTGGTGGTCCCAACACACACATAAGAAACAATCAGAGAGCAATAGAGTGCTAAGTTGTGTGGGGTAGACCATGAGCATCACAGGGCTTTAGAAAGGAGAATCCAGTTAAGGCTAGAGTACTCAGGGAAAACTTCCTGTGAGAAGCATAGGGCCTTGTACAAAAAGAATGGTAGAATTTAGGTAGGCAAGGAGGAGAAAAGGGAAATGTTAGGAGCAAGGGTGAGTACAAAAATGAGGGTGTGTGCTCAGCTAAAAATGAGGAGATTGCCTTGGCTGGAGGATGATAGACATATGGAGGGGTGTCAGCAGAGAAAAAGGTGGGAAGAAAATTTCAGACCAGATCACTGAGGCTAGTTTAATTCAATTTAATAAATCCATTCATCCATCAACCAAGTATTTATCAAGCACCTACTAGGCACCAGGTACTGTGCTGGAAAAGATATAGTAGACAATAAGGAAAACAGTCATTGCCCTCAAGAATCTTACATTCTAGGGAGTCAATTTAAAATATTTTAAAAGGGCCTACCATATGCAAAGCACTATGCCACCATACTGGAGCTACAAAGACCCAAGGTAACTTGTGTCTGTTTTCCTGAAGATTTTATAAAGCAAATATGGGGAGTTAGCATTTTATGCTACGTGCAGCTCCTGGTCCCAGTCCAATAGCACCCGAGGGATGGTCACTTCAGGGAATTGCAGCTATCCACTGGTCCAAACTCAATATAAAAATGGATTTCCTGTCACAAAAGCCCATATAGGTCAGAGATAAGCCCCATTTCTCTATAAAACCATCATCACCTCCCCTTCCCAACTAGCACCCTTAAACAGACCCAAGACCTTAGTTCTGAAAGCCTAGATTTAGAGTTAAGGTCAGAGTTACAGTAAAGATGAAGGTTAGAACTGTTTAGGGTTTAGATTAAATTGACTACTACTTGAAAACAAGTTAGGGTTCGAACTTGGCTGTAACTGAGGGGGTGCTTTAGGGGAGGATATTCTAAGATATGACACCTTCTGTTTGTGGTTGAGGTAGATTGGAGAAAGAAGTCAATGAGAGTTAAGGCCAGAGTGTTTCAAGAAGGCAAGAGATGGCCCAGAGAAATAGACTGTGAACTAGGTATTGAACTTATTGGGGAGGAGAGTGACCCAAGGAACCATGCAGGACAGCATCAATGATCTGGACAGGATGCAGGAGGAGTGGGGAACCTGCAGCCTCGAGGCCACATGTGGCCTTCTAGGTCCTTGGGTGCTTCCCTTTGACTGAGTCCAAGTTTTACAGAATAAATCCTTTTACTAAAGGGATTTATTTGTTCTATGAAGCTCGGATACAGTCAAAGGGCCTCACTTGAGAACCTAGAGGGCCACATATAGCCTCAAGGCCACAGGTTTCTCACCACTGGAAGGGAGTGGAGGTGGTTGCTAGAGGAATGGTAGAAGGGGGCCTGAAAGTGGTAATGGGGGAAAGGAGTATGCTGATACTTTTTCCTGGTCTATTACGTCAGGAGATATGATGTGAAAGAAAGAAAAGCCAACGTTGGAAAGGATGCCAAAAAATACAGTGTTTTTAGGAGGAAACTATGTTTAACTAACCACTAGAAGGTAGAAGAGATGTCAGAAGAAGAGGTGTAGGGTCATAGATTTAGAGGTGTAAGGGACTTATCCAACCTCTCATTTTACAGATCGGAAAACTGAGATGCAGAGAAGTGAGCTCGGGATAATTTATCCAAATAGTAAGCAGTAGGATCAGACTTTGAATTCATGACCTCTAGTTCTAAATTAGGAGGTAGCTAGGTGGCTCAGTGGATACAACACTGGGACTGGAGTCAGCAAAACTTGAGTTCAAATGTGGCCTCAGCCACTTACTAGCTGTGTGACCCTAGGCAAGTCGCTTAACCCTGTTTGCCTTAATCCACTGGAGAAGGAATGGCAAACCACCTTAACATCTTTGCCAAGAAAACCCTATGGACAGTATGGTCTACCTGGTCCCAAAAAGTTGGACATGACTGAACAACAACAACAGCCTCTAAATTGCTCAGCAATCTGCATTCTCCCAAAACAGAGGAGAGTGCCAGAGAAGAGAGTGGAAGAATTAGGGTTTAGTGGGGAGTGTTGGTGGGATGCTGATATGTAGGATGAGAGGGGTTGCAGCTGTTGATGGAGAGTTATTTTCTTTTTTCTTTTATTAAGTGCCTACTATGTGCCACTGTGTTAGGTGCTAGGGGCATAAAGGCACAAATAGAACAGTCATTTCCCTCAAAGAGTTTACATTCTACTAGGAGGAGTCAACACATATGTAACTAAGTATACTTAAACCATAAACAAGTGTCGTAGTAAAGGGGGTGGGAGTGGGGGAGGATTTACCCAGTTTCCTGTTTGATTGGGATCTGATCCCTGATTATTCTCTGACCTCTCATATGCAGTTAACTACCAAGTCCTGTTAATCTTACCTCTTCTCTAGTCAAATTGACATCACTTTAGAATACACATTCATTGCCACCTGTCTGGGGGATATCAATCAATTTCTAAGGGAGGGCAATGAAGTACAATGTCTTAGCTGAGAAGCTGTGTGACATCTGGGCCTCAGTTTCCTCATCTGTAACATGAGAGGATTAGGCTAGATGGCTTCTGAGTTCTCTTTCAGCTCTAGATCTATGACCCTACATCCCTTTCAATCAATCCTTTATATCACTGCCAGACTAATCTTCCTTATGCATTGATTAGATCTTGTTATAAATGGTTAGTGACAGCTCGATGATGCAGTGGATAGAGTACTGGGCCTGGAGTCGGGAAGACCTGGTTCAAATCCAGCCTCAGACAATCACCAACTGTGTGACCCTGGAAAAGTCACTTAACCTCTCTCAACCTCAGTTTCCTCATATGTAAAATGGGGGACAACAATAGGACTTGGTTCCCAAGGGTGCTGCAAAAAACAAATGAGATAATATTCATAAAGTACTTCATAAACTTTAAAGAACTATATAAATACTTGCTGTAATTATTATTCCTTTGCTCAGAAATCTGTAGAAGCTTGCTACTGTATACTGAGTCAAGTTCATATTCATTTGCCTGGCTTTTGAGGACCAGATGATGAGCTATTTTCACTTCTAGCACTTCCCTGATCCCAAGTGAGTCATGCAGTACTAGTTTCCAAGCTAGGTGTCTTGTTGGAGTGTTGTGAAAAGTGTCTAGAATAGGGCTATGATAGTAACAAGACCCTAGAGATGGCAGATTAGATGTATAAGGGTGAAGAAGAGTGAAGAATTAATGATGAATCATAGATCATAAACCTGAGTAACTGGAAGAATGGTGGTGCTCTCAACAGAAATAGGGAAGTCAGGAGGAGGCTTGGGGTGGAGGCTCGGGTAGATGAGAAGATAACGAATTCTGTTTTAGACATGTTGAATTTGAGATGACCATAAGTCATCTAGGTATATTTTTAGTTTTGTTTCAGACATGTTGAATTTGAGATGACTATGGGTCATCTAAGTGTATTTTTGGTTTTGTTTTAGACATGTTGAATTTGAGATGACTATGGGTCATCTAGGTGTATACACAGGACTGGAATGCATGAGAAAGATGAAGGCTGGACATACAGATTTTGAGGCACCTGCTTAGAAATGATAGTTTAATACATGGGAACTGAAGAGAACACCAAGAGAGAGTATAGAGAGAGAAGATGAGAGAATCTAGGACAGAGCACTAGGGTACATCCACATATAGGAGGTAGGACATGGGTGGTGAAATTGCAAAGAAGATGAAGAAGGATTGTTTTGACAGACAGGAAGAGAATCACATCAGAGCTGTGTAATGAAAACCAAGAAAGGAGAAAGAATGTAGAAAGGGGAGACTAGTCAATGGTGCCAAATGTTGAAGAGAGATCAAGAAGGAAAATAACTGAGAAAAAGCCGTTGGATTTATCCACAAAGACCATTGGTGACCTTGGGGAGATCCATTTCAGTCAAGTGGTAGTTATGGAAGCCAGTTTGCAAGGGGCTGAGAAGTGAGAGTGTGTGAAAAAGTAGAGGCAACGACTACAGACAGATTTTTCCAGGACTTTGTTTGTGAAAAGGAGAGAGATGGGGGAATAGTCTGAATAGTTGGTAGGGTCAAGTGAAAATAGGGGGAGAGCTGGATGCTTTTGTAGGTAGTGGGAAAAGAGCCAATGGTTAAGGAGAGGTTGGAAATTGGGGGAAGGGAGATGACTGAAAGGCAAATCTCCTGAAGAAGATGGGAAGGAATGGGATGAAAGGCACAAGTAGATAGTCTAGAACTGGCAAAGACAAGAGTCACCTCAGCCTCTTAGACTAAGGTTTAATGAGAAGAGAATGAAATATGAAGCTGAGGTGATTCGAGAGGTGTGAAATCAGGTAGGAGAAGGAAATCACAATACCTGCTCTCTATTTTGTAGTGATGAAAGGCAAAGTCCACTGGGTGAGAGGTGGGGAGCAATGATAGTGGTATAGGGGGTTTGGGAAGAGAAGGTTTGGAATAGCTACTGCGGGGAGTGTGGTTGAATGTTGATCAGAGAAGAGTAAGGATTATGTGTAGCAGCGGGGACCCAGCTGAGACTGGAAACACATATTTGTATTAGATCTAGTCAGCTAAGGTATGTAACTTCCTCTAGTGGGTTTTATTTTTCTCTCTGGGTTTTATACTCCTCTCAGTAGTACGGGAGACAAAGAAAGGCCTTTTGAGTCTGCTTTGAAGGTTCATCATCCATGTCCCACTTTTGAGGTGTGGGTACAGGAATCTGCCTGAGCCAATTTGAACTAACTGTTGAAAGCAGATTGTTAAATTTTCAGTGTGAGTATTAGCACCTCAAAAATTGGCAAATGCTACCAATTAAAGACTGAATTACTGTTTTGTTAATTGTCTAGACTTCAAGTGGTAGAGAAAATGTTAATAATACAAACTAAAGTTAAAAGTGCATCACGTAGTTCTGGAGAGCTGGTTGTTAAACATTTACCAGCACATTCCTGGGGGGTACCTCAGAGCTCTGTTCTGGTCTCTCTCCTCTTCTTTCTCTACACTCTCTCTTGACCTGCAGCTAATCTCATCAGCTGGAGGAATTAATCAGCATTGCAGTAGGTGGGCATGGGGTGGGGATGGGGGATAATAGGAGTAATCCAGGGTTGGAGTCTGGAAAGTGATGAGCAGTGATGGGATAATGGGGCAAGGGTTGAGGACTGTGTAAAGTTGAACTGGTTAACTAACAAGTCAATATTTTGAAGGGAAGTGAGCAGCGGGCAGGAATGATGGCCTGAGAAATCAGAGATGGGTGGAGTTGCTGGAGTGGTTGTGTTGAGGATGGAGAATGGGCTTAAAGGCTAAGCCTTAAGGCACAGAAAGAGCTGCAAAAACAAGAGGTTATAGTTTGACACAGGGACTTTAGAGTAATGCGTTGCGGAAGTGGATGACGACAAAATCAAGAATATGACTATCCTTGTGTGAGGTTGAGGTGGAGTGAAGGTGCAGATTACAGGAGCCCGGGTAACAAGGGCACTCAAAGTGATTTTAGCATGTAAGTTGAAGTCGCCAGAATTAAGGGCAGCATTGGGGAGTTAGAGAAAGACTGAGTCAGCTACTGGACTACTTGAGAATGAAGGTAGAATGACCTGGGCGATAATAGCTGCCAAGACTGGGATAAGGTGATATATCTATCTTTCCAGTTTTCTTATTCCTTAGAGACGCTGGCCATCTTGCTATTCCTCAAATAAGACATCCCATCTCTTGACTCAGAGTGTTTTTCTCAGTCTGTCTCCCATGCCTAGAACCATTTTCCTCCTCATTTCTACCTCCTGGTTTTCTTCAAGTTTCAGCTAAAGATCTACATTCTGCAAGAAGCCTTTCCCTGTCCTTCTTAATCCTAGTGCCTTCTCTCTGAGATTCTTCTCTATCTTCACTTCAGTTTATCCTGTATGTATCTTATTTGTACATAGATGTTTGCATGTTGTCTTCACCATTGAATTCGTTGAGAGCAGGGACCGTTTTTTGTTTGTTTGTTTGTCTTTCTTTGTCTTCCCAGTACTAAGCACTATACCTGGCACATAGTAGGTACTTAATAAAGGCTAATTGACTGACTGAAGTGAATCTGTTATATAAGTATACCATGTACTGTGAGTTCGTTTTCTACATGGTAAAAAGAGTTTGTTTTTTTTTTTAAAAAAAACTTTGCTGATCTTTTCCATCTTTCTTCTATAGTCTTCCTTTTAGTTTTATCTTTAAATGTTCTCAGAATGACTTTGTTTAGCTGAGTCTCTTGCCAAGCTTTCTGTAAACTTGTTCTATATTCCCTTGCTTTTCATTGTTTCTGATGTTTGCTCATTAATTGTCAACTATTCTTTCCCTTCCACCTATCATATTTTAAAAGTGTGTTTACATTCTCAACCAGTATTCCCTGTGACTGTCAGGTCTCTCCTCTTGGCAAGCAAGTCAAATGTTTGCTGACTAAAGTGCTTTTTAGGTTCTTTTGTCTCCTTACTACAGTAATTGATTTGAATTGGTAAGCCTTCTTTCTGAAATTATTAGAGTATTGGTATCCTTTCCTCTATCCATTTCCTGATTTTTGACATCAATAATTCATTTAAATAGCTCATATTGGAGTTGCTTTAATTACATATACTGCCTTTTTTCTCATTTTTATTCTTCCAGGTGTGTAGTAATTTTTCTTTCTCTATTCTATTAAGTCAGTGACATGGCTGTGTAGAGACAGCTGATTCAGAAATGGTCCCATATCAGTAAAGAGTCATTTTCTGTCTGTTAAAATACAATATTTTGTTTTTTGAGCTGTCATTGGGTGCTCACCAGGTCCAAGACTTTCTGATTCTTTTTTAAAGGAAAATATTCATGATGTATAGACACAAGTCTTCTGTATAGTCTAAAAGTTTATGGTTCTCCCATTCATTGTTCTTGAACCATACTTTCTGACAAATTTCACCCATCTCACTGATTCCAACCTTTGCATTGAATTCACCAGTTATCAAAGTATGCATTGACTTAATTGGGGAAATGTTTTTATCAAGGTCTTCATAAGATTTCTCTATCTCTGCAACAAGTGTTGGCATTTAAACTGCAACTATATTCAGGGTGGTCTTTTTACAAGCACTGCCATATGAGACGGCCAAATATCCCATGAAACATTGTTTCTTGTTGCCTTTGGATGCACAATAAAATCAACCTTGCCAATTCCTTTATTTGCCTGTCCAGGAGGAGTCCATGAGCCACCTTCCCATTTCACTGCAACTTTCTTTTCACTACTGGTTTTGTTTATGGTGAGAATGTCAAGATTGATATGATTCAGTTTATGTTATAATGTTTCCACTTCATGGTGACTGGATGAGTCACAGAGTGCCAACAACTAAGATAGTGTTTATAGACAGTCTAAAATGTGTGCGTGTGTACATGTGTGTGTGTGTGTGTGTGTGTGTGTTGTGTGTTTGACTCTTAGTATCCTCTCTCCTGTTTTTTTTTTACTACTCTGCCACTTTCATGACTGTCATGGCAGAAGGAGGGTGTACAGGTCAGAGAGGCATTTTGTAATTTTGTTTCATTGGTGCCATGACCAAAGAATTCATTGCCAAGTGGCTATCCTACTGGTGATGAGCTTCTCCATGCTGAGTTAGTCCTCGGAAAGCAGATATAATGTATTGAAAGTGCTATACTTGAAGACTTTCTAGAATAGCAATAATAACAAGAAATATATAATGCTTTAGGCTTTGCGAAACACTACAAATGTTACTGCAATGAATCCTCACAACAAGCTCATTTGGCAGATGTTTTATTATCCCCATCTTACAGTTGAGGAAACTGAGGCAAGTAGAGGTTAAGTGACTTGCCCAGGATCACATAGCTATTAAGTATCTGAGGTTAGATTTTTAACTCAGCTCTAACTCCAGGTCTAGTGCTCTGTTTTGCCATTTAGCTACCGATATTATAAACTATCAGAGTTTGGGCTCTGTTGGTATAGCCTTCAAGAACCCAGGGTTACCTTAGCATAAGATTTTGTGGAGTCACAGGCAAACTCCTAGAACGAGACACCTAGATGAAGTCTTCTACCATAGGTTGCTTCCATTTCTTCACCTCTCACTCACTCTTTACAATCTGGTTTATTATACCACTCAACTACAACTGCTCTCTCTGAGATTACCAACCACCTCTTCACTCCTAAATATGTTGGTCTTTTGAATGAATGAATTTAAAAGCATTTACTAATTGCTTAATATGTGCCAAGAACTGTATTAAGTGTTGGGGATATAAATAGAAAAATTAAGGAGGTCCTTGCCTTCAGGAATTCTAATTGGGGGAGAAAGCATGTAAAAGAAAGTTCAGCAGTATGGTACAAGAGAAGTCCCAGAAGTTCTAAGGTGGCAACGACTGGGTGGATGGCAAGGCCCAAAGGTCCTTAGGCTCTTAGTCCTCTTTTTATGTATGTATGTGTGTATGTATAAACACACATACATGTATACACATACATATGCACAAATATATATTAGCTTTTGACACTGTTGACAAAATTCTGCTTCTTTCCTTTCTAGACTTCCATGTCATTGCTTTCTCTTGGTATTCCTTTTGCCTGCCTGGTTTTACCTTTTTAATTTGTCTCTTTTACTGAGCCATTATCTATCTTTTATCCATTATCAATAAATGTTCCCCAAGGAACTCTCTCTCTCTGTCTCTGTCTCTCTGTCTTTGTCTCTGTCTCTCTGTTTCTGTGTGTCTCTCTCTGTCCCTCTCTCTGTGTCTGTCTCTTTCTCTTTTTGTCTCTGTCTCTGTCTCTGTCTCTGTCTCTGTCTCTGTCTCTGTCTCTCTCTCTCTCTCTCTCTCTCTCTCTCTCTCTCTCTCTCCCTCTCTCTCTCTCTCTCTGAATTCTTCTAATAACCCAGCATCACAACCTTGGAGTCCTCCTTGACTATTCCCTTCTTTCCCCTCCCGTATTCAATTCTTTGCCAAGTCTTGTCACTTTTTCCTCAATAATGTCTCTCATATCTTTTGCCTTCCCTTTATTCATATGGCTAGTAAAGACTTATTCAGACCTTGATCACTTCCTGCCTGGACTATTGTAACCACCTCTTAAGTGGCCTCCTTGCCTTTAGTTTCTCCCCTCCAACCTATCCTCCCTAAGCTGCCAAAGTAATCTTCCTTGGCATATGTCTGGTCCCGTAATTCCGCTGCTCAAAAGTCTTCAGTTCCTCCATGTTATGCCTGGGATAAAAATTTAAAAAAAAACAGTCTTCGGCCCATCATTTAAAACTCTTCTCAATAATACTCCAACCTGGCTCTCCAGACATCATTCCCTTTCACATGCTCTACATTCCAGCCAAACTGGCTTACTATCTGTTCCTTGAACTCAGCATTCCATCTCCTACCTCATGACTTTGTATATCTTGTTCCCTGTCCCTGGAATGCAGTCCCTCTTCGTTCCTCTTAGAATCTCTAGCTTCCTTCCAGACCCAGCTCAGGTACCACATTTCACAGGAAGCCGATTCTGATCCCCCTAGCTTTTGGTGCTTGCTCCTTTATCAATTATCTTACATTTACTTTTCTGTTGAAATGTGCCCATCAGTAGAGTGTAAGCTCCCGAGAATAGAGACTATTTTTCATGTTTGTCTTTGCATCCCTAACACCTAGCACATTCAGGGGTGGGGATGGGGGGTAAGTGCAAGAGTTTGAAGCTAGGATTCTATTAATGTGAGTAACTGACATTGAGGGAATTCTCTCTGTTGATGAGGATTGGCTCCTGGTCTACAATTTACAAGTCTTTAAGAGCTGCTTAGGGGGCAAAAAAGTCAAGTGATTTATTCAGGGTCACACATACAACATGTGGTAGAGATGGGACTTGAACTCAGATCTCTCTGACTGAAGCAAGCTCTCTATTACTCCACTCCTGCCTCTCTGCCTGGCAAATGGGAAGTAATTGCTTAATAAATTTGTTGAATTAAATTGACTTTAAATTTGGTATTCTTTTTACTATACCAACCTACCTCATTCAATACCACCACGGAATGAAGCTCAGACTCTTGAGGTGTCAAGCAAGAACAGCCAGAGCATGCCCAGGAGGTGGCTTTGGTCACTTGCTGTTAAGTGGAGGGTAGGAGGGATTCCTTTCAAATACCAAGCTTTTCTCCTTTACTCCTCTTCCAGATCTGCTCCTGACTCCTTCTCACCCTGGAAGCTTCCTCTACCCCCCAGCTCAATTGGTAATTTTCTCTCGGAACTTCCATTTTGAGGATGTGTTCAGACCAGCCATGTTAACTCCTCTACTCCTCTCCTGGCTCTACTCCTGACATTCCCCTGCTTTTCAGCTCCCCCCATTTTTTGTATCATCTTGCCCTATTAGATATAAGCTCCTTGAGGGCAGGGATTATTTTTCATTTGCTTGTATTTGTATTCCTGGAGTAGAATAGCATAGTAAGTATAGTATAGTATAGCATAGTACAGTGTAGTGTAGTGTAGTGTAGTGTAGTGTAGTGTAGTGTAGTGTAGTGTAGTGTAGTGTAGTATAGTAAACACTTACTAAATGCTTCTGCTTAATAAATTGGGAGAAGCTAGAGCTAGAGCATTAGGCCTGGTGTCAGGAAGACCCAAATTCAAATCCAGCCTCAGACACTTACTAGCTGTGTGACTCTGGGCATGTCATGGGACTTAACCTCTCTTTACCTCAGTTTCCTCAACTGTAAAATGAGAATAATAACAGCACCTACCTCATGGAATTGTTGGGGAAAGCAAATAAGATAATATGTGTAAGGTGCTGAGCACAGTGTTTACCACCACCTTCTTATTTTTAGAAGCTCTTTAACTAGGAATGGGCCGACCAGGTACTTCCAAACTACACTGCTTCCAGTAGTGATAGTGGAGTCACCACATCGAGACTCTTTAAGATCACAGTCCTCTATGTGCTGCATGAGGAAGTGGAAATGTCCCCAAAGACAATAGCTGGAGGAAATTAAGTGCACATGGAGAGAGGAGGTCTGTGCTGGAGGTAACAGAATTTTAAGGGCATTGATTCCCAAGGTATCTGAAAGAAAGGCTATCAGACTATCAGGCTATCAGAAACATAACAAGCTTTGTTACAAAGAAAGCAATGGAGAAAATATTAATACATGCCTATGTTCCCATCTTTATAAAATCTTCAGAAGAATAATCTATATATGCAGTGACAGCATCCAAGTGGTCATTAGCCTCTAGAAATCATTTCCTCCTGAGACAGCCCATTTCTTTTTAGACAGCTCTGCTTCCTTGTTATTTTCCCCATTGCTCCCCACTGCACCCTTTGGGGCCAATCAGAACAAATCTCAGCCACCTTTTACATGACAGCTCTTCAAAACTTTATGACATCAATTACATCCTCCCTAAGTTTTCTCTTTTCCAGGCTAAACATCCCCTTTCTTCAACTGATCCTCATATAGTATGCTCTCCAGGCTTCTGGACATGCTACCAGTCTGCTGCTTACTATCGTCTGAAGGTACATCAGCCTATGTTTACCCTAAAATGTGAGGCCTTGAATTGAATGTAATACTCCCAATGTGTGCTGACTAGGCAGAGTGTGGCATTACTATAATATCCCTTATTCTAGGTCAGTGGTTCTCAAGCTTTTTGGTCTTAGAACCACTTTACACTCTTAAAAATTACTGAGGACCCCAAAGACCTTTTATTTATTTAGCTTATATCCAGTAGTGTGTTGGAGCCAGCTTGTCCAGGCTCATAAAAGTCAATTGTTAGATTTTCAGTGTGAGCACTTAAACCTCAGAAATCAGCAAATGCTACAAACCAGGGATTGGTTTACTGTTTTGTTGATTGTCTAGACTTTAAAAAATGATGAAGAAAATGTTAATAATGCAGACTAAACTCAAAAAATGGGCTAAGTATCTAGTTTTTTGTTTGTTTGCTTTTTGGAGACCAGTTTGTTAAACATTTACCAATACGTTCCTAGGTATGTCTATCACTATTTATATGTTAGAAATTAAAACAGATACATTTTAAAAATATTTATTAATTCATTTTAAAACAACAATAATAAAGCCATTACACGTAAACATAAATAACATATTTTTATGAAAAATAACTATATTTTCCAAAACCAAAAAGTTTAGTGAGAAGAGCAGCATTGTTTTACATATTTTCACAAACCTCTTTGATGTCTGGCTTAATAGAAGACAGCTGGATTCTCATAACTACTTCTGCATTCAATCTGTTGCAATATGTTGTTTTGGTTGAAGTATATGAAGAAAATTTGGCCTGTCACAGATAAGTAGTTGGAAAAAAGAGTATTTTGACAGGCAAATAACATCTTAGTATTATTATGAAAGTAGTTTTTACTTTGCAGACCCCCTGAGTGGGTCTCAGCGATTCCTAGGTGTCTGTAGACCACATTTTGAGAACTGTCATTACAGACAGCGTGCCTCTTTTAAAGTAACCTAGGAAATAATTTAATTTTGTTGGCTACTGTGTTACACTTGTAAAGGAGTGAAGTGATTTCATTGCTGGGGGAAATTGATAGCAATAATAGCTGACATTTATATAGTGAGTTTAGGTTTGTAAATTGTTATACATACATGCATACGTATGTATGTATGTATGTATGTATGTATGTATGTATGTATGTATAAAGCTTATTTGAGTCATTACAACCCTGTCAGCAAGATAAAGGTCACCATCTCCAGTGTGAAGAGATTTGGTTTCTGAGGATCTTGGTGTAGGGATGACGTAGGGCAAAGGTCATAAACTTCAGAGGTGATTTATATTGACTCAGGATGATGACCAGGAACATGATAGAGTTTGAAGGTAATCTCTTTTCACCGTAACTCCACCTAAACCCTTTTAATATTGTGCCTGAAATGATTTACAAGGACCAAGCTGGTGACCATGGTTATGATGGGATTTACAGGGATTTTTTTTTACCACAACTGAAATATAAGTTTATATTAAAAGTCTAGTAACGGCAGTAGAAAAGTTCAGTTTAAAAGACAGACTTAGTGCCCAAATATTTCTCTGACTGGTCATGTCCCAGGTCTGAATCACAAAGAGCTGAAATAACTTCTGAGGTTATGAGCTAAGAGATGATAGAGCCTTCTCTCGTGGAAGAATAGGTTGCCTTGAAGTTCAAGACCAGCAGGTGGCAGCAAAGAACAGCAGAAAGCAACTCAGTGGCGCTAGCAGAGAAAGTTTACTACCTCATAATATCACCAGAGGATATCAATGGATTTGCAGGAAAGCAAGTAGTAGCATCAGATGCAAGGGAATTTTCCATCAGGAATGCCACCTTAAGACCATGAGGTGCCCTAGCTATGTGCAAGCACGTGTTCCCTATGTATGCTCTATGCATGTTCCCTAGCTGAAGGTTTTCCCCTGTTTGTCTTCCTGGTCTCAGAGGTCATGTAGCAACCTGTGAGAGGAGTGTAACTCTTGATTTTCCTCCTCTTCTATTTTGCTACATTGTTTCATTAAATGACTTTTGCTTTCTACTAATATGTTTTCTGGTTAGTCTAGCAAAAGAAACATTGGTGGAGATTTGTGAGCCGGCTTGGAGTGCATGCTGAAACAAAGTATACCTTGAACCTTGACTACCATTAAAGGGACCAGTGGTTGACGGATGCCTCGGTTATACACTTCTGACTCAATATTAAGCTTGCAGTCCATTAACACTCCCACATCTTTTCTGCAAAAACTATTGTCTAACCACACTTCCTTTTTCTATATTTGTGAAATTGATTTTTTTAATGACAATATTACATTTATCTCTATTAAATTTCATCATAGAGGATTTCTCTTTTGTTCTAGCTCATTGTCTTTTTAGACAATGAGCTGACTAGGTCATTTCCTAAGTCATCCAACATTATGTCTCTCAGATTTAAGGTAGCTGGGTGTCATGGTAGATAGACCACTGTACCTGAGTCAAGAAGACTTAAGTTCAAATCCAGCCTCAGACGTTTACTAGCTATGTGATCTTGGGCAAATCACTTAATTTGTATGCCTGTTTCCTTTTCTGTAAAATGGCGACAGTACTAGCACCTACCTCCTAGAGTGTTGTAGGGATAAAATGAGACCTTCAAATGTGATACATATGCTTCTTATGCTTGAATTGAAATCAGTGATAAAAATGTACCACACAAGGACTAGGACAGACCCCTGGGGCGCTCCACTAGAAACCTCTTTCCAAGTTGGCACAGACACCTTAATGATTACTTTTTTGGATCAATGATTCAACCACTCCCGAACCCTCCCAACTATATTATCATCTAGCCCACATTTTTTAATATTATCCACAAGGACAGTGTCAGAACCTGTGTCAAATGTTTTGTTGAAATCTAGGCTTACTACAAATACCAGTCCCCTGATCTAGCCTAGTTACTTAATTGAAAAGGGAAATCAGTTAACACATATTAACCTATTTCTCATCGTAGGATTGTACATTCAAAGCTCAAAGAGATCTTAGAGGCTATTGAGTCCAACTCCATCATTTTATAGATGGAGAAATTGAGGTTGAGAAAAATTAAATGATTTGCCCAGGGTCACATAGTAAGTGTCTGAGGCAAGATTCGAACTCAGGTCTTCCTGACTCCAAGCCCAAACTAGTGCTCTAGTCACTAGTTTCCCCAAGCTCAGAGAGGTTAACTGACTTTCCCAATGGCACACAGGTCGTAAACAGTAGAACCGGAATCTGAACCTTGGTTTTCTGACTCCAAATCTAGCGCTCTGTCCATTGTACCAAGCTGCCTCCAAACTTATGCCTAGGGAAATTAAATGGCTCATCCTAGGTCACATAGAAGGAAATGGCAGAGCCATGATTTGAATGTATTGACTTTGAATCCTCCAACTACATTCTGCCCTCCTTCCATTATACCACTGTGCCTTCTACCTGATCTCCCATGATCAAGCTATGTTCCCTTTGATCATGGCTTCCCTTTCTACAAGTTCACAAACTATTCTTTAACACCCCTTTTCTAATTTGTCACAAAGAGAAAGTTTCATTGGTCAATGTAGTTCACAGACGCTTCTTTCTCAGCTTCTCTTTTTTGTATTTTGGGACAATCATCTTTCTCCAGTCTCCCATTCTCCAAGGTCTTTCATAGGTCATTCAGAGCAAACAACAGCCCAACAATCCCATATGCCAGCTCTTTTAGTGCCATAGGATGCAGTTTGTCTGGGCCTGGTGACTTGAACTCACTGGGCACATAAGCAATCTCTTACCAATCACTTACTTTAGGTTTAACTCCCTATTATTTTTTTTCCTTTTCTTTCAATCCCTTCAGCCATCTACCCAGGCCATCTTACCATGTGCCTGCTGCCAGTGCCCCACTTAGACCAGCATCCTCCACACTGGACCTGGACTTTGGCACCCTGGACTTCTATACCCTTATCCCTGGGGAAGGTGAATCTTTGGAATTCCCACTGTGGAGTCAGTTGTCTTGGTTGGTGACTAAGTACAAACCACTCTAACATACAGAGCTGGCCCCAGACCCTATACCCTGGACCATGCTTCACTCTCACGTCCAGCCCAATTAATCACCCAAGGCATCTCACCATCTGCCTGCCGCCTCCCGCCTCCCTCTTCTACCTCTTGCTGTGGGCACAGTAAGCAAAGCATTGCAATGGTAACACCGCTTCTGGAAAGGGCATGTCCATTGGCTGCCTTATACATGCACTCCCCATCCCTGTGACTCCCCAGGCCCCAAGCTAGTGCTTGGCCATGACTAGCCTAGATGCTTTATCTTCCCCTGCTAGAATTTGAGCTCTTTGAGGTCAGGGACTCTCTTTGTACTTATATCCTGTGCTTAGCACAGTTGCCAGCACATCACCAGTGCCTAATAAATGTTCTTCCATGAATTTATTCATTCCTAGTCCAAAGATCATTCTCCAAAGAAAGAGAACACAGAAGGAAAATAACAGTTGAGTAATTTAAACCTTATTTCTCTTGCATTTATCATTACCCCATCTGCCTCAAGCAGGAGCCCCTTCTCTTCATCTAGGTGGCTCAATGGATAGAGTATTGGGTGTGAAATCAGGCAAACCTGAGTTCAAATCGGAGCTCAGACACTTAATAGTTGTGTGATCCTAAATAAGTCATTTAAGTCCCCTCTCCCTCAGTTTCTTTATCTGTAATAATAGTAGCACCTACTTTATAATGTTGTGAGGATCATATGAGATTTCTGTAAAGCTCTTGGCAAATGCCTGGCACATAGTAGGTGCTTAATAGATGTATATTTTCCTCCCCTATCCCATCATTCTCTCCTTGCCTCCAGCATAACTAAGAACCACCTTTTTTTGTTGTACTTAACATTTATCAGCAGCCTCAGTTCATTCTAGGTTTTAACACTTCTGATGCTGTTCTAAGAGGGCTGTGCTACTTTTTCTGTATCCATCCTTGGTTATTTGCCCTTGTTTCCATTTATTAAATATGTATTTTAAAAAAATCTGAGTTGTTCAATGAGTTCTTTGTGCAGTCACATTAATCTCTTTAGACAACTTTCTATTCTCCTCTTATCAGAATCAGTCATGCTTGTGTCTTCAGAATTTCATTTTTAAAGTGCTTTTCAATCCCCCTGGCCTGATTTCTGCAGAATATTAGTCCATTGGGTCCTACCTAGCTTTTCTTTGAACTCTTCAAAATTCATTTTTCTCCAATCTTGGGTTTATGTCAGACTATTCCTGGCTTTTCTCTCCTCTATTATGAACTAACCCCCAAAGTTCCTGTCACTTTTGGCTTAGTAACCATTGCAGCTGCCAATGACCAGCTGGATGTGGTCCATCTAACTGCATATCACAGTCTAGACAAGAAGCACTCTTCTTCCTCTTATTTTTTCCTTTGTGGGTAATTTGACTGAACTCTTTCTTTTTAGTGATTACGTATCTCATTTAGCAGACTCTGCATTATGTGGGGGTTTAATGGGATTGACACAATAGCTTCTGCAAATAGGAGCATTTGTCCCTTTTCTATTTGATTTTTGCCCAAGATGTGAGATTATAGAATCCTGAATTTAGAGCTGTGAAAGACCTTATAGGCCATTGAGTCCACCTACTTCATTCTATAGTTGAAGTCATTAAGGCCCAGAGAAGAGACTTGACCAAGGTAACACAGGTAAGCAGGTAATAAGTAGCAAAGTCAGAATTCAAATTCAGACCCTGATTCCAACTTTAGTACTCAAGCCACTGCCACAGCACCTTTATGACATTCTCCATGACAACTGCAAACACTTTTGGTGACCTTAAGTCTCCCACCGGCTTCACTGCTTGCCTTAAATTAACAATATATATTTGTTGGCCAGACTCAAGTCCATAATAATGGTTCCTTTTGTTGCTTTCTCTACCCTTTGAAGAATGAGATTATCAGTAAGGCAAAAGTCACATTTCTCATCTACTCTACTTTGAAGTGACTTTTGAGCACCAGTAGATGATTAGATCATTGTAACCCTGAATCTCTGCAATGTCACCCCTTGATACTAGTTTACTGATCTACTCCCTTGTCTAATTTCTTCTATCCAGGTGGCCTGTGACATAACCATCATGACAATATCCTTTCTTTCTCCTTTTCATCCATACACACTCTCCACCATGTTCTTCCCTCCCTACCTTGGGATTTTGGATTTCTTCACCTGAAGCTATCTTCTTAATTTACAACGGGACTTTACCAGCCAACCATTTAACTCATATATCGTTACATTAAATAAGGTATATCCTTCCAGATCTAATGCATTTGAATATAGACATCTGAGGCAATAGGTTTTATTGCTGGCTCTCTTTTTGGATATCAGCTTCTAGGAATTAGATTCTTTCTTCTAGTTTACTTTTCATGGTGTATCTACTACTCTTTTCGATACTAGGTTTGGCTGTTCTTCATGGGCAGTTTTCTCCCTAACAATCCCCTTTCATCTTAAAACCCTCCTGATCAGATTCATAAAATGCTCGGAAAATATGCTTTTACCAGCCCTTTTGCAGAATATTCCATCCTTGGCCAGAAACTTATTATTCCCATATTTTAATATGTAGTCTAAGAAATCTATATCTCATTCTCATCTTTTTAGCCAGCTGTTCACTTTCCAAGTATTCCTTTCTTTTCCTAATCCCTGATCTTCAATGGACAGTATTGTTTTGTTGAAAACCCCTTCTGTGCCTCTAAATAGGAATCCTCATCTTGAGATCCCTGAATTTATTTTTTAAAAATATTGATAACTGCATTTCAATAAAAATTGGTTACTTTTGTAATCCTACATATTTCATTTTAGGCATTTAAAAAGATTATTCTGAGGAGTCCATAGGCTGCACCAGCCTGTCAAAGGGGGCCTGACACAAAGTTGGTTAAGACTGCTGCCCTAAAATAATCTTCAGTTTCTCATTGGAGACTTCACAGTCTTTAGCCATACTCTCTAGATTGATTACTTCTGGTGATATCACTTAACCCCATGCAAATCATCAGGACTGGGTTATGGTTGTCCCCATCACATCCTGGATACCTGCCCCAGGAGGATAATAGACTCCTCTCTCATTCATATCAGGTCAACAAATAGCTGCCTCAGTGGAACTTAGGCAGGGGTACTCATTTGTTTTTTCTTTGACCATTATTGGATGCTTCGTCACCTGATGGTGAATGTGGATCAAAGCCATCATTCCTCGCAACCAAAGTAGTAAGTTCTTCCTGATATGATCCATTTCTATCCTTCACAGAAAGAGCCTTACATCTCTTAATGAGCTCCAGAGGTCCGATTGTTCTTCCCTTCCTTTTCCGTGTTATGCTATTCCAATCTCTGACATCCTGATGCTAGATGGAATTCCTCTCAGCTTTCTCATGTACTTTTTCTTCTTTGTTTCCTCCTTGAAGCACTTCCTCCATTCTTTCAAGGAACACTTCATTATCCCTGATAACTTGGAGAGGAGAGATGTGTTCTTCCAGCCCTTTCATCATCTTCTCTGGAAAAGAGATCAGTTTGTACGATGTTTCTGCTTAGCTGTCACTCGGTGCTAGTGGAAACATAAATACAGCAGGTTCTGAAAAATTCTTCCCTTCTCTACCTTCTTGAAGACAGACCTTTAGTCCTCTGACCTCTTTTTGGTGGCTCTTTTGACTAACCCTGTGCTTAATTTGTTATGCTTATTTACTACCCTAGTGGTTCAGTCACATTGGACTCCTGAGAGAAGTTTAATTTGTTTAGGGGTGACTTCCTTCTTTCTAGAAAGGAAGATTCTATCTGTTCAGCTGCCATTCATTGGCAATTACCACACTACTGCCATGACCAAATTCTGAGAAGCAAACAGAAGCAATCCATAAGGAAGAAATCCAATTATCTAGTTAGATGTACCCACCCTTTTATCTCCTTGCTGATCTCCAGCTGTGTCCCTCTAATTGCCTATTTGCTTGGCTAGCTAAGATTGAAGTTGATGTTCAGGTTAGGGTTAAAGTCAGGTTTAAGGTGAGGGTTAAGGTTAGAATTATTCTAGGTTTCAGGCCAGGGTTAAGTTTGGGGCCAAGTTTCCAATCAGAATTGCTTGCAGAGAACTGGGTTCTAGAATCTGCCCTCAGCAGATGGTTTCGAGGTTGATCTTACGGACTAGGACTCCCCACTCCTGTAGTTGCCATCAGAGAACAAATTGAGACTGGTCCTTCAATAACATTTGGTGTCCTCTAGGTCTGCACTTGCCATCCTATAGACATACCCTCTGTTCATTATGTGTCTCCATCTTCTCTCTTCATTTCCCCTTCCCTCCACCATTTTCCATAGTCTCTATATAAATAAGTTACTGGTCATGATTATTATTAATAAAAATAGGAATAAACACTGATCAGAGCCTGGCCTGGCCTTTCATCTCCACCTCAACTCCCACATATTTTGAACTCTAGTTAAACTCCAGCATCATTTAGTCCCCACCCACAGATAGCCTGTCCTTTTCCTTACTCTCTTCTCTCCTCCTCTCCCCTCTCCCACTATCAGCACAAATATTTTCCTCCCCCAGATGTCCTTATAGGATGCTCTATCAAGTTGGTCAGTCAATAAGCATTTATTAAGTGCATTCTACATCCCAGGCACTGTGCTAAGTGGTAGGGTGAGTCTGTGGGTGAGTGACTCCTGAAGGGTAGGTGAAGCCTCTTACCTCGGCTCTAGAGTCTAGTTTCTCCAAACTCCCTTGTTCCCATTCTTTTGACTGACCCTTCAAATCTTGGGACTATTCATTTTAACTGCCCAGGAAAGGAGGTTATCTCTGAAAGCTGAGTGGTGATGTTTGATTGAAAGCTCCCCAGTGCACAGGCTGTCTTCGGAATCCTTTTGTTGTGTCGAGATGGTTATGAACTGTTTTCTGGGAGACTCATGGTGCTTCTGTGTCCGAATGGGTGATGAGGATTTTCTGAGATAGGCAGTGATTTTGTGTGTGCTCATGCTTAGTGGGTGTTTGTGTGTTGTTGAGGCTATTTGTATATAGCTTTTTGTGTATGTAGTTATTGTATCGTGAGTACTGATGTGTAAGGGGCATTCTGTGTCATTGATGGTGCTTATGCATGTTGACAAGACCTGGTAATAAGGGGAGGATGGGAGGGTCAATACTTCAGCGGCTATTTCTCTCAACTCAGGTGGTTTGGGGATGAGTTCATAAAAACTGGCCAACAACTACCTATAAAGCAAATAAGCTAAGACTACGTCTATGTCAGTGGCTCAGTGACAGGCACATGGTTCTCCAGGGCAACACTCACGACCTTAAGCATATACCTAGATATATGCAGCAACACCATGATGCCCTTACAGTGGTACCCTCACAGTAGCGTACACAGCCACACCACCACACAGTGCCACAGTTATACCCTCACCACAGCCACAACCCAGAACTCCAGCTCACACTTGTAAACCTCCATCCATTTAGCTGGACCAACCATCTTTGAGGAAATGGTGGACCTTTTAGGCAACTGCACAGGGATCCAGGGAACTGGATCTGCGAAGGATGAAAAGGAACTTCATGTATTGGGATGGTAACTTGAGGCAGTAATTCCATCCCCTTTATGCATGTGCCACAGGGTGAATTAGGAGGTAGGGGACCCAATGCCAAGTACAAGATACCTCAGCCTAGTGCCTGAGTACCATACAAATGCTAATGGGCTGGAGTAGACATTTGAGTTTGGGATAGGTCCCACTAGATAGGTGAGATTTGAGGGGCCTAACGTGGAAAGACTATCTGGGGTGGAGGGAAAGGCTGGACAAAAACTACTACTTAGAGAACATGTGCTTTATTGGGAACCCAATTCCACAGGGATCTCTGCCCGCAGAGCCAAAGGAAAGAAGAATATGGGGTCTGTGAATTCCTTCCCCTCTACGGAGCCTCAGCCTCTAATTTTCTGGCCTCAGACTTCCCTAGCCCATGGCTTCTTGGCTTTCCATGTACCTACCTGCTTGAGACACCAATGGGCTGAGCCTTTACAATTACTACCCTGGATCCCAAATGCATTCTGGGGCCTTCCTTCTTAGCCTTAGAATGGAGGAGGCATTATACAAGAGCTGAGCTCCCTGTCCTGCATGGCTCCCTGAAATGCCTACTCACAAACCTCTCCGGAGGCCATCCCCCAGCTTACAGCCGAGTATAGCCATGGCACTGCTTTCTTAAGGGGAGCCGGATCCCCCACAATCTTGCTGTCTTGGGCACAGTCTCAATGGATGTATCTTTCTTGGAAAGGGCAGGTTTTCTGGGAATGCCAGCTCCCAGGCTGAGGAAATACAAGGTGTGTTTCTGGGAATGCCGGCTCCCAGACTGAAGAAACACTGTCCTTCCAGATTGGGCCCTGAATCAGACCCAGACCTTGCCCCTGAAGCAGGCCCGACATCCAAACCCTTTGCCCTCCCACCCCAGCTGTCAATACAGGTCATCAAAGGGCTTGGAGTAGTTAAACATCAAATAATCCATGTAGTAAAAGTCATAGGTGCGCTGTCTCTGCAGTGGGGACAGCTGGGCAAAGTAGTGGTGGGCAATCCTCGTGGTCGTCCGTTCCTCATTCGAGTGCCTGTCTTTGAACCTGGGGAAGGTCAGATTCCGGGGAGCACCGATGAGGCGTAGGAAGAAGTTGGCATCTTCCTCCATGCTCTCAAACTTGCCCACAAAATCATAGTCAATGAGACAAGGGCTACACAGCCTATTTACATGGTCCCAGTGAATATCCATGCCCACTGGCCGGTGCACGTCCAACAGGTACTGGATGAACTCAGAGAACCTCACACCCGAGCCTGTCCTTAGGGCCTCCCGGGTGGCATTCGCGCGATACCTGGCAAGAATGGCCTTGCCAAAAACTGGGTGATAGTAACTATTGGGGTGCTCAAATTTGTCCCGGAAAGCGGAGACCAGCCTCTCAAAGGGCTCCCGGACGAACAGCATCTTGGTGTAGGTGTTGAGACGATAAGAGATGCCCTGGCGGTCGAAGCCATCCAGCCTCTTCAGGGTGTTGCCATAGTGCACAGTGTTGTGCTGGATGTCCGTGGTGGAGGAGGCCAGTCCACCAAGGACCATGAGGACCCGCTTCCAGTTGGAGCAGCCGGCCTTTGGCACCTCGCAGTACAGGACTCGGTACTTGTCCTCCACAAAGATGCGGGACACATGGTAGGGAGTGATGACCCTGCGACTGTTGCTCTTGTATTTGGCACACGTGTCCCGCATGATCTTCTTCCGTTCATGCTGTACCTGGTAGAGATGGTGCCACTGACCCTCAGAGGCTCCAGCATCTTGAGGGCCCAGTTGAGCCAGAGTGACAGTGGAGCTGTTCAGAGCAATGACGATTGGTGTCTTCTTAATGAGAAGCCTCCTCCGGCGCTGTCGGGGCTGGACACGGCCGCCCTCTGGCCCAGGCTTTGCCTGGTCTCTCACCAGTACCACCAGGCCATTCAGCTGCTGCTCCTGGCTCCGTGCCCTTGGGCCTGGGGAGCCCTGGGGAGTGACTTTTGCCAAGGCTCCTGCTTTATGACCCATCACTCTCCCATCCTGGCTGCCACCTGGTGGACAGTCCTGGGGGGAAGAAGAAGAGAAAAAAGGGGTTAAAAAGTCCACTGGGCCTTAGTGACCAATAATAAAGCACCCCACAGGGACCATCCTGCCTGCTAAGACAAGAAGTCACAAAGGCCTCGCGTTCATTATTTTATCCTTATTAGTCTTTCAGAGCAAGAGGATAGAGTAGAGATAGATCCTCACAAACTGTGTGACTCTGGATGAGTCTCAGTTTCCTCTGCCAGAGAGGATAACAACATACATACTACCTATTTCATAAAGTGGTGGTCAGGGAAGTTTTGGAAAGCTTAAAGCAGAATGGGAATGGGAATTATGAATGTTAGGATCATAGATATTAAACGGATAACATATTTAGAGATTATCTAGCTCAGGGCTGGGGAACCTGTGGCCTCAAGGCCACGTGTGGTCTTCTAGGTCAGGGCTGTCCAACCTTAGGTTTTTATTTAAACAACAGACAATATATTTTGATTTGCCATTTTAGTAAGAGCTCTGCAGTAGCTCAGCTTCATTTACTAAAGCATTTATGTCAATTTCTATTCTTGTAGGCGGGCCGAATAAGTTGTCGCAGCATGAAGCATTTTGGACAGCCCTGCTAGGTCCTCAAGTGCTGCCCATTGATGGAATCCAAGCTCCAAGAACAAATCCCCTTAACAAAATGATTTATTCTGTAAACTTGGACTCAGTCAAAAGGCCACACCCAAAGTCCTAGAAGGCCATAGGTTCCCCACCCCGTCTAGTCAAACCTGCTCGTTTTGCAGATAAACCTGGCTCTTTCCTAGCTTTCTAGTCTTCTTGCATTAACTTTATCCCCTTCACATACTCTGTCTACACTGCTGTTCATAAAAATAAAAACAATAATAGCTGGCATTCATATAGCCCTTTAGAAATTTATATAATATGTATACTATATAAATTTGAAGCACTTTGTAAATATTATCTCATTTTTTCCTAACAACCAGTCAGGATGTAGGTGCCGTTATCACTTCTACCTACTGAGGAGGAAAGTAATGTAGACAGAGTGACTTTCCCAGGGTCACACATCTACTAAGTGTCTGAGAACAGCTTTGAACTCAGGACTTGCTGACTCCAGTGCTCTGTCCACTATGCCATGTAGCCGTCTACCAAACAAGCCGTCTAGTCCATCTCCCAGATCTATGCCTTCTCAGTGACTGTTCCCCCATGCCCAGGATACTTACTTTCCTCACCTTCCGGCTTCCCTGCCTTCCTGCAAGACTCGGCTCAAGTCTCATGTCCAGCAGGAGACCTTTCTTGGTAACTCTGCCTCTTCCTGCCCCACCCACCCCTTATGGCCCTTCTTCTGATAATACCTTCCGTTTACTCTGTCTATATCTGCTATGTACAATTTTTTTGCACGCTGTTTCCTTCATTTGAATATGAGCCTCTTGAGGGGCAGCAGCTTTTTCCTATATCTCTAGCTCGTAATTCCTGGCCCCAGTAAGTGCTAGCAGATTGCTTGAAGTGACCTGCCCAAGGTCTTATATGTCCTGAGCATCTGAACTCAGAAGCAGAGTTGAGATTTGAATCCAGGCCTTCTGAATGAAATTGAGGCTCTTTTCACTAAGCCAACCTGCCCTCCTTCCTCAAGTCTGTTTCTCCTTTTGGGAGCAGGGAGAAATGATAACTTTCATTTTACATATGGAGAAACTGAAGCATCGAAAGGAAAATGACAATTCTATATGTTTATCTTGATTACTGGTGCCAAGACTTAGATTAACATTTTGCTTCTTGTCTCTGATACTAGTACGCTCATAAGTTATCAGAGAAGACAGTGAGCTGAATTATGTGGGGAAGTGGGCTAGTTGAGGGGATCTCCGAGACCTGAAGCTCTAAGGGTCCTGATACTCTGTCTTGTCCAGGACCCTATGGGTGTCTGTATTAGAATGGGCTGTGCCGGTGGCTGCAATTATCTAGGGAGCCACTAGGTGGAGCAGTCTCACTAGGATCCCACCAATTCTCCTTATCTACTACAGTTTCTTGGGGTTCCGCACCCACCCAAGATTGACAACCTCTATTAGTGGGACCCAGAGCAGCTGTGGATGAGGAAAAGGACAAATTCATGGCTTAGAAAGGCCCTAGCTACTTCCCCTTGGCAGCAGCAAAACTTACGTTTCGGTGGCGCTGAGCATTATACTTTACTCCTGAAAAGAGAACAAAGAAAAGAGGTTATCAGGCCATCCTTACCAATAGGCCTTGTGTGCACACGAGTGTGCATGAGCCTTTGGCCACAAGCAAATAGGCTTCATCTCTGCCCATGTCCAAGACGAGGCCCCAGAAAGTCTGCTTAATAAATGGCTGTAGTGGGTGCCAGAGGGCCTGGCACCAAGCCAGCCACATAGGAAGGGATAGCCACGGGTCTCCCCATGCCTAGGTAAAGCTGCCAGGCACACTCCCATAGTCTCTACTGCTTCCAAAGAGAAGAAAAACTAGGCCCATAATCAAGAGGGATCTAAGCGGCTATTAAATGTACCAAATAACACTTTTGAGTGGCATTTGTTTTCTGTCTTCAGATTGCATCTGGCATAATGGAAGACCACCAGTCCTGGAATCTGAGCCCCAGCTCTAACAGTTATTAGCTACACAACTCACCAAAGTGAGTTTTCTGAGCCTCAGTTTACTCTTATAAAATAGGGATAATAATCCATATATTCCCTCCTTTTCAGGGTTGTTACGAAGGGAAGTGTTTTGTAAAACCCACAGCACTGTAGATATCTAGGCTATTACTATTATTTATTAAGGGACAGGATCTGACCTCTGATCATAACTCGATGCCCCATTTGAGCAATTTTTATATTTACATGATTCAAGCCATTTGTATCTTGAACATGAGTATTGACATTGCCTCAATGGACCATAAAGGCTTAAATAGTTTTCACCCTCTTCCAGTCCTACAATACAAACTATTCTCCTGTGCTCAGCCCCACTGTAGCACAAGAAGGGACCTCAAAGCTTCCATACCTATGGCTGGATAGAACAGATCACAAGAAGCAGCTCCCTTTCCCTTCTGTCCAACCTCACCTCCACAGTACTTTTTTCCTGCTCATCTGGATCAGCCTCCTTGCTGCTCACCTCCATCTCCACCTTCCACCCCCACTGGGTTTGTTAGAATTTCCAGTTTTGCCCTTTACTCTACTGGGCATATCCTCCCCACCTCCTCTTCTCTGCCCATCCAAACCCTAGGCATTCTTTAAGGTACGGCTCAAGTATGACCCCCTCCCTGACTACTTCAATGCATAGTCATTTCTCCCTCCTCTGACCTTCAGCCTTTATTATGTTTACCTTTTCATGTAAGCATGGATGATTTGCTTTTCCAACTAAGCCAGGAGGTCCATGAGAGCAGGAACTGTCTGTATCCCCACAGGTGCCTTTAGTACAATAGGCCCCCAATAAAAGCTTATTGATTGAGGGAGGAAAGGACTAAGCACCTCCTGGGTTTCAGAGCCATTGTCCCTGCTCCCCTGATGCGGTTCCTCTTTGGTGCTCTGGATACAAGAGGTGGCTTTATATACTCAGACTCCATGTTAGAGTCCACTGGAACTAAAACTGAAGTTCAGGGGCATCTCCCACATGTCATTCCTGGTTGGCTTTTGCAGGGGGACTCGAGGGGACAAGGACAAAGGGAAGCTACTACATTAAAGAGAAGAGGAGGAAGATTCAGGGGAGCATAGAATATGGAGCTGAAGAAGCCTTTGGGGTCATAGGGTCCAATTCCCTTACATTTCCAATGGGGAAACTAAGGCCCAGAGTGGGAAACTGACTTTCTCAAGATAACATAGGTAGTAAGTGATAGAACTAGCATCCAAACTCAGGTCTTCCAGTTCCAAATCCAGTGTTGTTGCTGTTTTCCCATGATACCCTGCTGCAATTTTTGAGGTGGGTACTTATATGCAAAAATCAGATCTCCTCACTTGGAGATAATTTCTCGATCTCAGAATATGGCAACTGCACCCTCTACCATCACCAGCATCATGAATTTCACCATCACTATTTTTGGCATCCCCATTGTCATTACCATCAGTAATAGCAGCATTGTCAACACCATCCTATTACCATCTCCATTATCACCATCAATATCGTTATCTATATCATCACCCCCTTCACCACTGTTATCATCCCAAGCAAGCTTGCTCTTGTGGGCTTCTCATGCATAATGACTCCCATGCCTGTGGTGTTTCTTCTGGTAACAGCATAATTACAGATGCCTTTAACTAAAGCCCTTGTTTTACAGCTCTGATTGCAACTATAGTCATGGGCTCATTCCATCATATTTCCTTCTGGAGACTGCAGTTGTTAAATCATTTCTCCTCAGCAGTGTCACAGATCCAGAGATTTGCTTCGGCTGTCAATTTTGTCAACATGTAGAGATGACAATTTGCATATTTACATATTCATCCCAGACCGAACTAGTTATACCGAATTGAGCCAGGAGTGGGGCTGAGAAATCTACCTTTTTTTGTGGAAAACTGAAACTTAACTTCCAAATGACCCAACTTTGTCACTTTCAAGTAACCTCTCTCTCCAGATTCTCATTAATCAGACAAATGTCACCTCAATTCAATTCACTAAACATCTATCTATTAGGCACTTATTACATAGAAGATACCAAGCTAGAACCTGGAGATGTAAAGAGGAAAAAAAAAACAGTCCACAAGGAGCTTACATTTGATGAAGGAGATAAAATGTACACATCTGAGTAAATGCAAAACATATGCAAAACAATTTCAAAAGGGAGAGAACACTTATAATTGGAGAGATTAGGAGATAGAACCTGATCTGTACAATCTGAAGGGAATTAGGGATTCCAGAAGGCAGAGACAGAGTTGGGACACACTCGGGGGACCACTTGCACATGGAATGTTAGATACTAGGAACAGCTAGCAGGTCAATTTGTCTGCAATGGGGAGAAAACAAAGGAGAGTGAAGTGAAATAAATGCATGCTCTGTTTGTGATATCCCTGTATCAGTCTGTGCTGCTTAAATACAGTAAAGAGAGGGTGGGTGTTCTGACTTAGAAATCTCTCTTCTCAGAAGACCAAAGCCTTGGAGATCTGATCAAAGGAAGCTTCCAAGGTGGATGCTGTGGCAGGATCAAAGAATTGGAGGAATGGAAAGATAGGTTATAGAAGAAAGCAAGCCATTGGCTGAGAGGCAAGAGACTTAAATTTTTCATCTGGCCTTCATCTGTGATTTGTTGTACAACCTTGAGTAAGACCCCTTACCTCTCTCTAGTTCACTTATTTACAGAGCAACCAGACCTGCTTCTTCTGGTGATACTGTTTTGGGGAAGAGCAGGTAGAGAAGGCCGTATTTGAAACCTCTGGAGTATAGAGGACACAAAAGCTTCACCACTTAGGATTTCAGGATCACATTCCTTGTCATTTCTAGGAAGTGAAGTTCATTTTCAGGCAGTAGCTTGGCTAGGCCACGATGGTTTACAGAAGGGCCATAGTCACACTTGCTTCTTTGAGAAAGAAAACTCTTTCCTTGGGAAAAACCCAGTAAGGAATTTATCTGGAGCCTTACCAGCTTATTAAACCTCACTTATCTGAGCCTCAGCGATATAGTTTGCTGGGGAATGAGAGTTTATTGGACAAAAGGCAAGTCAACTTAGGAACTGTGAGCCTTCTCATATAAAGAAACCAGATGAAACTAAATAGGGCTGGATTAAAGCAGGTGAGAGGCACTATATCTGTCTTTGATTAGAAACAACTCTTAGCAGCATGTCCAATATTCCAAGATCTCAGAGGAAGCTGCTTTTCTGTGAGTAATTTGGATAAATGCTACAATACCCAGGTCCCCTGAGAGATAAAAACTGTAATCTATATGTATCCTGGGGTCAAGCCAATTGTGCCGGGTCTGTACAATGATTGCCTGGCATTGGGGAACAGATTGATCTCTGGATCCACAGTGAGGATTGCCCTGTAGGTGGGGGTCGAGATTGGATGCTTATATGGTAGTTGTAGTGGTATGTATGTCAGGACTCTGGAGAGAAACATGGGAGGAAAAAGAGATGATCCTTGGACAAAAATCCCAAAACATCAGTCAAGATTATCACCACCATTAACATCACCACCACTGCGTCCTTTGTAATGGAGAGTCACCAGGATCCTCAAGGAAGGGCGAAATGGCCCACACCAGCAAAGTGGAGCAGGTGAAGGCCTCCATGCCAACCAGCGTTGGATTGGTTCTATGAGTGGCTATTATACTTCCAGGGTTGCCTAGATAGGGAAGCCGGATGTCCAAAAGATGAAGGAACCAACACCATTATCCCTATTTATATCATCATAATAACTACTACCATTATCACTGCTGCTATCGAATCATCTCTGTTAACACTGTTGCTGTCAGCATCCCATCATCCCTACCACCATCATCAAAATCAGCATCACCACCTTCACTATAGCCAGTGGCCCGCACCATCACCATTTATCCCTTTTATTGTTGTTGCTATTCATCATTTCAGTTGTATTCGACTCTTCATGACCCAATTTAGGGTTTTCTTGGCAAAGACACATCTCTTTCTCCAGGTCATTTTACAGATGAGGAAACTGAGGCAAAACAGGGTTAAGTGACATGCCCAGGGTCACACAGGTAGTAAGTTTCTGAGACCAGATTTGAACACAGGTATCCCTGACTCCAGGCTCGGTGCTGTGACATCTAGCTGTCCTTCTATTTATCCCTACCATCGCTTATTACCATACCACCATTTCTCTCATCCTAGGCCTCATACATCTTTTGCATGTGAGTGAGCCATAGCAGAGTGTCCTCAGTCTCCTCAATATGACACAAGGCAGAGCATCCCTAATAGCCAAACCCTACAGTGGAACCAGCCTTAAACAGAGTTTAAGACAATGTAAATATCTCTGCCCCAGCTCATTAAAGGGTCACATTCAGTCATGCACCTACTGAGTGATTTACCATCTTGCTTCGGCCTGGCAGTTCTGAACTAAGGACACAGAATCCTTTCTTTTTACTGACCTGAAGGTGAGGATCCATAGCTACCCAGGGAATGAAAACATGCATGATTGAAACTTGTGTGAAGAATGGCAAAAAGCAGGGAGGCTAACATGTCTACAGGCATCCTTTGTGTGGGGATGAGATTTCTCTATCCCCTTGGCTTTTTCTTTCCTTTTTTTTTTGAGATAATCAGGGTTAAGTGACTTGCCCAGGGTCACACAGCTAGTTAGTGTCTGAGGCTGGATGTGAACTCAGATCCTCCTGACTCCAGAGCCAGTGCTCTATCCACTGTACCACCTGGCAGCTGCTGCCTTTTCAAATGCTGTGCTTCTTTTGGGGCTGAGTTCAGGTCCTACCATCTTCAGGGAGTCATCTTTGATTGCCTTGTACACCTCTATCTTGTTTCCCTAACTACTCCTTAAGTTTTCAAGGGAAAACTCTAAGGAGAAACAATAATTACTCCCGTAATCCGTCATGCACTTAGCCTGGGGCACGCTAAATATCTACTGATTGGTGGTGTTGGGAATTATATTCAGTTGGCCAAGAAATAAACTTAGAACATTATTTAAAATAATTGTTTTAGCCATTCACCAAATATTCAAATTTCTACTGTGTAGGAACATTGTTGAGAACACAGAGAAATCTTGGGTTTAAAAAATCAGCTGCATATGGGTGGAGGTATGGCCAGACCAAAAAATGTCTATGTACAAAATGTCTGGGAGATTTAAAGACTGAAAACTCAGCAAAAGTGAATAGTGATACAGCAGCCAAAAAAGCATAGGCTGAATTATAAAAGGCATAGCGATCTCTAATCCAAGTCTAATCAACAAGCCTTTATTAAGTTATCTACTGTGCTCCAGGAACTGGGCTAGGTACTGGACATAAAATGACAAAAATGAGTTTATATTCAACTGAGGGAAAACAACATGTGCATAGAGAAATCAATACAAAAGATCTTCAAAATAAATACAAAATAATTCGCAGGGGCAGAGTGAAAACAAGTTGGGAGATGAGGAAAGGCTCCTTGTAAGAGATGGCATTTGAGCTGGGCCTTAAAGGCAGGTAAGGGTTCCAGGAGCTGTAGGTGAGGAGGAAGGGTATTCTTGACATGGAGATAGCCCATGCCAAGGCATGAAGGTGAGAGATGGAATGTCTTGTTATGGGGAAACTGTAAATAGGCCAGTTTGGCTGCAATGTCAAATGCATGAGGTGGAGTAGAGTGAAATTAGTTCAGGAAAAAAATAGGTTGGATGCATGACATGAAGGACTTTGCCCAAAAGAGGAGTCTGTATTTTGACCTAAAGACAACAGGGAGCTAGTGAAGCTTCTTGTACAGGTGAATGACATGGTTAGATCTATGCTTTAGGAATATCTATTTGTCAACTAATTGGAGGGTGGATTGGAGAAGGGAGAGCCTGGAAACAGGGAGATCAATTAGTGGCCTCTTACAATGGTCTAAGAAAGAGGTAATTAGGTACTGAATTAGGATGGTTGCTGTTTGGACGGAGAGAAAGGAACAGATGTGAGCAATTTTATGGAGACAGAATTAACAAGACCTGGCAACTTAATGGAAAATAGGGAAGTGACAGTGCAAAATTGAGGATGACTATGAGGTTTCAAAGCTGGGTGATGCCCATAATGGAATTAGGAAAGTCAAAAGGACAGATGGATTTAATGGACTTCTGTTTCGGACATACTGAGATGCCTGTGACACGTGCAGGCATTTGATGATGTGACTGGAGAGAGATGAAGGTTGGATATGTGGATCTGGGAATCACCAGCATGGAGATGATATTCTCATCTCTGGTTAGACCAGACGTAGAGTATTGCATTAAGTTCTAGGTGCCACATTTTATGAAGAAAATTAACACACTTAAGTGTAGTTAGAAGAGGGTGACTTTTTCTCTTGGAGTGGTACCATGAAAAGCTACCTGGAGGTTGGACTCTAGGGCCTGGGTGAGCTTAGATCCTCTTCATCAGGAAGTTCTGGATTAAGCCACAGCAGGTGAGGCCTTTGTGGGGAGGGAGGAATGGCTGGGGAGAGGTGAGATCCAGGCATGTAAGAAGCAGCTATGATCCAATGGCAGCCATGTGCCCTCTTGGCAGTACCTGGATCATCTTCATTTTCTTTCCCTGCAGTTTTCTGGGTCTTCTCAACATAACTTGTTAAAAATCCACAAGGGAATCCTTTATCCTCCCCCCACCCCTACGCATTAAGAAATAAACAGCCATTTTCTCTTTTTGGACAGACTACATTAATAGCAAAGCAGACTCACAAGCAGGAGGAGATGAGTGTGTGCCAATGATAATAAATACGACATGAGTTATCGGGGCTGCCAAAGTGTATTTCATGTTCTGTAGTTTTCATCTATTGCTGTTTTTCTTCACCGTGTGTTATTTAAACGTTTCCTATTTATCAACAGGGAGGGGGGCTGCTGAGGGGTCTGTGATGTCTTTTGGATTTTACCGATGCAAGGGAAGGCCCTGTTTTCTCCATGCTGGAGTAGAGGTGGTGGGGAGAAGGTCTAAAGAAGGACTTTAGAGATGAGTTTTACCTGGAGTAGGGAAATCTTCCTGTGCAATACAGCTGTTTGATGTAAATGAAGTGAGAGAAGGGGGAAGCCATTCATGGATGACTTGGAATTTCAAAAAGAAAATCATTACACCTTGGGTGTGGGGAGACATGGGGGCTCCATTTTAATAAAAGAACACTCCATATGCCCCTCACTTGCCTTCTGCACCTGAGTTCCACTTGTTGTAGGAGTAAATTAATTGCTGGAGTCAGGGTCGGGGAAGCAGTCTGAATTTCTGCATTGTCTCGAATTGAATTTTTGCCTCTGTCATGTATGATAGCTAATTCCAGATTAAATTGGCCTGAAAATTTGTGTAACCAGTGCCCATTCATTGCCCTCTTGTCTATTTAAATGATTATTATTTCCCCCCTGGATACAGAGGTAAATGATGATGATTTAAAGAGAGTGAGGAGTGACATGGTTCCCGAGGACTGCTCCTCCCTTTGGGAGTTCTATCTCTCTTGCCCTTTTCCCATTTTTTCCACCAACCAGATGTGTCACAAGCTGTCGCTAGAAGGGGTAGAGAATCAGAGGATATGAGTTTGGACTTAAGATGTTCCAGAGACATCATGAAAGGTCTGACGACATGAAGAATCTAGGATGTAGGTGGACTAGATTGTTCATTTTTCTTCTTACTCTCTGCCCTTGAGATTCATACCCTTGCTTTTTTAGACTACCACTCAGGTAGTGGCCAGGAGCAGAGAGGAACAGACACCAGCCAGGGGCCATACAGACACTGCTACTGGCTGCTGCTGTCACTGTGGTACCTCAGATGCTCTGACACTCATCCTTGTGTGACCTCAAGCAAATCGCTTCATCCTCTTGGGTTGCAGTTTCCTTATCTGTACTAGATGACCTCCGAGGACTTTTCTAACTCTAGATCTATGATCCCAAGACTCTAGATGCTTTGGTCAAGACCAGTGACTGGGATTCCTGATTTTCCACATTACATTAGGCTGCCAGGGACTAGAGTGACATGGCAAGGATGAAGCCAGAGTAGGGCTGGATTGGCAGCTGCCATGAAACCTCAACAGTTGGGAAGAAGGCTGCAAGACGATCTACCTCCAGAGCTTCACTGCCCTTCCACCTTTCTTCCTGACTTGGATAATGGACCTGAGGAAGGTCCCAGACACATGGGTTTTTGCCCTGGCCTTGCCCAAGACTTCTGAGGGTGTGGGATGGGCAAAAGCTTGGAGGAGGTTTGGGGCACCTACATAAACTAGGAGAGCACTTGAAGTTCTTATGGATTTGCTAGGCTTAATAAACCTCGTGGCTTTACAAAGTAGATTGTCTGTGTAATAACATAATCACATTATGTTATTGTGATTGAGAAAGGGATATCCCACAGAAGTAGGGGGTGGTTGTTCTAGTCACAAAGACTGTTTTATAGTTTTCCAGAAGTTCAGAGCAATATTGCATTACATAGTTCTAGAATTCAGAACCTGAGCCAGAGAGGGCTTCTTTCCTGGTTAATTAATTCATTAGTGTGGTACCCTGTTTCCTGAGCCTGGTCTGCAGCATCTCAAGTGTCACTTGGGAAAACCTACCCACACTTACTGTCCAATTTGGAAAAGGTTAATGTGCCTCTCTGAGACATTACCTTCTTGCCAGGGGAGGGACACTGACAGTAGTCTTATGAATGGGCAAGTTCCAAAATGCCATCCTGGTGACCTGGATGTGGTCAGGTGCAGTAGCAGTTTGGGGGCTCCAGACTGCACTGCTTTCAGGCTAGGCTGGGGGCTAAGAGAAGCTGTAGAGACTGGAGGTGGAAACAATTCAGAGATGTTCTGGGATTGAGTAGGGTGAGAAAGCAGAAAGCTGTCTGAACATGATAGAAGGAAAGGGAGGAAAGAAATACAAAGAGAAGAAAAGGGAAAGGGGAGAGAAAGAAAGGAATATAAAAAGAAAGTAAAAAAGATGAAGAAGTATCCCAGGATGATCCTCTGAGGAGGAAAGTACAGGACGATGTGGAACAAATGGGAAGGGAGCAAATGACTTCTTCCTGCATCAGTATGTCACCGCCCTTCAGTCCCCGATGTTTCAGGCTCTGCCAGCTGTTAGGCCACACTATTCCTCAGACCATGCTGACCCTCAGGCCCCCAACAGCCTTTAGACCACAAGTGGCTTTCCAGGCTCTGCACTGCTCTAGGACTTGGTATGTAAAGTCAGGATCTTCTCAAAATGCTTTTGGAAGGGATGCTGCCTTCTTTTGACCACTCCACTCTTCAGAGCTCACCCTCAGGTCATTCTAGCCTTTCTACCTCATCTCTCTTCCTTTTCTATTATTTCTATCCCACAGTCCTTTAGATCTCACCCATCCTTCACACCCAGAGCTGACCCAAATGGCTATGACTGCTTTGTGTGTGTGTATCCCACTCTCATGGAGCTCAGCAATGCAGGTGGCCTTATGGGTACAGTGGCTGAGAATGTTTAAGTCTTTCCAAGTCTGGAATATTTGGTCTTATCAGCTCAAGTTTACACTGCAGAATCATCTCCTCATTGTCTGGGGCAACGGTCTCCCTCTCCCAGCCCAATTGTTCTATGTTAACCCTCAAGCAGCAGGGCCACTGTGGCTGCCGGAGCCCCAAGGTCCAGCCCCTGCCCCTCTGAGAAGCCAGCGGGTCCCACCACCCCCTCCACCCACCTAGGAGAAGCAGCATCAGGCTGGAGCTGGGAAGTCCAGAATGCTTGTGCAGGGGAGCTCAGAGAACACAGAAAAGGGAGCTGTGGGAAAGTCCCAGGCAGAATGCAGCAGTCGGTCTGTCAGCCGAGTTTACACTCATCCCTGGTGTCTCGGAGCTGTTTGGGCGTCCTCATTAGAGAGTGACATTTCCTGTACCTCATTTACATTCCCTAAGAACTGCACCCCAAGCAGGAGCCGGCTCCAAGCCACAGATCCGGCTTCTTCCTGGCCCCATCCCTGGGAATACCTTAATTAGCATCATTAGCTTTCAGGCACTGTCAGCAGTTACTTGCAATTTCTACTTAACACCTTTCAATTATTCTCCATTGTCACATTTAGCATTTGCATAAAGCAGACTTCACCAGCTGACTTTGACAAGGACGGTCGGCAGGAGGGGAAATGAAGGTCCGGCCCAGCCTATGGATATGAGAGCTTGAGAGAAAAGACTGGGGGCCAGAGGATTGAGGAGACCAAGGCCACACATAGCCAGCCTGGAGAGCACAGAGGCAAATCCAATTCCACAAGCAGGACTCGAGGATCCAGCTGAACCATAAGGTTTCCTTATTGTTCAGTCATGTCCGACTCCATGATCTTCGCGATGATTTTCTTGTCGGAGATACTGGAGTGGATCAGCATTTCCTCCTCCAGATCGTTTTACTAATGAGGAAACTGAGGCAAAGAGGGTTAAGTGATTTGCCCAAGGTCACACAGCTAAGTGTCTGAGGCTAGATTAGAACTTGGGAAGATGATTCTTCTTGACTCCAGGCCCAGCACTCTATTCACTGCATTACCCAGCTGCCCAAGGTTTCCTTAGTGGCTTAGCTGCAGCTTCTCCAGCATGACATTCCATCCTCTATGCCCTTTCATAGATCCCCAGATGGGAATGCTCTCCCTCCTCACCTCCACTTCCTGGAATCCCTAGTGGCCTTCAAGGCTCAGTGCAAGCCCATTTCCTCCATAAGGATTTTCCCGATCCCTTACTCTAATTATTAGCACGTTGTATTTACTTTATATTTATTTACCTAGATAGATCCTGTTTACCTAGACAGTAAGCTCCTTGAGGGCATGGACTGTTTTCATTTTCACTGGGGAGATTCCTTGGGGACATGTAACTTCAGGTCAAGAGGAAGATTTAAGAAGAAGCCCACATGGGGTGGTAAAAAAAAAAAGCCATCAGCAAGGAGCTCAGAGACCTCAGTTCTAGTTTTTGTCCTTCTGCTAATATGCTTTGAGAATTCAGGCAAATGACTTTGGAACTCAAAAACGCAAAAGCCTTACAATCATACCTCTGCAGCCCCAATATCAGTGGGGTAAGTGTGATGGATAGAGAAGCGGACCTGGAAACAGGAAGATCTGAGTTCAAAACCCACCTCAGACAATGACTAGCTGTGCGACCCTGGGTACGTAACCTCTCTCTGCCTCAGTTTCTTTATTTGAAAAAGGAGGAGGTTGGACTAGATGACCTCTTAGTGTCTCTTCCAATTCTGGGTTTATGTTCAAAATTTCCACTTCCTTTGACTAAGAAGCTGAGGTCACTCTCTTCCACCTTAGAATTCAGGAGGAAGTGAGGGTGCCAGAAACATGGGAGCTTGTGGAAGGGCACGTGAGATCAATGGGGACTCTAGGGAGAAGACAAAGAAGTTTTCTTGAACACTTTGATCTCTACATTCTCACTGACTTCCTTGCCTTAGTTTCTCATACCCTTCCTGCCCAAATCACCTAGTACCTTTTTTATATAAAGAACTGGACTTGGTGTGAATGAGACCTGAGTTCAAATCTGCCCTCAGACACTTACCAGCTGTGTGACTCTGAGTATGTCACTTAACCACTACCTTAGTTTATTCTATAAAATAAGGTTGGACTTCCAAAGTCACTTCTAGCTCTAAATCAATGAAATAGGTCTGCAGCATCTCAGGTGTTACCTGAGAAAACCTACCCACACATACATGTATACACAAGTTACACACATAAACATTTTCTCCTCCTATAGAATATAAGCTCCTTGAGGACAGAAACCATTTAGCATAGTACTTGGTATGTAGTAGGAACTTAATATATACACACACATACACACAAACATGTATATGTATATATATGTATGTGTATATATATATATATATATATACATATACATATGCTTGATTGGTCAATCGTCAGAAAAACCCTGGTGATCCTAACCAATCACAAAGTGTATGCTATATACCAGCATTGCACTACATCGGAGGCATGTGTAGAGATGAACAAGACAGAGCTCCTACCTTTGGGAGTTCAAGGTCTGTTAGGGGAGACAGGACTCACACACAGGAAAAATGAACTCAACACCAGACAGTGTGCTATAGCAGGTAATGGGTTGTTTGTCATAGATGGTAAGAGAAGGGAGAGATGGATATGGGCTGAGGTAGCTGGGGGAGGTCCATAGAGGAAGTTAAGCTGGACCTTGAGGGGTAAGTTACATTTATGCTGCTTGAGATGGCAGGGGCAAGGGGGTGGGGGTGGGGAAGACATTACAGACCAGTCCGCCTGGATCTGCTTGGTTCACAAAAGCAGTTTGAATTTCAAGTCAAATGATTACTAACCTCTTTCTGTTCCTCACCATGTTCCCATCTCTGTGCCTGGCTAAGCTACGGGGGAGATAAGTATTTAAAGGACTGCTGCCTGGAAGAAGGGTTGATTTTGTTTGACTTGGTTCCAGAAAACACAACTAGGCACAATGGGTGGTTTGCTGGGTGGAAAATGATGACCTTGCCTCTTGTTCACCTTTTGCTCTGACTCAAAACTTTTGAAGGATCTCAGGAATTTTTAACCCTGAGCTACGTATAGTTGTCTAAGACAAAGGACTCAGCCCAAGACGTTGGTTAAAGAAAGAAGATTTCACCATAGTTTGGGGGATTCTGCCTGGCTTTGGTTAGCTTTATGCGGTGTTGTTTGTCTTTAGTTTTCAGAGACTAATGACATTCACAGAGTCTTGACTTGTGACTGAATTGGATTTAAGTGAGGTGGAGTGTACAAAGTTATCAGCTCCACTCTCTCTTCCATAGCGGCAAGGTAAAAGTCAGGATGATGGGCAATAGTCTGGGATGCAGCGGACGACCTTGGCATCCTCGATGTGTGGCCAAGCTCTAAGTGCTCCACAGCACCTGCTTTAGGGTCCTCCACGTGTATTGAAACAAACTGTTCTCAACTGCCCATTGTAGCAGGGGAGGTCTTCACATGCTTGGGGTGGACAGCCCCTAACTTACCAACAGATCTGAGGCCTGATGGTTATCCTCTACAACTGCTGAGACAATTTTACTGGGCTATTTCCGCTGCACATTCTACAAATTGTTGGAGCAACATGTGAAAGTCGGTTGAAAAGTGGACACCAAAGGTGGATGAGCGGCCCTGACGCCAGAGGCGCCGATCTTCCCTGAACATTGTTAGGACTAGACAGCTGCCATCTGCCCTGATGGGGAAAATTTCTGGCCATGATCCTCTGGCAGACTATAGCTGAGATGGGCCTGAAGAGATGCATCCCAGAAGTTTCTAGACAGTGGCGAGTAACACCAGACAGAAGCTATGTCACCATGAAACTAGTAAAGACTAGTGGAGCAATACCCAGCTAAGACTATGTACACAGTAGCCAGTGGTCATGAGAACAGCAGAAACCAATGGAAAAAAAGGCCCCAGTAGAGATGTCACTCCAAACGCTCTCCTGAGAGTGGCACTAGACAGCACAGTAGACAGAATGCTAAAACTGCAATCAGTAAGGATTGAGTATAAATCCATTCTTGGACACTGACTAGCTTTATGACCCAGGGTAAATCTACTACTTCTGTCTGCCTCAGTTTCCTCATCCTGGGGGATGAGGAAATGAGGACAAAACCTATCTCCCATGGTTATTTTGGAGAGAAAATGAGATAATATTTGTGAATTGCTCTGTGAGTCTTGAAGTACCATAGAAATGTTAGCTATATCACTTGGAGAGAACAGTGGCACTGTATCCCTGGAGACATGAGTTTCCCCTCTAGACATGTGTCATGACCACATGCATTGTCTACCTGTGTGCCCCTCATATATGTTACCTATGCGTACCCACTCTCTCCACCAAGGGTAAGTGTGTTTGTGGGAATGTATGTTCCAGGCTTATGAGGGAGAATATTCTATTATTACTTTTCCTCTTCTAGCTACTTGTCTTGGCTTTGAGCTGTGTCTCCTGACTAACCAGAAAACAAAAACAAACATCTGGAGTTAGGGGATCATGAGCTATGGTTTTGAGTAGACGAGGAGTTGCAGAGTACCTTGAACCTGGAGTCAGTATCCTGGGAATCCCACATGTGGGGTCCTTCTAGTTAGAGTTCTCCAGAAGTGGAATGGGTTCTATCAGGAGGAAATGGGTTTACTATTCAAAGGTTTTCAAGTAGAGCCTGGCTCACCATTTATCCATGATTTTGTGGAGAAAATTCTACAAGATGTAGCTTAAATTAAATGGTCTTAGAAGTTCCTTCCATATGATTCTGTGACATGGGCCTTTGCTCTCTTGGAGCTCATAGTCTATTTGGGGAAACCAGGCTTGCACATACAGAACACCTAGGGATCTGGAGAGCAGTGAAAGAGTGTAAAAACAGAGTCCTGCTGGATCATCTAGATTGTTTGCATCCTTGGTTTTTGGGTTGTCTTCCTGGTACCTGTCTGTCTGCCTGACTGATGGGATTCCCTGGTTTCTTTCCTCAGTCTCCCCAGACTCTCTCTGGCATCTTCTTGAGGTCTCCCCGCTGACCCTCTGGTCTCTTCTCTGCCACTCCTGAGACCGTCTAGGAACAGTTTGAGGTTTTTAAGGCCAGGTTCTGGGCCCCAAGGGCTGTGTGTATGGATGGACTTAGGAGCTGGGGATCTTTTTTCATGAAGGTGAGTTGGTGTGGGGAGGGGCATCCAGAGCTGCACCCAAGAGAATAAATAAATTCCTTGACCTCAGGAGCTGGTTTTTCTTCCCCTTGCATCCCAGAGTGCCTTGCTAATAGAGCTGGGGCTGAAGTGTCGAATGAATAAATGGAAGGAACATTTCTCTTTAGGCCCATACGCCTTTGATAGATGGGCTAAGGAGAGTGACCAGCTTCAAATCTAGACATTCTCCTGAAATGGACAGTAAGGTGGGATTTCTACTGAGGGACACATGATGGGAAATGTCTGCTCTGTGAGTAGCTAAGATACTGAGCTGTAGATGAAGCAACCAGGATCAATCATGAATTCGAGCTGAAAGGGACCTTAGAGGCCTCATCTAGTCCAAGTAACTCCATTTTACAGCTGAAGAAATGGAAGATCAGAGAGATTTAGTGACTTGTCTAAAGTCACACAGGTAGTAAGAGAATTAGTGGGATTCAAACACAGACCCTCCACCTCCAAATCAGGGCACTTTGCATTGGCCCATGTTACTTTTCCTTCTGGTGCCAGTTCTAAAAAATAACTCTGGCCCTCACCTTCTGACCTCAACAATAGCATTTTAGACGTATGAGCTCATGTGATTTGGTAAGGCAGGCAAGGCAATCATTTTCATTTGCTAGAAGAGGAAACTAAGGCTCAGAGAAGAATGTCCAAAGTCACAAGCGAGATAGGGGCAAAGCCAAAATTACAATGCAGATTTTCAGATTCTCAGCCTGGGGGCCACTCTGTTCCCAGTACCCTTTTTTCATGCTAGGTTGTTGACTCCTAGTGCCCCAAAAGTCTTAAATGCCACGTGTCCAAAGAAGAGGAGGCAAGGATGCTTTGGGAACATGATCCTGCCTAGCAAAACTGCAGTTTCACACTGAGAGGAGAGGGGCCAGCATGGCACAGAGTGGAAAGAAAGTGCTGGCTTTTGAGTCAGAGCACCTAGGTTCAAATTTCATCTCTGATACTAACTACCTGTGTTTCCTTGGGAGAATCACTTCATGGGCTTCAGTTTCCTCATCTGGGAAAGGAGAAGGTTGGACTGGGTGGCCTTTGAGATCCCTTTCAGCTCTAAATCCGTGACCTATGATCTAGGATCATGTAAATATTAATAGGCTCAGGAAAGAGAATGGTGTTAGGAAGTAGACACCCCTCCTCCATGCCCCATCAGGAGGTTAGCAATTGGAAGGGACTCAAACACCTCCTGGAGGTCCCCCCCTCCCCAAGAAGAGCTCCTCACTGTGCTATTCCCCTGACCCTGCATAGGGGAAATGAGTTGGTGAAGAGATATGCCTGTACGCTAAAGACTGACTGCTTGTTGGTCATAGCTGACAACCCCACTGTGGCTGCTTACAGACCGCACTGCACTGTTACATCAACGAGTCGTGGCCCAGATTTGGGGCTGTTTGCTAATTTATTTAGATCAGATGCAAAACTGAAGCTTAAACACGCTGTCATCCTCAGACACACTCAGGCAATTAGAGACTGGCTCATATTAGGGACTTGTAATTCAAACGGAAGAATCTCATTAAATTCTCAATTGTGTTTATAGGAAAATTCATCTTGTTAAATTCTCTGGTCAGGCTTCATAATAGCACCTCGAAAATGTGCCTTTGTTTCCCCTGTCCTTACCCACTTGAGCTGTCTGAGCAGATTGGAAGAGTCAACCAACATATTACCACCTCTTGGTAGGTGCGGATATGCCAACCCCATGAGGCCAAAGGTAAGAAGGACCCAGAGTTCCTCCTATCAGAGCCATCAGGGCCTTGTGGAGACTGTAGGGAACCGAGGAGATGATGACTCCTTTGGCCGGAGAGGGGAGAGCTGGACTCTGAGTCTTCTCCCCAAGGGACAGTGTCTCTTCCATTCATGCATGAAGGCTTCTGACCAGCTCTGTGAATTCTCACCATTCCCTCCAGTCCTGCTGTTGGACTTCCAGGGAGCGGCCCTCCCCCACTCATGCACAGCTGAGTCTGACCAACTGTGTGTATTCTCCCTGTTGATCCCACCCCGATAACTTGACTTCTGGAAACAGTGAGTACTCTGCTCCTGCAGCGCGGTATCTGAGTGACTGTATGTGTTCTCACCACTTGCTGCAGACCTGCTGCTCGGTTTTGAGGGATAGAATTTCCCTAACTCCTGCTTGGAGGACTCTGGGTGGAGGGGTATATTTTCACCACTTCCCTCAGTCTTGGTACTCAGTTTTATGGGAATGGATTTCTCTTGCTCAATTGTTAGGGTGTCTGACTGACTTGCGGTCTCACTATTAGCCCTAGCTTTCATGCTTGACTTGTAAGGATTGGGCTTCCTCTGCTCAGACCCAAGGCTATCTGACTGGCTTTGTGTGGTCTCACCTCCCAAGATAGGCCCAATGCTTTGTTTCTGGGGACAGAGTCTCCACTGATCATAGATGGTGCCATCTGGGTGACTGTGTCTGTGCTCACTGTTAGCTCTGATGCCTGGCTTCTGGGGACAGAGTTTCCACTGATCACACATCGCTGTATCTGGATGGAGGTATGCATTCTCAACACTCACAGCTCTCGTGTTCAGCTTCTGGGGAAAAAATTTTCTCCTGTCATGCAAAGAGCCATCTGACCAACTGTGTGTATTGTCACTGCCTGTCCTGGACCTGCCTCTCTGTTTTTGGGAGCAGTGCCTCCCCCGTTTGGGCATGGAGATTTCTGACTGGCTGTGTGTGTTCTTGTCCCTCGATCCAAGCCTTCTGTTGGGCTTCCGGGAGCCATGGCTCCCTTGCTCATGTGTAAGGGTGGTGGTTGGTTGACTGTGCGTTGTTTCGTTGCTTGCCCCATCTCGGGTATTTGGCCTGTGGGAACAGCATCTCCCCATCTTACACATGACAGGGTCTGACTGGCTCCGTGTGTACTCCCTATTGGCCTTTGGCTTACCACTCCATTTCTGAGAAGAGGAATTCCTCATCTCCTGCCCAAAGTCATCTAGTTGGATGCAGGTGTTCCTACCACTAGCTCTAGTCCTGCTCCTCAGTTTTCGGGAAGAATGTTTCTCTTGCTCTTGCACGAGGACTCCGTCTGACCAGCTGTGCATTTTCTCATTTCTTGTCTCATTTCTTGTCTTAGTCCTGCTACTCTGCTTTTGGGGATGGAGCTTCCTTGGTTCCTGCATGAGGCTATCAGACCAGCTGTGGGTATTCTCACTGCTGGCCCTAGTCCTGGCACTTCGCTTATGGGAACAGCCCCTCCTCCATTCCTGTGGGGGTGTGAATGACCTACTGTGAGTGTTCTCATGACTTGCCCCAGCCTTGCTTCTCTGTTTATGGGAATAACGTCTCCCCCGTTTCTGCCTAGTAGAGGTCGACCAGCTGTGGGTATTCTCACTACTTGTCCTAGTGGTTCTGCTACCCTGCTTCCAGTGGTGAGACATCTCCCAGTCCTTCATGGCAACCTCTGTTTGGGGTTGCCTCTTCTCACTGTGGGCCCCGGCTCTGTTGCTCCGTTTCTGAGGACGGCCTCTCCCCCATTCTTTTGTGGGGATGTCTAACTTGGTCTGCGGGTTCTCACCACTGCCTCCAGATCTGCTGCTGAATTTCCGGGAACAGTGCTTGCTGCTTTCCTTTATGGGAGCATCTGGGCAAAAGTGTGTGTTCTCACTGTTAGTGGCAGGTCTGCTGCTCCGTTTCTGTGAGCGTCTTCCTCGTTCTTTTATGGGGGGTTCCAGGCAGATGTTCTCCCCACTGGTCCCAGCCTTTGCTCTCTGCTTCCGAGGACATCTCCCCCACTCTCTCAAAGAGGAAAAAGACTGACCGTGGGTGTTTTCCCTGCTGATCCCAGCGTGGCTGCTCTGTTTCTGAGAAGCACGTCTCCCTCGTTCCTTCACAGGGGTATAGGGTGGGCTGAGAGTATTTTCCTTGCTGCTCCTGGTTCTGCCAATGCGTTTTCGGGGACCGCACCTTCCCTGCTCCTGCACAACTGCCTCTGGCCTCTGGCTGTTCTCATGGTTGGCCCCTGCCTGACTGCTTCTCTTCCGCAGATGGCGTCTCCCTCGTTCTGGCAGAGCAGGGGCATCTGGTTGGATGCGTATATTCTCACTACTGGTCCCAGCCCTGACACCACGTTTGCGGGTACAGCGCCTTCCCCGTTCCAGCAAAGCAGGATCCAACCGGCTGGAGCGGAGGTTCTCACTGCTGACCCCCATCCTGCTACGCTGCTTCTGGGGACTTCGCCTTCCCCGTTCTCGTACAACAGCATCTGGTCGGTGGTGGGTATTCTCAGTGTTGGCCCCAAACTTGCCACTTCTTTTACGGGTGGAGCATCTCCCTCTTTCCTTCAAGAAGCTGTCTGACCTACTACGTGTGTTCTCATTTCTGATCCCAGCCCCACCACTTCGTTTCCGAGGACTGTATCTCCCCCTCTCCAGGTGAGCAGTGTCTGATGGACTGAGGGTGGTTTCACTACTCCTCCCAGCCCTGACATTTCGCTTTCGGGAACAGCGAGTTTCCCGCATGTTCATGGAGGTGTCTGACTTGCTGTAGGCGGTCTCACTGCTGTCTTCACAGTTTCACATGCTTAATCTGGACAGACCTGTAATGTTAGCCTTCATCTTAATTCAAATGTGACATTTTCCAGTTGTGACCTTATAAGATTTATGGCCTGACCATCCACACTTTATCATTTAATGAATCCCGATAATCCTTTGCTGTGTTAAGATGTTTAGAAGGGGAGGACAGCTGAGAAACCCCCAAGGCTTCGATGGATTCTGCAGGAAGTCAGAGAAACAATGAGCTTTCCGAAACACCTACTGTCATCTAGTGTCATAGAAACGTGGAATCATAGAACAATGGAATGTCTGAGCTGGAGAGGGACCTCAGAGAGTACAGAGGCCCAGAGGGTGGAGGCCACTTGCCCATGACCACAGTACTTATCAGTGATGGAGCTGAGACTCAAACTGAGGTCTCTTGACTCTTAGTCCAAAGACCTTGCTATGACCCCCTGCTGCCAGCCATGATGGACAGCTCATCCTTTCAAGCAGGTTCTTCCAGAAGCAGGAACCATCCCACTCTTTGCAGTTTTTGAGTATGTCTTGAGTAAGACTGGCTCTGTCTCTTGGTTCTGCTGGCCTTTTAGAACCTAGCTGTTGTCACCAAAATGTTTGAAACAGAAGTTGTATATGTAGGGTCAGGGCCAGTCCTGGGATTCTCACCTGCAGAAGTCTTGCTACTGCTGGGTCCCAGCTCAAGGCTCCACAAGGATCTCAACATCCAGGCCACTCAAACCTCTATCTTTATGATTCTGGCAAATGCTTAATTACTGGTGTTTAATTAATGCTTAATTTTCTCTGTCTTGCTGAGGCATAGAGCCATGGAAAAAGAGGGAGGGTCCTTGGGCAGGAGGTTGAATTTCTCGCAATGCCTTTGCTTGTTCTATGGCAGGGTTGTCCAACCTTAAGTTTTTATTGAAACAATAGACAGTATGTTTTTATTTGCCATCTTAGTGAGAGCTCTGCAGTAACTCTAGTAAAACATTTATGTAAATTTCTATGCTTGTAGGCAGGCCGCACAAATCGCACTGTGGGCTGCATCCGGGCTGCATTTTGGACAGCCCTGTTCTACGGTACTGTGAGCTGACGACTGGCGCTGAGGAGGTGGCCTTGCATGGATGCACATGACGTATAGGCTGGAGGGCCCTACATCCTAGAAAACACCAGATATGTTGTACAGGGCATGACAGGGGTCAAGGTTATCACCCAGTAACACTGTCTTGAAGACTCATTTCCACACCATGATGGCTTAAGCATGTCCATGCTGCATTTGTGACACATTAGGAATGCCATAAAGGAATTTCTAGTGTTATCACTCAAGGCCAGAGAAGACTGTTTTGAGTTAGCTCTGTGCTCCTATAGGAGTCTCTGGGTTAGCCTAATGGTTATAACATACAAGGTGAGGTGGCAGCAGGGGTGGGGAGGGGAGAGTTGAACAAGTCCAGGCAGTTCTACACAAAGAACTTCTAGGCCCTAGGGATCCTGAACTTGGGCTAAAGCTGAGTCCTAACCCCAACCCCAACCCCAACTATAATCTGAGTATTGACTCAGTTCTCTAATGGAGGCCTAATCCTGCCTATTGTCTTACAAATATATGTGTCCCATGGGGGCCTGAGAGTATGGCTGCTTCATTGTAGCCCATGCCTACTGTGGGAAGCCACAGCTTTGAGCCCACTTCCTGCTAGGGTGGGTGGGAGTGAAGAGTGCAATTATGCAACAGGGGTACTGCCTCTGTATAAACAGAGGGCAAGTTATTTAGTTCAGGTAGCAGGTGCCTAAGTAGGGGACACATAGGCCTCCCCTCAATGACAGACAAACCCTGAGTCCACAGGAGGTTTTGCTTATTTTTGAGGAATTTCCATTGGCTTGATTTATTTTTATAATAATTCAAAATCTTTAGAACATCCTCTCTGGGATCAGTTCAGGATGTCCCAGTGGGATCTGGTTCTTGAGCCTGGTCTCCCCAAGAGAGAGGGGTGGACGTGGAGGTAATTGAGGGCTTGGAGAAGAGGCAGCTGGCCCTTTCCCATTTCAGGGTCAATCCTTCCTGACTGTAGGGAATCACTCACATGTGTTTTATTTAGAAAGTCTCTGGCCTCAGTAATTAGCAATAATGATTACAATGGATTTTGTTCCTCAGTAGTGTGGCCTTTGAGAGTGGTCTAGCTGAATAGGTCCTCTGACTTCCATGTATGATCAGCTACCCTGTTTAACCAGTCGGCTATTGGTCTGGGCAGTCAGTTAGTGGTCCAGCCAACTGTCAATCTATTAATCAATTAATTAATCATTCATTCATGCAGGCATGCCATCAACCCACTCTTCTCTGAGGTCCATCCTACATTGGGCCATGGCACTGCTTTCATGGGGTCCCACTGGCCACAAACAGCTTGGCCAAGCAACCTGGCTGCAAATGCTGCCAGTCTCAGCATGATATGTCCCACTGAATGTGGCAGCTGCTCCCTTGGTCCCAGCTGCCCTCAGGGTAAGCCTTACTGTATCCAGGAGCTTGGCAGGAAAACAGGGCAGGTATGCTCACCTCTGCCATTTGTACCCCGCCTTGCACAAGGCTGGGACTTGCAAACTCATTGCTGCAGGATCCCTACCGATTTATGGGGGACAGCTCTTATAAGCAATCTATTTACTCTTGCCTAGGTTATACAGTGTGTTGTCTGTCAGTGAGGTGACGCAGTGGATAGAGCACTGGGCCTGGAGTCAGGAAGACCTGAGTTCAAATCTAGCCTCAGATACTTGCTATCTTTGTGACCTTAGGCAAGTCACTTAAACCACTGTTTGCCTCAGTTTCCTCAACTGTAAAATGGGGATAATACTAAATGTGGATTACTCCTAGGGTTATTGTGAAGTTCAAATGAGATAATATTTGTAAAGTGCTTAGCACAGTGCCTGGCACATAGTAGGTGCTATGTAAGTGCTAGCTATTGTTAGTTCATTTTCACATGCTACATGCTACATACTGTGTGTTATAAGGGTGTCCATGATATATACTACATGTCGTGATCTATCTATCTATCTATCTGTCTGTCTGTCTGTCTGTCTGTCTGTCTGTCTGTCTGTCTATCCATCCATCCATCTATCCATCCATCCATCTTTTTATCTATCTATCTATCCATTCATCCATCTATCTCTCTATCTTCTGTTATGTGTTGTGTATTATATGCTATATATGCTATGAGTTACACAGTGTTGTGACATAGGAATTTTCAGATATATCTACATCCAGGGAGTGATTCCTGGGGTAAAAAATGAACCATGTCACAGATACTGTATAACTGTGTCACGTATGTATGTAGTGTAATAATGAGTCTATGAGTTTATGAGAGGCCAGAGACAAACACGTCCTCTCCTCCTGAGGCTTCCATAACATAGCCTGTACCTGGGCAGGGAGCTATTGATGCAAAGTGAACTTTCTCCCATATCACGCTGTATGATCAGGCCACGCCAGGCGAAGGGGTGAACTTCCTCCTGTCACTGCTGAGGCTCATGAGGTCAGAGACAAAGGATGAGGGGGACAGGACCCTTCTGATTTTATTTCCTGAGCGGGTGCAGCTGGTGAGATCATGGATGGAGGTAGCAAAACCAGGAAAATCTAGAAGGATCCAGAAAATTGTATGCAGGTTGATTCCCGAAGGGTAACAAACCTGGCCAGTAAACTACAGTTCTTTCTCCACTGTGGCTTTCTGACCACACTGACGTGCTTCATAATACCACTGGCCAGAAGGCTGTTAGTCCTGGGGAGAAGGTAGAGGAGAACAGCAAAAATGACATGAGGAAGACTCTGCAAATGTACTGACTGCCCCCTTTCCTTCCCTTCTTCTCCTTTTCCTCTCTCTCTCCCTTCCATTTTTTACAATACTTGTTTTCAGACACACGCCTTTTGGTTTTTCATATTTAAATGTTTCCCACATACAGACAGTGTGACATAGTAACTAAGAAGTCAGCCTCAAAGCCAAGAAGACCTGGGTTCAAGTCCTGCCTTTGACATACTGGCTAGGTGACCTTGGACAAGTCACTGCCCCTTTCAGTGTTCTATGAAATCTATAAGATTTACAAGTTGCAGAGAAGGTAATTTGTATTGGCAGAGAGAGTCTGCTTACCTAGGAATTTCTGGTGATAATAAAGTCACAGGTCTAGTCTCTATCCTCCATCTTCATTTTCAGAATAACTCTTTCCTGCCATGTCTCTTTCCCCCACTGAGTTTTCATATAAAAATTTAAGCAAAGCCAGATGAGCCAGTGACTCTGACTGATGCCACATTCAATATTCTGCATCCATAGACCCCCACCTCTCCAAGGAAAGGAAGAAGTTCGTGGTGTGACCTTCCAAAGGTTCATGTTCCCATTTGTTCTTCCTAACATCCTAGTGAGGTAAGAGGGGGACATAGCATCTTCATTTAATGGGGCGATGGACTATGACTTGCCAAAATCTCCAGTGAGCTAATGACTGAGTTTGGACTAGAACCCCAGCCCTTTTACTCATTGCGTCACATGATGAACCCATCATGTCTGGTCATGGTGTCAGGGAGCATGATAGCATCACAGAAGCCATCCTCATTGTGCTAAGTGGCAATGAATGTGGAATGACTAATGCTATTAAATGACACATTTGCCCTCCTTCAGAATACCTGCTTCCCACTCCTTCCCTCCCTCCCCGGCTCCCTTTACCTGCTGCATCTCTGCAGGAAATAATTGCCCAGTCCTACAATTTAGTGACAAGTGATGAGGAAATACAAATGAGCCCTGCATGGGAGGATGGTGCCGGGGTATCGGGATCGGTGCAGCTTTGCCCTGGCCATGTTTCCCACACTCTCATTATGGACACGCTACTTCTTGGCAGGAATATAGCCAATGAAGTATAACTCCACACACCGCTAAGCACAGCTCTGATGGCTGTTTATCAAACTATCTTCAGGCAATATGTCATCTTTTAATGGGACAGAAATGTTCCAGCAATCGAGGGTTAGGAGCCAACCAGCATGAGTCCTCATTACAGGATTCTGGCATTACAGCGGGAGAATGATCTCTCCACATTGCTCCATGTTGCAGTACTCGGAGTCTAGCCCAGATGACTGACTCTCCATTTACCAGTGCCCAGTTATGGTGTCAATTACTCCTGGCCACAATGTGTGATGAGCCATTCCCTAAAAAGCCCTGGAAGGGAATGGATGGACCCCAAGGATGTCTCTAGCCAAGGACACGGACCTTAAAACATCTCTCTGATCACTGACATGGACCCAACCTCTCTGCTAAAGAACACGGGTTCCAACACATACCAAATATCTCTCTCCCCACAGATATAGACCCCAAAGAGTGCTGTGGACCCCCATTGGTGCTGACATCTCTGGCCAAAGGCATGGACTTCATGTATGCTCTGCCCTCAGGTTGTTTTTTGGTGGTTTTCCTCTTTGGCTCCATTTACCCCAAAGAGTCACTCACTTTTTTGGGGGAGTATCATTTCTTCCTCTCCCACCACTCAGCCAAAAGGTTCAGTTAGCTCTGGAGGGTTCGGGAATATTCAGTCATGGAATGGCCCTCTTGGGTCCCACAGTGGTGTCTCTGAACACTTGTCAGCTCTTGGTTATACATCATGCTACCCCATGGAGCCGTCCAATTTTCACATTTTTTTTTGTATAGCAGAACCTTATCTCCCTAGTGAGACAGTGAAATCACTGAGGGCAGGTATATGTCTCCTCTTTCTTCCCACAACACAGCTGAGCGTAGGACTGAGCATGTAATGGTTGAGGCGGTAATAACAATTATCCCCACTTTATAGATGAGAAAACTGAGCCCCAAAGAGGTCAAATGACCTGCACAGGGTCACATAGTTGGTCAAGTACCAGAGACTAAGTCCTTTCTGATTAAAAGTCTAGAGTTCTTTCTTCTCTACCATATTGTCTTTCAAACACTTGGTGACAAATTGAGTTGAGTTCTCCCCTCAGTGCCTCAGATAAGTTTTTCTGGCTCCCTGGAGACCTCTCTCATCCCTTCCTCCATGTATGCTTTCTGGCAGCAGCCTTTCTCAGAGAGACAATTTCCATTCTGTAGCCAGGGGTCCAGATGTACTCAGGCGTAAATTCTTCTTGGACCATTTCCCCGAAACCCTCTCAAGCTGAAGTCTCCAGAATTCCCCTCTGCCACAGGTGGAGACGCTAGCATGCCTCCTTGTGGTCAGCCCACAAGCTGTCACCGTACCCAGCCAGTCATCCTTTCAGTCAGAGACTGGTGGCATCAGTCAGGAGGAGAAGGCTGGGGGCAGAAAGGCGAGAGGCCTCCTGATGGCACTGTCCGCTTACAGCTGTGGTAAAGCTTTATTTCTCAGTCATTTTGTCAGAAATCCCATCTGTACCATTTGATAAACTCAAGCAGGGTCCTAAGGCAGCATCCCATCTTTGATATATCAGTCCACCATTCCGTGCATCATTGCCTTTAACTATTCTTCTAACTTCCCAGAGAGTTTGTCATCTTCCTAGTGTCTGTGCGTGGGAGCTGGGTTAGTATAGCCCTGTCCAGTTTTGACAGCACTTGTTCATCTCTCCTGATCGAAATGCTATTAAATCACAACAGTGCAGGGCCATCCATAATTATTCTCTCCAAACACCACCCAAGCCACTGAGGGCACCCTCCCCATGGGCATTCACACACTGATGGGGGATGGGGCTATACAACCCCACAGACTGACTGCCGAAGGAGAGCTTCCCAAAGTCTTCATAATGAACCCTGGTGCTCATTAGGGATCAAGAGCCCTGAAAATGGAAATAAGAATGAAAGGGCAGAGGTTATGGGGCTGGATTTCACCATTAAATGCATACAAAGCACTAGGCTACCAAAATCTCATTCCAGGGAGAAAGTGAAAACCAGTTTTCACATCCACTCAGGCCTCTCTGCAGCCTGAATCACTTTGTGGGATGTGAAAGAAAAGTCTAAGCCTGTGAATTATATAGATAGGAAAACAGCCGGAGCTGCCTTCATTTCAGACTCTTCTAGGGTATGAAGGGGAGTTTGGGGAGTTGGGCCTGACCAGAATCATTCTTTGCTGCCTGGCTTTGCGTGAAATGGAAGAGAGGACAAAGAATGCTATTAAAAACCCATTTCCCTCTTGCCAATGAAGGGGGATGAGGCAGTCAGTGTAATGGCCAGGTGGTGCCAGGGTTCAACAACCTTTATAACAGAAATGTGGAGTGGTTTAAACCATCTTTTGGGGATCTCTGGATTGGAAGCCAGGGGAACTTTATCATTGTTGTTCAGTCATGTCCGACTCTTTGGGACCCCATTTGGGGTTTTCTTGGCAAAGATACTGGAGTAGTTTGCCATTTCCTTTGTCAGCTTATTTTACAGATGAAGATTAAGTGACTTGCCCAGGTCACACAACTAGTAAGAGTCTGAGGCCCGATTAGATCTCAACAAGAGGAGTCTTCAAGCCCAGCATTCTATAAACTATGGTGCCACCTAGCTGTCCCTTTACTTGGAGGCCCCTTGTAACCTAGGTGGCCCTAGAGAAACTAAAATCACCAAGAGTTAATAGGACTAGATGAAGACAGGTGAAGGAGAGGGGGAGGAAGGGAGAGAGGAAGGGATAGTCATGAATAAGTGTATCTAGAGAGCTAACCATTCAGAGAGTCCTTGTGACAGCATGGAGTCTATTTGTCCTTTCATCTGCATCCTCCTATAGCCCTGGCACCCACCCCTCTGAATGCCCCTAGAGTAGTGGTTCTTAACCTAGGGTCTATGAATTCGTTTTTGTTTTTAATTTGATGCCTTGGATTTCAATGTAATTGATTTTCTTTGTAATTCTATGCATTTTATTGTATGCATTTAAAAACATTATTCTGAGAAAGGGCCCCTAGACTTCACTAGATGAGGTAAGAACCCCTGATGTCTAGGGCCTCTTTCTTCCATAACCCCAGTACTCACCCCTTCGATAACTCCAGTGCCCACTTCTAGAGGCCCAGCGCCTGCCCACCCTCCTTCAACAACCATACCTGTCTCTCAGCCTCAGTGCCCACCTCTTATGGAGACTTGGTGCCTGCCTTTTCTATAACAGCCGTACCTACTTCTGTCACAGTCTCAGCACCTACAGCAACCAGACTGGTTTCAGGCAGACGAGGTTTTAGAGTCTATTATGGGGCATGAGGAGAGTGAGGGAGACAGAAGCAACTTTCATCCTAGGCATCAAAAGATATTCCTCTGTTAGTGTATATATATATATGTGTGTGTGTGTGTGTGTGTATATGTGTATGTATATGTACGTGTATGTATATATGTATGTATGTGTATGTGTATATGTATGTGTATATGTATATGTATATGTATATGTATATGTATATGTATATGTATATGTATATGGTTGGTTCACAGGCAGTAATAGCAATTGCTTCCATTTCTATCCCACTGTGTTTGAAAAAATACTTATGTGGACCTTCCCATTAGATCCTCACAACAGCTCTGATTGGAAGGAAAGCAGGACAGGGCTTATCATCCCCCTTTGGGGAGACTGAGACCCAGCAGTGATCTGCTCAAGGTCCACTTAGTGTGGGTGAGTCCAGAGCCAAGCTAGGGACAAGGACATGGCTGAGGCACTCGCTGCTTTCTAGATGGCATATTAGCTCTTAGATTATGTGGATTGTTGTGGTCACAGCTGATTCAGTATCTTCATTCAGATTTACCTTTTGCAAATATTGACACATGGAGCTGTGGGGATGATCATCAGAAGCTGATGTATTTTTTGGGAGATGTGGGGAGGGGGAGTAAAGGGTGTTCCCATACTCAAAGACAAATCCCAACTCAGAGACTTACTGATAGGCAGAGGTAAAGATTACAATACATGCCCTAAGAGAAAACCTAAAAGTATGAAGTCAGACTGAAGGAACTACATAGATAGATATTCTCACACACAGACCCACAAGCAGACAGACATGTATTCGTACTGGTACATAAATATGCGCAAACACACATACATGCTTTCAAGCATACATAGCCACACACAAACACATCCTACATGCATGTAGACATGTGCACATACATTTATGGACACACAGATAACACAAGTACACATATCACCTGTATCATGATACATACAGACATATGCATACATATACATGTAACACCACAGTACACATACAGATATGTGCATACAAAGACAATGTACCCACATAAAACATCCATATAGGGTATAATATGCATGCACAAAGACACATGTACTGATACAAGGCACATACAGACACACACACATAAAATCAGCACCAAAATACTTACATAAATGTATACATATACACATAGGTATATACATGTACATATATGTATATATATTATATATACCTGTATCCATATATACATTCACATTCGCATACCACACAGTAATACATAGGCCTGTGGGTATATATGTGTGTGTGTACACATTTGTATCCACATACACACCAACAATGCAGACATATACAGCATCCACTTACACTAAATGGTACACAGGCCCATCCCAATATACGCCTACACACACACAACTTCATACGTCACAACATACACACGTACACAGACACACACACACCAGGGCAAACATGATGTGAAATGTTATTGGTGCTCCCAAGCCTGGTGCCCAAAGATTATGTTCTGCTGAGGCTCAGAATCGCTAAAGGAGCTGCTTTTCACATCTCCTTGGGTTTGCTACCCGATCTGTTTTATTTTTCACCAACAAGCTGGCTTGTTATGCACAAACAAAAACAAAAGGCAAGAATCGTCGCTGGGGAACATCTTGGTGCTCAGGTGCCCTGGGGCCCATGCGTGATTTCTCACACTGGCTAGTACTTCAGTCACAGGGGAAGGATATAGGCAGCCCTCTCTCCACCTTCTCTAGCCCGCCCCCAGGAAGGGTCCCACAGACAATCTGGCTAGGCTGGCCTAATTATAAAAATAACAACTCATATTTATATAGTGCTTAAAGGTTCAGTTAATCAAATAATCGATAAGCATTTATTAATCTCTTATCACGGGGTCAGATATGGTGACAAATTATGGAGATTCAAAGACAAAAAATGAAATAGTCCTTGCCCTCCAAGAGTGTTAGTTCTATCAGAGGAAACAAAGATTTTTTTCCTTGCCACAACCTTATAAAGTAGGTAGTGCAAGTATTACTATTGCTGTTACAGCGAGGGCTCTGGGTTCACTCTCACAATTAGCCCTGGACTAGTAAGTCGAGCCCCTAAGGGTGGCTACTATTTCTCCCCTCAGGTTTCTAGGGGCAAACCTCAGAGGATGGATCCATTTAATAATATTGCTCATAAGTACCCATTAGTGTGACTCCCCCACAGAGTATCTGTTGATATCATTAGCCTGAGTCAATGTTTATTAATAGGTAGACACTAAGGCAGTGTAGTATAAATAGTTGGTAGGGCAGCTAGGTGGCACAGTGGATAGAGTGCCAGGCCTGGAGTCAGGAAGACTCATCTTTCTGAGTTTAAACCTGGCCTCAGATACTAACTAGCTGTGCGACCCTGGTCAAGTCACTTAACCCTGTTTGCCTCAGTACCTCATCTGTAAAATGAGACGGAGAAGGAAATGGCAAACCACTCTACTATCTTTGCCAAGAAAACCTCAAATGGGGTCATGAAGAATTAGACATGACTGAAAAAAGAGGGCACAAATGCATACAGAGTATGGGGTAAGGTGAACTCAAGTTTAACGATGTGGCAAAGGGGTAACCCTTGGCTACCAGTTGGATAGAAGTCCATATCTCCCTCTATGTAGTCATAAAATTCCCCTTAGACATAGCTTTCTGTTGGGCTCCTTGCAGAGTCCTGAATCCACCTTTCCATAGTATCTAGTTTGTCTTCAGCTCCAAATGAAGACGCTGCTGTTAGTCATTACTATTTTGAGTCACCAATGAGCAGTCCAAATCTCTTGACATTCCAGAATTTACAAGATCATCTTCTAGTCAAGGCAGGGAGGTAGAGAATAGTGGCGCAGAGATGCAGTCTCCCATGTCACCTAAGTGGTTCCTTCTCAGAGGCTTGGCTAAAGCCGCTCCACACTGGGCTGGGCTGCTACTGAAATACCCTGGATTCCAAACTGGCTTGCTGTTTTTATCCAAGCCCGCCTGAGTGAATCTCCTCAGCGAACCACGATTCCTGTGTGACATAATTTCCTTTTATCCAATGGCTCAAAAGCATTTCATTCCTCCTTTGACTGATTGCATGTTCCTGGTTTATGGCTTTGATTGATTGATTCGATAGAAACATCTAGTTCATAACTTTGATTTATTGCTTGATTCAATTGAAAAAAAAAACCCAGACCCTCTATAATTATTAGGGCGAGTATACAGAATATTCCTCTTACACCATCTTTCAGATGAAGAAACTAAGGCTCTAGAAATGAAGTGTTTGGCCTGCATCACATGACTAGTAAATGTCAGAGCAGCACCTTCAACTCAGGTTTGCTGCTTCCAAGTTCAGCTGTCTTTCCGCCTTGCCACGTCACACCTGGCTTGGCTGAGTGGACCAGCCAGATGGGACAGAGGAGGGCAGGACGGCAGGAGGACTGTTGACTGGCCCTGATACAGACTGTATGACATCAAAAGTGGAATCCCAGGAGCTGAGATGGTTCTCAGGGCCAGCCTGCACATGGGGACTGCCTAAGGAGACATCAGGAGGGGCTCACAGCGTTAGGGGACCCATGTTTAATCTAACTGTCAGGGAAGATGGGCTTAATTTTCTTTTTTCTCTCAAACTTGGCTGCCAAAGGTGAATCTGACCCTGAGCCTTTCTCATGGCTCACAGTAGTTATTACTTTTAGGGAAACAACAACTTGCAAGTTCATACTGCACTCATCTGGGGCACCTGCCTAGCAGATACTGGGAGATGTCATTGCCTGTGTTTGACCCAGGGCACTCCTGGGGGGGCATCTGGTGGAATAGTTTATGGCTAAGGACTAGGTGAAGCTCAGGAGCAACTTAGGGCCAAGGACTGGCTTAGGCCGAGGCCCCGGGATGAGGACCAGTTCAGGATTAAGGCTTCCTATTGTCTTGCCTTCTCTCCTCAAACCTCTCTGGCTGGAGCTGCCACACACGTCGATGGTGGGTGTTTATTACAGGTTCTGTCTGTTTCATGATCTTCTCAATTCCCCAAGGGACCTCTTCATGAACCCCTTGGAATCTCCTTAGTGGGCATCAAGTACAGATAAGGAAACTGAGGCTTAGCGAAGGGGAGTGATTTGTCCAAGGTCATATGAAAAATAATTCACTTGTGCTCCTACTCTATTCCTCCAGTATTAATAATATAATATAATTAATAATTATATATTATATGATATATAAGTAAATATAAATAATATAATTAATATAATACTATAGTATTATTCAGTTTGATATTTATATAAATCATATAGGGATTGATATGTTTTTATAGTGGGCCTCAAACTTTAATGTAATATTCACTACTTGTTTACCAAGGTATGAGGCTCACTTGTACAACCACAAGAATGCTGACAAGGATATCTCCATTCTGTTTTGCTCAAATTCCACGTCCAAACCCAACATGAGTGGGATACCTTGATGCTTTAAAAAGTCCCCCAACTTACTTTTGTACCTCTGGATCATTCTCTCTTGTCCAATATGAGCATCTTATGAGCACTTAGTCAGTGAAGATGCCTCATGCTTCACCCAACCTATGACCTGCTGATACGTCGTTTTTGGCCCTCAAGAGCAAGGTCTATCAATCAGTGAGATTCGATATTTTGCCATGCCTCTTTTGCATATTTAGGTATCAAACCCTATAAAAACAAGGTCCTGGAAGAAGGGGGCATCTCAGATCATGAGGAAGATCTGGTCCACTTTGTTAGAGGGGACCTAATAAAGTGCCACTGGCTCAGACCTCCGCCTCAGTCTCTTTTATTGTAGGTTGGACGATTAGATTCCCCAGTCACACAGCTAATCAGTGACAGAGCTCCTTAAGCCCCATCCAGCATTCTTTCTAATGCCTTATTCAATCTCTTCCTTCCTCTAGATAGGCTTGGCATAGTATGCTCCCCTACAGGGGTGAATGATGAGTCTTTCTTCCGCTGATGTCAGCTTCTCTAATGCCCCAGCTGCACCCTCCTCCAACCTCCCATCTCCTGGACATGCTTTGAGTCCTACATGCTCCTAGGAGGAAGGAAAAGGAGTGATGGATTTTTTCCATTTTCCATAGGAGGAAGTTGAGGCCCAGAGGAAAAATGATCTGATGTCACAAAGCAGCTCAGAATTAAGCTAGGAGCCACCCGTCACCACAGGATGAGAGCATCCTGGCCCTTTGAGAGACTCCCTGGAATGAAGGACTCAGACAAACCTTCTATAGCTGCCTGACTCATCTCCAAACATCCCAGGGAACCAGTGACTTCACATTGCTACATCATGATTCTCTTATTAGTGTTAGACAGGGAAACGTTAACCAGAATTAAACACTGGAAATGCCACTTAGCATATTTTCAATTGTCCGATGTATTTAGATTATGTCAGAGGCAACATAATGCTCTCTTTCTGGAATACAATAAATGCAGGTGTCAGCCCTCTCCTCACCACCCTTTTGGGTTATTTCCTGTCCCTATGAAAGGCATCATGGTCCAGTGAAAAGAGGTTGAGGCCAGGGTGAGGGGCTCCTGTGCCAGCTCTGTCATTAACTAGACAGTTCACGTTCCTCATATAAACCTCAGTGTCCTTATCTGTAAAAGTGAAATCATGATCTCTGCCCTGGATCCCTCGTAGGGCTGTTGTGAGGATCAGATGAAATCCTGATTCCTGGCTCAGGAGGAGAGGGCCTGGGCAGAAGGAATGAAGATGAGGCAAACATCTTAGAATAGTCATCCTCTGGTATGTGAAAGACTGTCTTGTGGAAAAGACTTGTTCAGGTTAGCCTCACAACTAGGTACAACTAGGGCAGTCTATGAAAGATGTCTGAGAAGTAGATTTAGGCTTCAGGTCATAAAAAACTTCCTAACAATTGGAGCTATCCCAAAGTGGAATATCTGGGCTCAGGTCCCATGGTTGGATGTGGCAGAAGGAATTTTGTGGAGTGGAGCTGGATCCAGGTGTGGGTGGCACCAGATGGTCTCTGAGGTCCCTTGTAGCTCTTGAGACTGTGATCTAGGTATAAATGCTCCTTATAGACACAGTTTCTGATACACATGTAAGATGTCTTTCTTCTTGTGTGGGGGAATTGTATCCGTGATAGGAGTGAAACAGACTTCTTTCTTTACTTGGTTCTCACCCTGTGCTCATGGAGAGAGCTTGGGACAAACTTTCCTGTAGCTCTATCTCATTTTGCTCTCTTTGCAAAGATAATGCAGTCTCCTATTGCACAGACAGCAGCAAAACAATTCAGAGGCCATGGTCCTACGGTCTTACAGTTTCGCATCCCAGTGAAGTGGCCCCAGTCCAGGAGTCCCAATGCAAAGGGCAGGGTCTAATACCCACAAAGAAGAGGCCAGAGTTTATGAGCCAAAGGGGAAGGATTACAGTCCAAGAGTCATAAAGAAAGTACCATAATCCAGGAGACACAGTGACATGGCCATGATCTAGGAGCCATGATTCAGAGGACATAGTCCAAGAGCCACAAAGAAAAGGCCAGAATCTAGGAGTCACAGTGGAATAGTCATTGTCCCTGAGCCACAAAAAAGGTGCTTATCAACAAGTCAGTCAATAATTATGTATTAATTAAACACTCCCTATGTGCCAAGCACTGTGCTAAGGGCTAGGAACACAAAGAAAGACCACAGACAGTCTCTGCCCTCAAGGAGCTCCATGTGATGGGGCAATCAAACTCTAATTGGAGCTTGTAAAGGGGCCAGGGCTTAGGGATCATGGTCTAAGGGCTATAGTGAAAAAGATACAATCCAGGAGCCACAGTGAAAGGGGCATAGTTCAGGAACCATGGTCATAGGACCATAGGATAATAGATTTAGAATGAGAAGAGAACCTACAGTTCATCTATCTAATTCAACATCTTCAGTTTGTTTCATTTTTTAAAAGATGAGAAAACTGAGGAGCAGAGAGATTAAGTGAGCTGGCTAAGGACACACGGGTAGTAATAAGAAGCAGTTAGGATTTGAAGCCATGTTCTTAGACTCCAAATCCAATTCTCTTCCCATTCTACAACACTGCCTCTAGGGGTCACTGTATTGTGGCAGAGGGCACCAACTACACAAATGTCCTTTTGCTGCTTGACATGAATGCAATGCCAGTACAAAAGTGGGTGGGGACCAGTTCAGCCTTTGAATCTTTGGCGGAAGGAACAACCTGGACCAAGGACACAGGGATGATCATTCTCTGCATTTTGGGTGGCCATTTTGGGTATGTTTTTCTGAAGGAAAAAGCCTATGAAAGACACCTCCCTCCCCCATCCTCTGCCCCATCTCCTCCTTCACTTCTGTCTCAGGTGGCCCTTCTATTGCTGGGCCAAACCTTCCACATGTATCCTTGATCCCTTCTCATCCCACTGCTTCCAGCTGATCATCCCCATTATCATCCCTTCCCTAATCTTCAATCTCTCCCTAACTGGTTCCCTCCTGTAAAAATCGTCACTAGACTCTACCATCCCTACAAGCTACCATCCCATCTCTCCTCAGCTAAACTCCTTGAAAAAGCTATCTACAATCAATCCTCCAGCTTCCTCTCCTCCCACTCTTCTAAATCTGCTTCCAGTCTCATCATTCAACTAAAACTGTTCTCTCCAAGGTTGCAAATGACCTCTTGGTTTACAAACATAATGACCGTTTCTCAGCCTCTACCTTCTTGATCTCTCTGTGCAAATCTGGCAATGCTGACCAGCCTCTTTATCTCTATATTCTCTCCTCTCTGTTTTTTGTGACACTGACTTCTCCTCCTACTGATCTTGCTGTCGTTTCTCAGTCTCCTTTTCATTACAGGTCACATTCACTGTTGGTGCCCCCCAGGGCTCTCTCTTCAGCCCCCTTCTCTTTTTCTCCTGCCTTCTTGGTGATCTTATCAGCTCTTGCACATTCAACTATTAATTACCTCTATGAAGATGATGCCCAGATTTATATATCTACTCCTAGTGTCTCTCCTGAATTCCACGCTAGGTGTTTCAAATTAGATGTCCCATTGACATCTCAAACTCAACGTGGTCAAAACAGAACTCATTATCTTTTTCTTCCAGACCCAACCCATCTTCCAAATTTCTGTTTCTCTTGAGGTCACCACCACCCTTCCAAGCACCCCAGCTCACGACTCCATGCCATCCAGGATTCTTCATCATCATTCACCCCACATATCTAATCAGTTGTCAAATTTTATTTATTCTTTCTCCACATTGTGTCATATATGTCCCCTTTTCTCCACTTGCATAGCTGCTGTCTTAGTCTGGGCCCTCATCACCTCCCCTCTGGACTACCAAAATGGCTTTCTGCTTGGTCTTGCTGCACTGAGTCTATCCTCTGTCCAATCCAGCCTCCACACAGCCTCCAAAGCAATTGTACTTAAGTATAGGCCTGACAGTGTCATCCGCTATTCATCTACACCGGCTCTCTATGACCATTAAGATGACATAAAATCCTCTCTGGAGATCGAAAGGGCTTCCCAATCTGGCCCCTGTTTATCTTTCCAGTCTTCTTATTCATAATCCACCTTGTGCTACTCCCCCATCCAATTGTGTTCATCTGCCTGCTGCTCTTCACACACTCTGGCTGTCCCTCAGAGCTGTACCTCACTTCTACCTCTTCAAATCCCTGGCCTCCTTTAGGTCTCAGCTGAGATGCCATCTCCTTAAGGAGCCCTGTCCCAGACCTCTCACCTCCTAGTGCAGGGGTGGGGAACCTGAACTCTCGAAGCCACGTATGGCCCTCTAGGTCCTGAAGTGTGGCCCTTTGGCTGGATCTGAACTTCACAGAACGAATCTCTTTAAACAAAAGGATTTGGTCTGTAAAACTTGGACTTGGTCAAAAGGCCGCACCCAAGGATCTAGAAGGCCACATGTGGCCAAAGGCTCCCCACCCCTGTCATAGTGCCTTCTCCTCTAAAGTTACCCTATATCGACTCTGTGTATATCTTACATATATACCTATTTACATACACGTTGTCTTCCCACAATAGAATGTAAGCTTTTTTAGGGCAAGGACTGTTTTTGATTTTTCCTTATATCTCCAGAATTAAACATAGTACCTGGCACATGGTTGAGCACTTAATGAATGAATTAAAAAATATACTAAGTAGTAACTATATGCAAAGCACCATAATACATTAATAAATTCTTGTTTGAATGATTGATTCCTCCATCCAAACTTGATGGGCCATTCTAACACATCCAGCTCTGTTTACCACTGGTTCTGAGAATAAATGAATGGTCTCAGTTCCTGGTGATGGAGACTTGCGGGCAGGATGGAGAAGGTATCAGGGCTTGGGCTGGGAGTGGTTCTCTTGCACAGGAGATCAGGGAGAGCCCCACAGCTCAAATGTATCCTCCGCAGGATAGAATGTCATTTCTTTTAACAACCTGATTTACTGCGTTGGCTGTGTGACTCCAAATACAACATTGCACGGTGGTTATAAATCATGTTGAGGATGTTCACAACAGAGATTAGCATATTTTCTGCTCTAGAGCCGGTTAAAGGATAAGGGGCTGCCCTATCATGAACCGTAAGCGGCACCGTGGGGTCCTCATGGGAGATTCCTGCTGTCTGATGTGTTGGTTTGTGGAAGAGCGAGAGAGGCTGGCAGTCTGGCTCAGTGAGTACACCAAACCTGGGGGCCCAGCTTCTCAGTCCAGCTCTGCCACTGGTTAGCTATGTGACCTTGCGGAAATTGTTTCCTGTGTCTGCTTCCTCATCTGCAAAATGTTAAGTTAGATTGGCTGATCCATAGGATCTCTGAGAGGTCATGTGGCTTAGTGGATAGAGAGCTGGCCTTAGAGTCAGAAAGACTTGGATTCGAATCCTGCCTCTGACATATGTAGGTTGTGTGACTCCTGGACAAGTCACTTCTCAGGTTCTCTAAGGAAATTCTCTAAGATTATTTAAGTTGTATCTATCTGAATTGGTAGAGGGGAGTTTCCTAAACCAGTGAAATCACAGGTTTAGTTCCTTCTTCTAAGCTTGGTCCCTTCTAGCTCTGACTCTGTCCTGTTTGGCTCTTGGTTTTGGGGAGAATATCTCCTCGTGTTACCAGGAACTATCCTTATGAACCCTTTGCTAGGATATGGATACCTTCCCTTGTCCTGCTGGCAGGGGTGATGACTCTCAGAGCTGTAACTGGCACTTTCAGTATCTGGGGAGACTACCATAGAGGGAAATAGCAACAAGCAGGGCAAGTGCCGGCCACTAGGGGGCGCAGTGGATCGTGCCCTGCCTGGAACAGGGAGACTGCTCTTCCCAAGTTCAAATCTGGCCTCAGACACTTACTAGCTGTGTGACCTTGGGCAAGTTACTTAACCCTGTTTGCCTCAGTTTCCTCATCTGTAAAATGAGCTGAAGAAGGAAATGGCAAAGCACTCCCATATCTTTGCCAAGAAAACCCCAGATAGGGTCATGAAGAGTCAAACAGGGCAAGTACTAGGAAATGTGCCCCTCAAACAACTTTGGAACACATGATATGAGGATAATATTGAAGTAATTAAGACAAATTCAGTTGAGTGAAATGGAACATTAGTTACTATATTGGGTTAGAGTGGCGGGGGGAGGATTCTGAGAGTTGGAAGGGATCAGGGAGGTCACCCAAGTCTATCACATACGACTTGGGGTCCCATGCTCTTTTTTCTGAATTGTAGAGGACTCCCGAGGCTTCCTCTGACTCAGCCTGTGGAGGAAAGGGAGCACAGAGATTTTTTACTGGCCCTAGAAGAGAGAAACGTTGTTGCATCTACATAGAGAGAGTGACAAAGATACTAGTCTGCTGAAAAGGAGAGAGGGATGGGGAAGTCCTGTGGAGGGGAGGGAGCAGGGCAGGATGGAGATTTCTTTCTAGGACCAAGGCAAAGAGTGACCAGTCTGTGGAAGTTCACTGTTCCCCGGCCTGTGCATAAGCTGAATCTTCTACTGCTAGATCAACATCTGAGCCTCATCCCCTGCACTGCTAAGGAGTACAAGTGTTAAACTTTTGTACCTTTTAAATCTTCTGCCCAAGGGCAACTCCCCCTCCCTAATACCTGGTTATGCCAGTTCTGGTTCTGATGAATCTGTAGTGTGTCCCATGATCAAGGTCATATGAATGATTTCTGCTCAGCTGAAGGTCTTAGAAACAAGTTAGATGGAATTAGTACCTCATCCCTGAGAAGCAGGCCGGCATGCCGGGCGAGCGAGTGTGGGACTGAGAGTCAGAAAGAACTCAAGTGATTCCTAGCTGGGTGTGACCCTGGGCAAGTCACAACTTCTTTCAGCCTCAGAGTCCTCATCTGTAAGATGGGGACAATAGCACCTACCTCACAAGATCAGATAAGGTAAAAGAGGAAAAGCAGCATATAAATCTTAAAGTGTGATAGGAATGTTCAGCAATTACTGTTACCACTGGTCCTTAGTGACCCACAAAGTCCACTGCCTTGCACATAGCAGGACTTTAATGTTTGTTGAATTGAACAAATGCCAAAGATGTAGTCAGTTGGGAGCTGAGCCACTCCTGGGTTCTGACTAGCTGAGAGGTCACAGGGAACGTGGCCTGATTTCTGACCTGGAGAGGTCTTGAGCTAGGGAAACTGATCCTTTGTTTTCTTGACACAGTGGGGTGGAAAGGCTACTGCCTCTGGAGACAGAGAAGCTGGGTTCAAATCCCACATCTAATGCTTCCTGACTCCACGTGCAGCACCATCCACAATACCAAGCTGCCTCCAATGATTTAGGTATGTTGCTCGATCTCTGCACCTTGGCAGCTTGGTGGAGCAGTGCATAGAATGCTGGACCTGGAGTCAGGAAGATCTGAGTTTAAATATGGTCTCAGATATTTACTAACTGAATGATGTGAGGCAAGTTGCTTAATCTCTGTCTGCCTCAGTTTGCTCAACTGTAAAACGGGCATACTAAATAGCACAGGTTGTTGCAAGGATTGGATGAGATATTTGTAGAGGAACAGTGCCTGGTACCTAGTAGGTGTTTAATAAATGCTTGTTTCCTTCCTTTAAAATGAGGGGTTTGGATTATACGGCCTCTAAAGGTCTTTTCCAGTGGCAAATCTATGATCTTGACAACATGAAGTCTCATGAATTGTAGGGATTATAATCTCAGTCTCCCAAAAGAGCTGCCAACCTGCCTTCAGTGGATAACTCTAGACTGCCATTCAAAAGTAACCCAACTAGCACAGTGGAAACCAGCTTCTCACACTGAGTCAGAGTATAAGGCTGGGGCCTCTTTTCCATCACACTCTCTGAAAAAATGAGGTCAAAACTCTACCATACCGGGGGAGCCAACTCACTCTCCAGAACCAGTCTAGGGAAAATAGAAGGCCAAGCGGTCATTTCCCTCTTTTTCTTCTCCCCAGCACACCTATGAATCCAAGTAGAATGTTTTTAGGCTTTATTTATAAGGGGCTCGAGGCCTTCAGAACCTTGGGTAGATCCTCTGTGGTAGTGTTTATAGAAGGCTGTAGACAAAAATCACAGAATGGGAAGGCATGGAAGGGTCACGGTCTGCATTGTTGAGGAGTGTACATGTCTTGCTAAAGGAAACAGACCCATTGGTGTCTCAGTGTATATTTACATGAGGAAACAGTCAATCCAGAAACAACATTAAAGAGTACCAGGAGTCAAAGTGCATAAGAAAAACTTAGAGCAGTCTTCGTGCTTTTTCAAATTTACTAGTCTCATATAACTCATTTCTTTCCCTATCCCCAGCCAGTCTGTGGGTACCTGGAAGTATTATAGGATCTTGGCTATTAGGAGCACTGAGGGAGCCCTCCCAACCTTTTGAGGTCCCATCAGAATGGCAAATCCCATTTGCCATTAATTTGAGCTGTTTTGGCTCTATTCCTTCCAGTTTTTAAGGCTTTAGCTATTGATTTGTTTAAAAATCTCATGCCTTAGCCCTAGCCATTCAGGAGGGGTTGGAGATACCTGACTTGTTCTAGATGCTTCATCCACATCTAATTGGATCATAGGACCATAGACCTAGAGCTAGAAGGATCTCATTTCCAACTTCCTCATTTTACACACAATGACTCTCTCAATAACCTGGACGATAGCACCAAACCCGAACCCTCCCAATCATCTTCCTGGGATGGGCATCAGAGAGAAAAACACATGATGAAGGATACAAATCAGCCAGGTTAAGCCAGGCAATTCTCTATCACCCAACACAAATTTGACCTGACACCCAATTTATACTCCCCACTATCCCAACACTTTACAAAAAGAGCCTAGCCAGGCCAATTCATCATATCTTACATGAAAGATATGAGAAGTAATTAGACATGCTGAATTCTATTGTTTGGCAAACTGAGGGAGGAAAACAGGCCCAGGAAGTCCATCGTGAAAGGTGGATCAAGTCAGTATATTCTGTAAAAATTATCTCCCCCACATAGCAAAATAAGCCCGCACATACTTTTTTCCCATTCACCTATGTGCTAAGCAGACACACGGTACTACAGAGATAGCTCCACCCCTGCTCAGGCAGAATGGCAAATGGGTAGGAGTTAATAGAAGACCGAAGTGTTACATGAATCTTGTGACATCTTATTACCCTGCAGCTCACAAAATACAGAGACGGACTTCCTTCAGACGGGTGATTCCAAACAGACTAATAATCTCTTCTAAGCAAACTGTCTCTCTGGACTCTTAACGATCTCTCTCCTGTGCTTTGTACATGATAAATAGGGTAGAAAGATTCCAGGTTTCTAAGAATATGAATGACTCTGGCCTCCAAAGAGTGTTTGGCTGGGTTTTCTCTTCTCCATTACTAACGCCGGTTGATCTGATGGGTAACACATGAAAGAGAAGGTGAGCAGGAGGGGTTAGGGATGGGCACTGGGGCCTCATTTCCTTCCAAACCTCAGGACAGTGCCCTGTGAATGCTGCATGAATCAGCCACTTTGATGGCAAGGTTTCCTCAACCTCACTCTGTTGGGGCACCCTCAGGGACAGTCCAGACATAGAGAGCATCCAGACATAAAGAGTGTACTTCTGATTCATGGGCTGGGAAGAACGCTGCTCAGTGGAAAGGATGCAGCTCTGAGCACCCACTGCTGAATCTGGAAGCCCCAATGAGCTGTATACTGGTGGGGGGATTGGAGAAAGGCAAAGGGGGAAAGAGAGCGTGACTCCTACTTGAGGCAATGATCCAGAAATGCGGGAGGGACAGGAGAGAAAGACCAAGGCCGGTTCTCATGCTTCTGATGTTCCAATTGAAGAGTAGTTTTTCTCTCTCTGAATCATGGTTTTAAATCAAAGAATTCCATTTAACAAACATTTATTTAATGTCTACTATGTGCCAGGCACTAATATACAAAGAAAACAGTAGGTCCTGCCCTCAACGAAGTTCCATTATGTTGGGAACTCTTCTGCCCCTAGCCTCTCACCAGCAGATCCATCCCACCCCCTTCCCACAATGTGCCACTATGAAAAATGTATCTGGTTCTCACACACCCCAGAACGAAATGGCTAGGTCTCTAAGCCCAGCTCTGTGCACTTTGAAAACAAAAAGATATCGTATCTCTTCTGTCAGAGGCCGAAAGAAATCTTCCTTGTCAGAAAACAAAATAAATCGCCCATCTTGGATCAAACTTGGGTGAAAGAGCCAAGTGTTCTGTTGTTTGATGGAGTCTGGTGGATTTTGATAACGAGTCCTTTAAAATATATGATATTGAAGCCTTCCTAACTCGAAGCCGATAAGAAATAATGGGAGCATATTTCAGCCCCTGAGACAAAAGTAACCTTTTATCACCTAATTTAACACCCAAACTATTGAAGTATGTTTGGAGAATGGGAAGTGTTCCTTAAGTAATGAAACGTTCTGCCTTAGGACAATGAGCTTTTAATTGTAACCATCCCAGCCCAAACATCCAGCTTCAAAAAGAGCCTCTCAGAGTTAGCATTTCCTTAACCAGGAATAGAACAAAGGGACGTAGGGACAGTTTGGGCATAACACTTGTCATAGGAGCATAGAATCTTAGTGTTGGAAGGAATCTTGGACATTCATAATGACAACAGTCTTCAGAAATGTGTCTTGTCTTGGCCCCACCAGGAGATAATGGAGTCTGGTAGCAGTGCACACAGCTCCTATGAACTATCTAAAGCAGGATTTGAACAAGGGACTTCTTGATTCCAGATACAGCCCTCTATCCACTCCCTGATTTTAAAATCAGGTAACATCATTTTAGGGGCAGCTAAAGTCAGAGGATGTATCACATAGGGAGGCCACAGAGGACCATGGAATACAAATGATTCCAAGGTCATCTCGATAGAGCATGCAGAATGATCTAAGTTTAAGTGTGTCATCTTTGCAGAGAATAACAAACTTTCTCCCGCATTTGTCAAAGTGATAAACGGCAGGATGCTGAAGCTCTCTGAATTATGGTTGCTGCAGATGGGCCAAAAGATTCCATTCCAGGGCCAGAGTGCAGGGTGGAGCTGGCACCATTCCTCTGCCAGAATACAGAAGCAATGGGTACCTCCTGCTGTCCATAATAAAAATATGGACACCCCTAAACCCCCAACTCTGGTCCTAATCTTGGTGAAAATTCCTGGGGACTAGACACTCATCATACCCTAAGAGTATAGGGAGAATTGAGCATTATACTGGGTGCTAGTCAAGCCATTGGTATTAGAAGAACTGGGTGGTATTATACTGGACATTAAGACAGAAGAAATCTGGCTGTTACGTCAGGTGTTATCTCCTAAGCGAACCATGGGGTACCCTGGTAGGGCCAAGACAAGGCCCATTCCTGAAGACTATCAGCATTACAAATGTCCAAAATCCCTTCCAAAACTGGTTGGACTCTGGCGTGGGCGGTCTAATTCTCAGCCATCAGTAGGATCCTGGTGAAAAGCCTTGTCCTCTCCTCAGAATGGACTGGATGGGGAGAATGTTTTCATTTGCAAGTGCTCCTCCCTAATGGATTAAATATGTGTTCACTTGTAGCTAACTTCCACGGGCATCAACACATCTGAGCGCAATTACAATTTTAAGCACTAATTATTTTACTCGTGCTTCTTAGTCTGAGGATCCTTCAATTTCAGTTTAATTGGAGAAAAAATGGTCATCAGTTATCGAACAGCAGGGAATTCTGCTTTCCGATTTCTTGACACATTGCCTTGCCATGAATCATCCAAACATATGGGTGACTGCGTGAGCAGCCTGGCTGTGGCATGAAGCATGAATGAGGCGGGAGAGGTTCGGGACCCTATCTCCGAGCTCCTGACATCTGCTGGGAAGGTTACACTGCCGAGTTAATTACTCGCCTTTTTATCTTTTTCATTGTGTTCAGTTTTCTGGCAACAGCATCTGTTGCAAGAAAACAAACTGCAAAAGGAAATGGGATTCATTATTAAAAGGAGAGATTATAATTTCCCCAACGCTCTCCCCCTCCTGTACTCGATAATAATCTCGTCTCATAATGAAATTCATAAGGCCCTCACCACAGAGCTGCTCCTGGAAGGAGCCAGGCCATGCCGGATGGTATCCATTTGCATACTAATGGGGAGAACAATGCTATTAATATGAGAAAACCCAAAGACTGTCTGGGTGCAACTGGAATGTGCAGCAATGGATCACTCTGGGCCTTTGGGAGCCAGTGTGCTTTGCAAGCTGACCACATCCCCATCCCCCCAATCTCTGGCCCTGCCATGCTGGGGACCCTGGCAGGGCCATTTCTTGTAAGTGAATTGCTTTATGCAGTGTGGAGGGTTCATAAATGGATGCTGGCAATGTGCTTTATTACTTGTACTTTATTGGAAAATAAAGAGAACTGAAAAATACAATTTTCTTTTCGCTGCAGAGGCTGATCAAAAAAAAATTAAGAGGAGATCCATAAGTAAGCTTGACTTCAAGAAGGGTGTGGTGGCTGGGAAAGTGTATTTGTTTGGCTTTTTTTAAACAGGACTACAGGAAACGTCCCACCAGTGGGCCTGGTGCCTGACGGGTCGTGGGATAGGAAAGGTGGACATGTGGTCTCAGGGCGGTAGGAAAGAATGGCTCTCCTTCGAGGAGACTATCTGCTCTGTATTCAGGGCTCCAACAGCCTGCCTGGTCTGTGGCCTGGATGTGGAGGTCTGAGTAGTAGAGGGACTCAGAAGTGATCCCATAGGGAGGGAGGCAGGTGTGGGCCCTGACTGGCCAGCTAGTGAGTCACCTTAGGGACTGTGGGTCAGGTTGTTGAAGAGTCAGGCTAGCAGTGTGCCAAATAAGTTTTTGACAGTTGGCCCTCCAAAAACAAACCCCAAAATGTAGGCATGAAAAGCTTTAGTTTAATCTGCATTATTAACATTTTCTCAAGTCTCCACACAATCAGCAAACCAGTAAATGAGGCACTCATTTGTGGTGTCTGCCGATTTGTAAGGTGTACGTCTCCTTAGTATGAGCTGGCTCAGGCCTTGCTGAAGCTGGCAATCAGAGCTGGCATTTCTAGTCCTGACACACTAAAATGTAAACTCACGTTTACACGACAAATAGCACTTTCTAGATAGTGGAATTACACAGTAGAAGGAAAGAAATCTGAAATCAGAGGGTCTGGTTCCAATTCTAGCCCTACTATTTACAAGGTATGTATGAGACCTTAGACAAGTCACACCCCTTTGGGTATGTTTCCTCATTAATAAAATAAGGGGGTTGGGTTCAGTGACCTCTAAGGTCCCATCCAGTCTGGAGGCTCTGATCTTATGATTCCTAATAGTTCTGTGAGGAAGACAGTCCAAGCATTACTACTGACTTTCTAGGACGAGGGAACGGAGACACCAGAAAAAAGTGACTTGGCCAAGGTCTCATAGATCATAAATGTTGGGGCCAGGATTCAGACTTGAACTCCAGGTCCAGTGTATTTCTTTTATAAGCTTTTCCCCTTAGAAATCTAACAGAAACACAAATTTTTCAGTATACAAAGAACAAAAAGTGGATCGAACATGAAACTGTGTTTTTATTACTTATAGTTTGTGTTTTCACAGGTGCATATTAAATTGCACACAGTAGTAACAAAACTGCCTTGCTTGTCTGTCTGTCCTTCTGAACTGTTTCCTGATTGCTTCTGTTTTCTAAATGCATCCTTGATGTTCTCTCTTAATTTGTATTCATCATTACCCACTAACTTCTCCCCATCCCTTCTCTACCAGCCTATACTTGAATATAAGTATATTCAAGGAAAACAAACAAGCTGATGCCCTGGCCACATCATTCAGTGCCATACCTACTTGTACCTGGCTGCCTCTTAGTAACGTGGAACCTGGTTCTTGCTATCTTTCTGGACACTCAAGGATTCACTTCAATTTAAAAAAAAATTAGCCATTAAGTGTCTATGACTGCACTATATTAAGTGATACAAGGACAAAACTCAAATAGGGGATGTCCTCAGTAATAGCTAGCATTTATAGAGAGCTTTCAAGTTTGTAAATATTACTCCATTCTATTCTCACAACAGCTCCATGAGGTAGATGCTGTTTTGGGTCCCATTTTACAGTTGAGGTAAACTGAAGCAGACAGAGGTTAAATGACTTGGCCAAGGGTCACATAGCTAGGAAGTATCCGAGGCTAGATTGGAACTCAGGTTTTCTTCCAAGCCCAGTGTTCTGTACACTGCACCTCCTAGCAACCCTAAGAGGCTTACATTCTTCTTAGAAATATACAGCATTATACAGATGATTGCTTTGTATATGGAGGAGATGGGTAGGGCTTGAAGGCCCCCACAGGAGAATCTAAGGCTAAGAGTGGGACAAGCTGGGCATGAATTCAAGATGGAGCTGTATGAGAAGTTAGGAGACAGAAAAGCTTCTGTGTGTGGGTACATAGTTTACTTGTTCATGGTCAGGTAGGCAGAAGTCACAGATTTGAACTCAGGTCCTCTGACATCAGAATCTTCCCTCTTCCTACTGTACCACACTCCCTAGGTCTTCTTACAATATTTCTATAGGAACTACTGACTTAAAGTGTCAGCCAATGATTGAACCAAACAACCCCCATGGTTAGAATTAGAGGAACACTCTACTCTGAAAACTCCTGGCAGAAATTCATAGATTGTGACCATGCTTTGAGATCAGCAAGTAAAAGGAGTGACCCAAAATAATGAATCATTGGCCAAGGACAGAATATCTAAATTATAATGCATTTTTTCAATCATGGACCCCATTCAGAAGTCTGGTGAAGCCTATGGGCCTCTTCTGAGAAGAATGGTTTTAAATGCGTAAAATAAAATATATAGGATTCAAAAATGCAATTATATTGAAATACACCCCCCCTCCTCTCTGTCCTCTTTTACACTCTCTCTTTCTTCTCTCTCTTTCCTCTTTCTCCTCTCTCTCCCTCTGTTTTTTCTCTATCCTCCTCTTCTCTCTCTCTCTCTCTCTCTCTCTCTCTCTCTCTCTCTCTCTCTCTCAAACCCCAGGTTAAGAATTTCTGTTCCCTGACTCCAGGCAGACAACCTTATTCTTGCAAATTTCCAACCAAGGGACTCTCTCCCAGTTCAAGCTATGTGGCTCTGGCAGGGGTTTGTCCAAGTGAGGAAGGGAAGGCTCCCCACCTACATGCAACCCATAATCATCCCAACACATCACATTACCTCCAATTTGGGGCTCAATTTTTATTTTCCAACGAGTTGTTTGCTTTTTTGTTTCCAGCAAAAGGAGACTGGCTTGTAGTCAAGGGGAGTAATCAAGTCATTATCCTGCTCAAGAAGCTTTGGTTGCTCCCTAATGCTTCTGGATTCTTCCGGAATTCTCTCCCTGTCACGACCTGGATTACACATTACCCTGCCCCATTCCCCTCCCATGCACTCTATGATTTAGCCAAATTGGCCTATTTGCTGTTCCCCAAAACAAAACCTTCCATCTCCCACCCCCACGACTTTGCACAGGCTGCTCTGCATGCCTGGAACATTCTTATTCCTCACCTACGACTTTTAGACATCTTCCTCTCCCAAGGTCAAGCTCTGCCTCCTACAAGAAGCCTTTCCTGATTTCCTTAATTTTTAGTACTCTCACCCCACCCCATTATACCTTAGAAATTATTTTGTATCTTCGTTGCATATATTTGGCATTTAGTTATCTATGTATAGGTTGTATCCCCTCTCTCCTCCTCCGGCCAGTGAATGCTCCTTTAGAACTGGCAGTTTTTTGCTCCTGTTTTTGTATAATCAGCACCAGCACAGTGCCTGGCACATGCTATTTTGGTGCATATAGAGGCTTTAATAAAATGCTTATTAAACCAAATCAAAGGAGAGACTCCTACATTTCATCCTAGCCTCCATGGACACCAGCTTTGCTTTCCCAGACAACAGCTCAGCATTTCCTTCTCATCTTTGGAAAATGGACTTTAAATGAACCACACAGCCCATGCCCCTCTTCCCTGTGTGACTCCCATTGGCTATTGTATGGAGTTACAGGTGAGATCCTCACTTCCTGCACAAACCTCACCAGCCCAAAATTGAAATCAGCTAATGCTGACCTTTGTTTCTAGGGGATGCTCAGGAAAAATGTCATCTGGAATCCTGGCCTGTCTAGGTCAGAAAACAATAGAGAATAATAAAGCCTGCTTTCCTAAAGATAGGATGGGACTTGGGGACTCTTGGGAATGTTATTTTTCAATTGATGACACGAATCCCGTACTCAATTTAAAACACACAACCTTACAGTCACACACACAGAGAGATAAATGGAGGTCCGGGTACACATAGACAGATGTATACTCATACCCAGTGAATTTGTTTACACAAAAAGGTACAGACTATATGGAGACATGCATAAGAAGAGACACACAGATGAGTATATACTGATATACGGAGCTAAGTATACACAATAAAAATGTACAAATGTATGCACAGCCAAGTCTTAGGATGTCTATGGAGACAACTGAGTGGATGAGCCTTGAAATTTTTTCACCATTCATTATTTCCACATCTCTGCCTGATAGAATAAGCACCTGTCGCAGAAAATAATGCCTCCCACGGTTGAGGAAAAGGACCCTTACAGTATCACCGTCTCCACATTAGGACAGTCCCATGGAAGGGAAGACACCTTCCAACTTGGGACTGAGGTTTCTGAGCTGAAGGGAGGGAGCCAGGGGCAGGAACACAATTGTGGCCTGCGCATGACCATCCACTATGTAGATGAACCATGCCCTTGTTCCTCTTTTCTCTTGTGAGATCTCCCCTGGTAGGCCACGTCACTGCTTCTGGATCACTTTACAGGGCTGAGTAGAAGTAGGCTTAGAAGAGTTGATTTGGGATTGTCTGTTTCACAGAATGGTGGTCTTGAAGGAAGGGGAGGGAGTCTCAAAGTCATTTAGTTCTACCTCCTTGTGTCACAGGTGAGGAAACAGAGGCCCAGAAAGCTATGTGGTTTGTGACTTGCCCAAGGTCACACAAAACTTGAATCCAGGTCATAGAACTCCACTGCTCAGCTCTTTATACTATACCTAAGATCATTTCAATCATATATTTCTTGACTTCCAAGAATGGGAAATAAATAAGCCACCATGGAGGTATGTGTGTTTGTAAGAGAGAGAGAGACAGAGAGCGAGACACAGAGACATTGTACCTCAGAAAGTAGGACATGGCAGCAGATATTACTAACTAGAAGACACAGTACAGCAGAAAGAAAAATTACCAAACTGTTTTTAAAATGCCTGGAAGGGTCAATGAAAGAGGGAAAGAGGGGGCAGAACTCTGGCCAGTTACCTTTAACTATCCAGTTGCTGCAACAATGCAGCCCAGTACTGCAGCAACACAGCTCAGTCCCTATGGCAACACAGCCCAGGCACTGCAGCCATGCAGCACAATTACTGCAGCCAAACCACCGAATCACCATGGTGCTCACTGCAGCAAATGCAGCGGTCACTGCAACAAATCAGTCTAGTCATCATAGGCAGAAATGCAGCGCCATCCAATCACTGCAGCCACTGCCACAAAACTGCATACTGCAGCAACACTACCCGATTACCAAAACTCCACCCTCCCCCCCAAAAACCCTCTCAGGGCAACACTGAGGCCACACAACCCAGTCCCCACGGCAACAAAGTGGAGATAATGCAAGAAAATGAATTCGTTGTATCAGCCATGCAACCCAATTACTGCAGCCAAACTTCCCAATCACTATAGCAACAACCCGGTTAGTGCAGGCAACACAACCTGGTTACTGCAACAAAAGAGTCTGGCTGTCCCAGCAATGCAACCCAGGCAATGCTGCACATCTGTCCAGCTGCTGAGATAACCGAGTCCAAGTGCAGCAGTTGAACCAAATCCCTACTAAGAGAAAGCTGATTTGGGGAAGGTGCATAGTTAGGAGAAAAGACAGTTATATTTGAGGGCACAAATTAAGATCATTTCTCCCCACCTTTCTTCCCGCTCATTGTAATGACCTCTTCTCTCACTAAAGAGATCTTATTCAAACTTTCCCCATATCGGGCAAGAACTGGAGTTTAGAGGAGAATGAGAACTAGCTCTATTTCTTACCCAGTGTTTTTCATTCTGTGGGAGTCCATTATTTTTTAGTGTTAAGAAAAAGATGGAATTGAATTCTGTGTGTGTGTGTGTGTGTGTGTGTGTGTGTGTGTGTGTGTGTGTGTGAGGGGAACGGTACAGAATATAGGATGGTTTCATCCCATTCACATCTACCATGGCTGCCACAGTGGCAGAGCCTGGTGTTCATTGGTCAGCCTGGAAAGTAATGCAATTTGGGAAAGGAAGCGAATAAGCTTCTCAGCTAAAGTCCTTAGGGAGGGACAAGGGAGGAGAAGGGACTAAGCACTGATATAGTGCCTACTATGTGTTGGGCATTACGCTAAGCACTTTTACAAACACCTCATTTGAGCCTCACAGCAGCCCTGCAATAGCCAATGCTACTATTATCCCCATTTTACAGTTATGGAAACTGAGGCAAATAAAGGTTAAATGATTTGCCCAGAGTCACATAACTAGTAAGTGTCTGAGGCCAGATTTTTGAACTCAGGTCCTTTTGATTCTAGGCCCAGCACTCTATTCATTGTGTCACTAGCTGCCTCTAAAGGACAGTACCTTTAGGCTACTCAGTTTTCCTATAAAGAATGTTTGGTCATTGGTCAAACTGGGCAAGGATTCCTCCCACCATGGAGAAGCCTCATGTGAAGGGAATGAAGAAACCAAACTCAGCTCTGTAAAAAGTCCTAGTGAGCGGGGAATAGGATCTATTTATCTAGCAGAATGTTTCCTGGTTGATATCATATTCTCATCAGGAATGGGGAAAAGGGTAATTGGATTTAAATGTCAAGATGTTCCCTGTGTGGGTCTGAAGTCACATATCTATTTTCTCAGCTACAGCTTTTCCCCTCCCTGCAAGTATGAAAACTGTGATCGTTTGGCAATGGTGATGCCAGGGAACCGGATCTCTAGGATTTGGGGACAAATGCTGAGTTGCGGCCTCGAGGTTCTCACACAGGCATCAGATAGCAACAGGGAAAGAGGGTGAGGTGAGGGCAGAGCAGGGTGGGGTGGGAGTGGGGGGGGTCAAAGCAGGTGAAGTATGAACTCCCCAGAACAAAAAGTCAGATAAAGTGGTGATACAATTACCCTGAGAAATGGTTTTTGTGATCTACTGGCGACTGTTCTCATCCTCCCTGTGGTGGAGGAGGGTGAGAGGCAGGCCTGGCTCTGTTCCTTCAGGCTCCGGGGAAGGTTCAGACTTCATTACAGGTTGTGCCAAACTCCAGCTAGTCTCGCAACTGGAAGCAGGTTTCTTAATTAGAGGACAATTCCTTCTCTGTGTGCTGAGCAGCTGCCTGTCCCTGGGTTTTAAAAAGTCAACCTTTAGGACATAGCAGTGTAGGGAGGCTGACCTCGCCCTCTGCTTCTCTAAATCTTCTCCCCAATCAATTAACCTTGTGATTACAGCAAAGAAGGTATTGTTCTGAATAGCAAGTATCCTGCATCTGGCACCCCAAACCCAGGAACTGTGTTTTGTCTTCTAAAAAGTACTGCAGTCATAGGCTTTGGGTTCAAAATCTCAAATCTGCCACTTACTAACCTATGTAACCTTGGGGTAAGTCATAATCCCTCTGGGCCTCAGTTTCTTGCTCTGTAAAATGGGGAGTTGGAGTCAGACGACTCCTAAGTTCTTTTCCAGCTTAAGATCTCTGATCCTCTGATCAGGGGAATATGGTGACACCGAAATCCAATGACTAATTCGTCAAACTTAATTAAGTACCTATTATGTGCAAGGCACCATGTTGGGCAATGGGGATACAAAGACATTTTAGGAATGAAATAGCACTATCCTAAGCAATCAACCATTATTTATTAAGAACCTACTATCCCCTAGGTGCTGGGAATACAAGTGCAAAAAACTGAAACCATCTCTACTCAGAATACAGAATACAGGTTAAATTGAGGAAGAAAAGAACATTAACCATGAGTTGCTTAAACTCCTGGAGTCTCTTTTCTTATCTATAAAATGAAGGGTTGGACTGGATGACCTTGAAAGTCCCTTCCAGCTCTGGATTTATGACTCTCTAAACTGAAACAGGGGCAGGGAAGGTTTAAGGAAGGCTTCAGGGAGGAGGCAACAGCTGAGCTGAATCTTGAAGGTAGATGAAAATTCTGAGAAAAGGGGCAAGTGCATTCCAAGTATGTAGGATGGCTTGTGTGAATTCAGAGACATAGGGGATGGAGTATCAAGCTTCATGAATAGCTAGTAGACCAGTATGTCAGAAATGTAGCTCAAAAAGGGGAGTAGTTTGAAATAAGACTTGAAAAGGAGGTTAAAACTAGAATGTGGAGGACTTTAAATGCTAGGCCAAAGATCCTATATTTTATCCTGGAGGCAATAGGGAGCCACTGAAAGATTTTTGAGCAAGAGAGTGATACAGTCAGACTTATTATACCTTAGGAACATTATTTTGCTGTCTGTAGGGAGGATGGATTGGAAAGGTGGGAACAAACGGTAGCCTAGTATAGTGGTCAAAGTGAAAGGTGATGAAGGACTGAAGGAGGCTGGTCACAATATGAGTGAAGGGGTGATGGATGAAAGAAACAGTGAAGAGGTAGAATCAACAAGACTTAGGAACTGATTTGGATGGGGGGGTGAAAGAGGAAAGAATAAAGGATAACAAAGAGGTAATAAAACTGGGTGATAGGAAAGGTGGTGGTGGCCTCAACAGAAATAGGGTATCTAAGGGGGAAGATAATGAGTTTCGTTTTGGACACATTGAATTTGAGATGCAGACAACTGCAGAAGCAAGTTTAGAGTTCAAGAAAGGGTAAAGGGCTAGGCATATGTAGATTTTAGGGCCATTTTCAATGAGATGATACTTGAATGCACAGAAGCTGATGGAATCATCAAAGGATAGAGTACAAAGAGAACAGAGAAGAGGGCCTGGAACAGGGTTTTAAGGAACACTCATGTTCATTTAATGGAAGATGGTGATGATCCAACAAAGGAAAATAAGAAAGAGCTGTCAGATACTGAGAAGGAAAAATAGGAGAGGGAAATGTCACCAAGGGGGAAGGAAACATCAACAGTGTTAAAAGCTTTAGATGGGCCAAGGAGGATTCAGACCATCAAAACAAATTAGGCTTAGCAGTTAAGAGAGCATTGACAATCTTGGATTGAGCAATTTCTGCAGAGTGATGGGAACAAATCCAGATCGCATAGCGTTGAGAAGAGAGAGACCGGCAAGAAAGTGGAAGCAGCAAGTGAGACGATTCTTTCAGGTTGTTTGGCAATAAAAGGGAGGAGAGGTATAGAATGACTTCTTGAGGGGAACTTTTCAGAGCAAGGAGAGAATCAATTTGGGAGAGGGAGTTGTCTGAAGACAGTGATATGTCTACAAGGAGAACACCCCCAAACAAAATTAGAGTTTTAAAAGATGACATAAATATAATAAAATTCATTTGGAGGAAGAAAATATTGAACATAAAAAGGAAAATACTGGAGAAAAGTAATAATGAAAGAAGAACAGCATTTCCATACCTCAAATTACATTATACAACAGTAATCATCAAAACTGTTCTGTACTGGATAAAAAATATAAAAAGTAGATTAATAGGACAGACTATGAAAAGAAGAATCAGAAATAATTGAACTCAATAACCTAGTGCTCAATAAACCCCAAAACATAAATTAGTAGGAGTAGGAGTAGGAACTCCTATTTGATGAGAATTGGTAGAAAACTGGAAAGCAGCCTGGCAGAAATCAGGTTTAGATCAATATCTTATACCATGTACCACAATAAACTCAAAAGGAGAGGAGAATGTCATGGATGCCAATGGACATGTGAGTAAAGGCCATGAGAATAAAGGTTAGAAGAGAATCAGATCAGGTACACTTTACAGCGATGGCTAGGGAGTGAATTTTTTTTGGAGGGGGGAAGGCAGGGCAATTGGGGTTAAGTGACTTGCCCAAGGTCATACAGCCAGTAAGCGTGTCAAGTGTCTGAGGTCAAATTTGAATTCAGGTCCTCCTGACTCCAGGACCAGCACTCTACTCACTCACTGTACCACCTAGCTTCCCCCTAGGGAGTGAATTCTTAATCAAACAAAGGATAGAGATAATCAGAAAAGATGAAGGCAATTTTGATGGAATGAATTTGAAAAATTTTATCCCAACAAAATTAATGCAATTAAGAATAGAAAGGAAAAAAGATGACTTGGAGAAAAAAACCTTTGTATCAAACAATACTAACAGTAGTCATAACAATAACTAGCAACTATATTGCATTTAGGGTTGGAAAGCAATTTACAAATTATTTTATCTCATTTTATCCCCAAAACTCTGGGCGGTAGATGTTACTATTATGCCTATTTTATGGATGAAGATGAACCAATATATATAGAGGCAACTAACAATAAAATTTGACAGGAAGCCCTTCTCTGTTAGAGAGGAAATCATAGGAGATGAAACAGTTTTCAAAAGAGAGAATCGTAAATCATCAATAACCATATGAAATAATGCTCCAAAATCATAATAATAAATCTAAATCAAAGCAACAAATCCCTGAAGTTTCACCTACATGTCCAGCAAGTTTGCAAAGATGAAAAGAGGGGGAAAGAAATAAGCTTTCATTAAATGCTTACTATATGTCAGGCATTGTGTTAAGCATTTTACAAAATCATCTCATTCTATCCTTCCAACAATCCTATGATGTAAGTGCTATTATAATCTCCATTTTACAGTTGAAGTAAACTGAGGCAGACAATTAGGAAGCATCTGAGGGTGGATTTGAACTCAGATCTTTCTAACTTTAAGCCCAGCAATCCAGCCACTAACTGCCTTAGGAGACACAGTCAATGTTAGAGGGGTTGTAAAAAGACAGGCATATACTGATGCAATATTAGTGTAGCTGTGTATTGGTCCAACCATTCTGGAAAGGAATTTGGAATTTTGCTAATAAAGTGACCTTTTAAACCCTTTCGCACAGGCATCCCACTACTAGAGGCATATACCCTGAAGAAAGCCAATAATAAAAATAAAATCCCTACATATACCAAAACATTTGTAGCAGCACTTTGGGTAGTAGCAAAGAAATGAAACAAAGTAAATAATCCTTGATTGGTGGGTGGTTGAATTAGTTGTGGCACACAGATTTATTGAAATAGTAGTGACTGTAAGAAATGATCAACATGATGAATACAGGGAAGCATGGGAAGAATTGTATGAACTGATGCACGGTGAAGTTTGGAGAACCAAGGAAAATACACACAATGAGTACACCAATGTGAATGAAAAGAGCAACAGCAGGAAAACAAACAAAACTGGATGCTATGTAGTTATAACGGCAAAGCTTAACTATAAAGAAGGGTTAGGAGAAGGCACCTCCCTTTCTTCTTTATAAGATATAGGGGGACAAAGGGTACAGCACACTGTCTCTGATATCAGGCACTTATGGATTTTCTAGGTGGTGCTGTGGCTAGAATGTTGGGCCTGGAATCAGGAAGACCTGAATTCAAATCCAGCTCCAGACACTTACTAGCTGTGTGACCCTGGGCAAGTCGCTTAATCCTATTTGCCTCAGTTTCCTTATGTGTAAAATGAACTATAGAAGGAAATGACAAATCACTCCAGTATCTTTGCCAAGAAAGCCCCCAAAGGGTCAAAAGAATAGAAAACAACTAAATAATAACATTTTTTCTTATATTCATTCTTTGTCATAAGAGGCAGCTCTATAGGAAAAGAGGAAGAAGGATTCATTGAGAAATGCCAGCAATGTAAAAAGAAAGAATAGAAATAAAATTTAAGCATATGTATGTATATATATATATATATACATGTATATATATATATGTATATATACCAAAAAGAGAAACAAGGGAAAGTAATATGAAGTGATGGACCCATAAAACTAGTGATGGGAGTGCTAAAATATAGAATGAACTAAGGTTGGTAAGGAAAGCTAAGAACAATAGCAAAAAAAAAGAGGTTTTTTTAAAGATCAATTGACAAGCATTTCTTAAATGCCTTACTATGTCCCAGGCACTGTGAGAGATGCTATGAATACAAAGATGAAAGCAAAAGGGTCTTTGCTCTCAAGGAGCTTCTATTCTAATGGAAAAGACAACATGTGCTTATATAGGCATATAGAAAACACATACAAGACAGATAAAAGGTGTAATGGGGCTTTGTAACTGCAAAATGGAGACCCATGCTGGGGGGTGAACAGGACCTTCACTCCTGAATATGGGTGAAAAGATAGACATTGTCCCAGTCTGGTAGTTGGAAATATGCAACCCATTCTGGGTATACTGCCAATGGGAATTGGCCATTCCCACCTACGTAGTAGGGGAATACAAAATGTCTTCTTCCAGAAGCAGGACCTCCTGTTTTCCATATGGATGCCTCTATCTTAGATGACCTGGAAGCTCATAATGGATCTTGAGGAAGGGGAGTCATTTGATGTCAGGGAGTGAGGAGTAAGGAACAGTATCGTGAAAACTCAGAAAGCAGAAAATATCCGGGAGGAGGAGATGGTCAACAGATGTCGAAGTGAGGTCAAGAAGGATGAGGATTAAGAAAAAGCCATAAGATTTGGAAGTTAAGAAATCATCAGTAACTTTAATGTGATTCCCTTTTGGGATCCCAGAAGAGAAGGAACGGCTTCTTGAAGTAGATGGCATGACAATAATTGTTAATCCAGAGAAGTTTTTTTGCTTTGCTCCCATTTTCTCTGCCATGGAAATGACCTTTAGACTGGTAAGAACAGAACGAAAATGGCTCAGGGGGAGTTGATACCCAAAATAAATAAGTAGATATAAAAGAGCACATAGCTTCTCTTGATGATTTCAAGTTACCTGACCCAGGTGAACCACATTCTCAAGTACTGAAAGAACTGGCGGGCGTGACTGCTGAACCACTGTCAGTGATATGTAAGAGATCTTAGAGAATGGGAGAGGCTCTGCAGGATGGGATGGGGCAAACAGCCTTATTTCCAGAGAAAGAAGAGAGGGATAGGGACAGGGACAGGGTCAGGGACAGGAATGGGGTTAGGGAGAGAGAGGAGAAGACAACAATGGAACTTGCAAGCTCTAGGCCACTTAGCTTTTTTTCAATTACTGGCAAGGTTCTAGGATGTATTATTGAAGAGATGCTTAGTGAACCATTTAGAAAAGGAAATGTGGATCCAAATAGCCAGTATAGCTCAGACAGGCCTGATTTCCGTTTTTTGTCAAGGCTACTACATTTGTAGGTCATGAAAATTCTGTCTATAGTTTACCTAGATTTTAGCAAAGCATTTGTCAAAGTATCTCATGTTATGTTTATGGGAAAGATGGAGAGACGTGGGCTGAGAGATAAGGATGATTTGATGAATGTTGCGCTTGTTGAATGAGAGGATCCTAAAAGTGGACATGAATGGCACCATGTAAACTTGGAAGCAGGTGTCCAACAACACACTCCAAGGATCTGTGCTCAACCTCGTGTTGCTTAACAATTTTGTGGATTACCTGTATAAAGGCACAGGTGAAATGTGCTTATCAAATCTTTGGATGACACCTAATATGTTGGATAATGGAGTCTGAATCCAAAAACGTCTTGACAGGCTAGAACACTGGAGGGAATCTCATGAGATGAAATTCAATGCTGATAAATGTAAAAAGTCTACAGTTTACATTCAGAAAAATGAATAAACAAGTACAATATGGAAGACAAAGATTTAGACAGAAGTCTATCTGAAAAATATGTGGGGGTTTTACTGGACTGTAAACTCAACATGAGGCAAGAGTGCAATATGTTAACAACAACAACAAAGAAAGCAAATGAAATTTCTTGGGTAGACTAAAAGGGTGATAATTTGTAGGAATAACAAAGTTGATAGTCTCTCTGTACCTGGTCCTGTTCAGAACACATCTAGAACAAAGTCTTTATTTGGGGGCAACACATAAAGACATTGATAAGCTAGAGAGTATCCAGAGGAGGTCAACCAGGATAATGTGTTGAGTTCATTCCATATGGAGACCAGCTGAAGGAACTGGAGCTAGTCAGGGTAGAGCTCCTTGAGGGCAGGTACCATCTTTTGCCTTTCTTTGTAATCTCAGAGCTTAGCACAGTGCCTGGCACATAGTAGATGCTTAATAAATGCTTATTGACTTGGCCGACTGTCTGAAAAGAGAAGGAAGAGCGTGGGAGCACATGAGAGTCATCTTCAAGAACCCCAAGTGCCGCTATATGGAAGAGGTACTAGACTTATTCCCAATCTAATCATAATAAGCTTAATAAATACTTGTTGATTGAAACACTTGTTGACTTGTTCTGTTTGGTGCCAAAGGGCAGAACTGGATCCACTGGGGATAGAAATTTCCGAAAAAAGATTTAGGCTTGATACCAGGAACAAACTTGCTAAAAATCTGAGCTCTCTAAAAATGGAATGAGCTGCCTCAGGAAGAAGTAAAGTTCCCCTTCACTAGAGAGCTTCCAGCAGAGGCTGCTGAAGGACCATTTGCTGCATGGATTGGGCTAGAGAGCTGCTAAGGTCTTTTCTAACTCTGAAATTCCGCAATTCTGAGGTGGCCAGGTTAAGAAAGGTTTTATTTTGCTTTGTTTTAAGAAAATAAGTTTATTACATGCCTTTTGCATTAGCTTCATAGTCACTTCCCAATATATCTCTTAATCCTGATTATGGAATTGAATCCTCCCTTGCAATGAGTAAAAACAGCCAAGCAAAAACAATGGCCAGTGTTACCATGTCTGGCTAGACATGCATCTTTTTGCCTTTGCAGACCCTAGACTTTCTGTCCAAGGAAGTGAGGTATGTTTCGTTATACAGTGTGTGGGTCCATCAGTGCTTTTTTGGTAACTCAGAGCATGGCTCTCCATGAGTGATCCTTTCATATGCATCATCATAGACATTGTGTTTATTGTTCTTCTGATTCTGGTTCTATCAGTTTGTATGGATCTTGCCATGTTTCCTGAATTCTTCATAACTGTAATTTTTTACTGTATAATAATATTCCATTACATTCATATACCACAATTTGTCTAGCACACTCCCCGGTCATTAGGCGCACACTTTGTTTCCAGTTTTTTGATACCACACAATGTGCTGCTATGAATATTTTAGTATATATTAGACCATTTTCTTTTCTTCTGTTTCTGACCTCCTTGCAGTATACGTCCCATAGTGGGACAAGTTAAAAATGGTATTGACCTGAGCATTTTTATAGGCATTTGGGAAGGAGCCAGTAGACAGAGGCTGAAGGTGAAAGAGAAAGGGAGTGATAGGGAGGGTACAGGATTCGTGGCATAAATAGAGGAATTGGTCTTATCAAGAAGAGCTACTTCTTCCTTAGAGACAGGAGTAAAGATGGAAAGAATGAGGAAAGATATGGGAGGGGGTTTCCCATGCTAGAGAGTAGGGGGTCATAACGGATGACTTCAATTTTTTCAGTAAATTATAAGAGGATATCTGCTGAGAGAGGGATAGTGGACAGTGCTTGTGGCTTCATGGGAGAAGAGAGGGTTCATAACAGCTGCCAGGAGGAGTGGGCTAGAGATTCAGACAAGGAAGAATGGAAGAATTGCCTTGCAGCAGTGAGATTAAATATACAAATATATGGTGAATTCGGTTAGTATAGTGGCGTTACTTTCTTCAGCAGCATTTAAGAACTCAGAGAAGCAGAGAAGGTAGAAAATGATGGAGATGATTCAGGGTTGGAGATTAACAATGCATGAAAGATAGAAGAAAAGGGGACAAAAGAGTCAAGAGTAAAGAAGAATGTAAGACTGAATTGGTTAGCTGTAGGTTAACTGGTTAGCTCAAGAAAATTAAGAAAGAAAAGTGGGGCCAGAGGAGGGTGGAGGTTGTAGTGATATGGAGATGCTGTGAGATACTGTTTAGGAGTCATGAGGCAGAGGGCAGAAGGGCAGGAAATGATGACCAGAGAGAGAACTTCAGATTTCAATAAAATGGAAGTAGCATCACTATGGATGGTGGAACTTAAAATATGGCCATCTTTATGGGTCACCGAAGTAGGTTGAAGACATAGATCACACAAGTCTTCTCTACCCTCTACTTTCATTGGTACAAGGTGGCTGGATGGTCTCAGGAAAGAGAGCAGGTTTCTGGAAAGATCTTGACTTACTGTGTAATTATAATGCCAGATTAGATTAATGAACACACCAAGCAATCCCAGACAGATCTCATTGTATACACCTGCTTATGTTCCACAAACCTGATTGTGAGTTATAACCATTAAATGATTTTTAAAGCACCAGCTTTGTACTAAGTATCACATGGTGACATGGTTTTGCCCTTAAAGCGGTCCATATCTGAGGGGCATAGACATAGTTCCTGCTCCTAAGTTGCTTCTAGCTCAAGGAAATTTACTCAGATCCTATCCTTGGAAAGTCCTTGGTCTGTGGGAAGACACAAAGCTTTTCCCTCAAAAATCTGCAGTCTGAGGGAGAAAAATGGAGGCAAAAGGCAAGAGAAGCAGCGGGGATATCTCTAGAGGCAAGAGGCAAGATGCAAGAAGAATCAAGGTAGATAGCAAAGTAGGATAATGTGAAAAAAATCACTAGATCTGGAAAAAGAGAGCTAAGGCAAAACCGCAGCTCTGCCACTTATTATCTGTGTGACCATGGGCAAGTCACATGCCTTAACAAAACTGAATCCATTTTGTTTTAACATTACATTTTGTTATGTAAATCATTTTTCTGTGGTAAGATAAAGATTTGAATAGTATGGTTTGGCAATGATGCACGTGTGTGTCTAAGACATGGTAAACAACTATTAATGATGTGTGTTCCTCAAATCTGGTTAAAAAACCAAATCTGATAAACATTTGCTAATGATTTTAGTTTTGATTGATAGTTTACTTTCATCATAAGCTTAGGTGATCAATCTCAAATCGAACTTAGGTGTAACCAGCTAATGCCCATAGCTAGAACGATTAGAAATTCACCTGGAGACCCCCAGTCTTTAGCCTAATCATAGCTCTTGGCTGGCTCTTACAACACTCGAGACTTGAGCATGTTCATTTGAGGGCAATGCTAACTGACTAAGATTTTCCAACTTGTCAGGCAACCATCTCAGAGGAGACACATGACTGGACAGAAAGAGACCCTTGTAGTTTAAGCACAAGTATGAGACATACTTCCTGGAAAGCCATAGGAAATCAGGTTGGTGGTTTATTTCTAGTGGGGCTAATGTTTGCATGGTCTAATAAAAAATAAACTAATGTTTGAACAATTTGATTAATGAAGTTTGATTGCTAGCATTGAGAAATATGCCTAATTAGTATTTCTGTTGCACTAGTTAGCATAAGTCACAATAAATCAGCTTTGCACATGCACTGTACATCATACTATAATCCTAAAATATAATCCAACAATTGGATTTCTGTTTATTTCTTTTGTCTGAGTCAGTATGTGGCAGGAATGTTCTAACTGCTAATTAGAGGCAGCTGAGCAGATTATACATTCTGATCTCAAGAAAAAATGGAAGAAATTCCATGATGAGTTCCAAATGGACACACGACCTACATACAAAAGGTCATATTATAAAGAAATTAAAGGAGCAGGGAAGGAGATAGCTTTCAAAACTAGGGGTACATAGACTTCTTGACCAAACCAAGGCTAGAGAAGATCACAGAAGATAAAATGGACAATTTTGATTATGTAAAATTAAGCTTTTGCACAAATAAAATGCAGTTACGTGGGAAGGGGAATTGTTAACTTGGAAAAAATCTCTTAAGTGAGCTTCTTTGATAAAAGTCTAACATCTGATATACAAGAAATTTATTCCAATATATGAGAATAAGAATCATTCTGCAATAGATAATCAAAGGATGTGAAAAGGCAGGTCTTGAGAAATCAAGCGATGAACAACATATAAAAATGCTCCAAATCACCAATAATTATAGAAATGCAAATTAAAACAACTCTGAAGTTCACATGCATCAGATCAGCAAAAGGAGATTTAAAAAAAAGGAAATTCACAACTATTAAAGCTATTTGTGAAGAGGCATGTGAATGCATTGGAGATGGAGCTGTGAATTGGTAAAGCCATTCTGGAAAGCAATTTAGAATGATGGTCTCCACCTTTCCAAATCACCAAACTGTGCTTATACCCTTTGACCTAGTGACAAGACTACTCCACTCAAAACACAAAGAGGAGAGAGAGAGAGAGAGAGAGAGAGAGAGAGAGAGAGAGAGAGAGAGAGAGAGAGAGAGAGAGAGAGGTACAAAAACATTCACAGAAGGACTTTGTGTTTTGCCAAAGAATCTGAAACTAAGAGAATGCCAGTTAATTGAGAAATCACTGATATGAACACAAAGAAATGTCATCATGCTGTAGGAAATTAAGGGATAAATTCAGACAATCCTGGGAGTTCTTATATGAACTAGTACAGATTGAAGTGAGCAGAACCAGGAGAACTATTTATACAATGATTATAACATTGCAAAGAAAAAAAAAGACTGAAAATCTTGAGGATTCTGTTCAGTGCAATGGCCAAGAACAACTCCAGGGACCAAAGATGAAACATGCTACCCACCTGCTGAGGTGATGGGCTAAAGGTGAAGGATGAGACACGTTTTTTATTTGTCCAATGTGTGTATTTGTTTTGTTTGACTATATTTATTCATTATAAGAAAAAATGGAAATTATTTGGGTGGAAGGAGAATTTGGGAGGTAGAGTGGAATTATGAGGGGCAGAAAAAAAAGAATGTTAAGAGAATCGATGAAACATTTTTTAAAGTGCACAGAACAGAACAGAAGGAGGTTCAGAGAGAAACATAGGCAAGTGGGATAACTTTGGATCTAATGTGCTAAATGTATTATATACTTTAAAAATACCAACTAACAGCTATCTATACACAAAGTGCAGGTTGGTCTCCTTCCTTGAGGAGATGGTGAAAGGACAGGGGGAAGGTAGTATCTCCACAATTGGAGTTATCAGGGGAAATGAACTGTTCCTTGATAGAATGGCACAAGGAGGTAAAAAGAAAAAAGGCTGTGAAGAGGAGGAGGGGAATTCTAACCTGTATCAAGAGGCTGGAATGTGGAAGAATGTGACATGAGGAAGGTAAGGAAGGAGAATCTCTGAATATTTGGAGCTAGACAACAAGGAGGAGGAATAGAAGGGGAAGCTGGACCATCTCAATTCGATTCAATTAAACAAGAAGGTTTCTTGTGCTTCAAAGAATAATGAAACGGATCCAGCTGATGTAACAGTGGATAGAGTGCTGAATTTGGAGTCTGAAAGATCTGAGTTCAAATGTGACTTCAGACACTTCTTACCTCTGTGACAAGTCATTTAACTCTAGTCTGCCTCAGTTTTCTTATCTGTAAAATGGGGATAATAATAGCACCTACCTCCTTAGGTAGTTGCCAGGATGAGATAATGCCTGTTAAGTGCTTCGTAAACCTTAAAGTGCTATGTAAATGTTAGCATCATCATCATCATCATCATTATGAGCCATTGGGTGAGAGATCACCCAGTAATGGTCAAAGGAAGAAGAGTCAAGCAGTGATCGTTGGTGATTTCATTCTTTGAAGGGCTCTAAGCTAAATATTTGTTGACGTGACATGAACAATGAGGAAGTCTGCTGTCTTTCTGAGGAAATGTATCTAGGAAGTAAAAGAGAATTCCCATGATGGGGGTATGCTGGTAAACATTTAACATGTAGCTCTCTTGCCCCAAAAAATATATGTGTGACATACTTTTAAGTGTAATCTGCAATAGTAACATTTTCTCCATCACTTTTTTAAGTCGAGAAAATCAACAAAACCGTAAGTCAAACCCTGATTTTTAGCATTTTCTTATTTCTAAAGTATAAATGCTCACACTGAAAATTTAACAATTGGTCCATACTTCTGCCCCAAGCCCTGTCAAACCTTCTGATCTCAACTCCCCACCTCCCATAGGGAGACAAATTATATCACCCACGGGAACTTAGAAAGTAATGCTTAAGGATTATGACATACTGGGCAAAAAACAAAAAAACAAACTGGCAGACCTTAGGCAACAGGCAGTAACTTCACCTCTTTACTCTCCTTTACAAACCATGTCTAATCAGTTGACAAGTCTGGTTAATTCTACCTCCACACCACCTGTTCCACCTGTCCACTTCTCTTCAGTCATACAATATTTTCATGTCTGTTACTGCCCTCCTGTGTTCATCAGAATCCCCTTGGACCTTTTCCTTGGATCTCAGGTAAAGGTCTAGGGTCAGGATCTCAGACAAAGTCCTAGCACTGTCCAGATCAGGCCTCCTGCACAGGCCATGTACCAAAAGGACCATTGTATGAGGATTGGTCAAATGAAGTGAGGATACTTATGCTGGAAAAGGGAAGACTTGGGAGAGGGGCATGATGGCAATTTTCAAGAATTTGAAAGGTTGCCACAGAAAGAGTAGATTCACTCTGCCTGGGCCCACTAAGAACACTGGCTGGAAATGGAGAGGAGGTCTATGTCAATTTGATATAAAGGAACACTGTTTTAATTAAAGCTGCCTGAAAGTGGCAGGGGCTGCCTTAGAAGGTAGTGAGTAGAAGATCCTGCTGGTGAGACTACTTTTGATGGGCATCGTAGAGGGGTTTCCTGGGCTAGATGATCTTTGAGGCCATCCATTCTAGCTCTAAATCTGTGACCTTACAGTCAGGCATGGGTGGTACTGGTTGACCTCAGAAGTCCCTTCCAACTCAGTCTGTTTCTCTGGCAGCTTGTAGGGACTCCAAGTCTGAGAAGGACGAGAAGGTGCTTCTTCTTAGGGAGACTACTTCTGAGGGGAAGACATGACCCCTATCCTTAGGCAGTTTCAGGTCTGAGGGCGTTGAGATACTTTTGCCTTCAGGCATCTCCTTTCTGAAGGACGAATACGACCCTTGTTCTCACCTCAGAATGGAGCTGCTCTCTTGGACTGGAAGGTGAATGAGTCTATTGTTACCTTAGCCCCCTAAATCTCATCCAAGATTCCCAGACTATGCTCCATCCCATCCAGCCATCCCCGCAACCACATGGGGAGGGGCAACCAGTATAACTTGCCAATGTGTAACTTGCCACCTGCTCTGTTGTTTTTCCTCTTCTTCCTCCTAAGTGCAGTGACCTTCCAGCTTGTACTTCCACAGATTTTGCCACCCTTCCTCCCAATCCCGGTGGAGCTAATCCACTCAGCTTTAGGCTGTAATTCAAACCCTGGCCTTCTGATTCCCAAGCTATTTCCATTACAGTCTGAGGAGAAAGGAGGCTGCTTAGACTAGAAGGTGAGTCAGTTCTCAGCTCTCTATATCCATCCTACTTCAGACCCCCAGACCATGTATCATCCTACCCAGCCTCCCATGGGGACATAAGGACCACCAGAATGGCATAAACATCTTGCCATTTGTTTTATCATGCTTCTCTTCTCTGCCCCGCCTCCCACCTCTTTTATGAAACAACCAAATCAATATTACCATAGCTACTGGAAAGCGCATAGCAATGTATTGCTGTATGGATCCACTTCCATCCCTGTGTCTCCATAGACCCTCCCTGGCTACCATTCCCCAATACTTTGAATCCTCCCAGAATGTGAGCTCCTCGAGGGCAGGGACTGTCCCACTTTTATATTTGTATTCCTGGTGTCTAAGACATAGAAACTACTTAATAAATGCTCGTTGACTGATAGAAACTTTGGTCTGAGAGGAAGAGAAGGGGTCGTTGCCCTTCAGGCGTCTCTAGGCTTGGAGCCCTCTGCCCTCAAGGAGTCTTTAGTCTCAGGGGGAAGACAGGGCCCCTACTTGCAAGGAACCCCTTGGCCAATGTGGGTGAGATATGATTTACAAACGCTGTTCTTGTTCAGTCATTTTCAGTAGTGTCTAATTCTTCATGACCCCACTTGGGATTTTCTTGGCACAGACACTGGAGCGGTTTGCCATTTCTGTCTTCAGTTCATTTTACAGATGAGGAAACTGAGGCAAACAGGGTGAAGTGACCTGCCCAGGGTCATATGGCTAATACATGTCTGAGGCCATATTTGAACTCCAGAAGATGAGTCTTCCTGACTCCAGGCCCAGCACTCTATTTACTTGACCACCATCTGCTCCATTAGAAACATTAAACAACAGCAAATAGAACTAAATTTCATTAAATTATGAAGCATGTGGTATGGGCTATGGATGCTCTGGGAAGCAGGATTGTAGGATTGTCCTGGAAAGGACGTTGGAGATCCTCTCCCCTTGTTTTACAGTTAAGGAAACAGGCTGAGATAGCAAAACTATCTTGCCCAAAGTTATCAAAGAGAGTAAGCAGCAGATCTCAAATTCAAACTTCTAGGTTCTCTAGGTCCAGTGTCATTCCACTCTGCCAAACTGCCTCTCTAAGACAGATCTGAGATCAAGGGTGCAATCAGGGAAGGCCTCATGGAAACAAGAGGTGGGTGTGAGTGCCCAATTCTGGACACTGATTCCCTTCCTGACCTGGAACTAGGTTCTAGCACTGATGTGTTCAGCCCCCTTTAGAACCTTCAGCAGCCTGGTGAAGCCCATGGACCCCTTCTCAGAATGTTTTTAAATGCATAAAATAAAATACAGGATTACCAAGAAAAAGACATGTTGAAATGCAGTTGTCCAAATATTTTTAAAAAATGTTCACAGACTCCAGAGTTAGAACCCCTGAGAACCTGGTTGCCTCATCTAAGGCATATGGTATTAACAAGATCAAAGATTTAGAGCAAGAGGCTAGAACCATCATCTAGTCCAATCTACTCACTTTATAGATGAGGAAACAGACCCAGAGAGGTCAACTGACACCCACAATACCACACGTGTGGCCCATGGCAGAGGTGGGATCTGAACCCAGGCCCTCTGATTCTCAATTCATTGCTGTTTCCACAATTCCAGGATAACTCTCTGATACTAACTGACAGCGACCCTACAGGAGGGAAGGAAAAGTCTAAGTGAGACCCAATAATGAGACCCAGAGTTGAATAAGGGGCATTGCTTTCCATACGCTGGCAGCTTTGTGGAAGGTGATCCTGTTGGGGGGGCTGGGTCTCCCATTATGAGCCAGGAGCCCACGGTAAGAGATTCCAGTTGTGTACCAAGGCTGGTGCTTGCTATCCTAGCAGCCACTGGCATGGGCTCAGCCCTGCTGAGGATAAGTGCTAGAAGGTAGGGCTACTGAGGGGTCAGTGAGGAGAGCAACATCTGGGAGTCAGGACATGTGCCTTCTAATCCTGGCTCTGCTATGCAATCTTGCATGGAAGTGGTGTGGCGTAGTGGACAGAGCACCGTCCAAACCTTGAATCTGGTCCTTACTAGCTGTATGACTGTGGGAAATAGTCTTAGTCTTTCTGAGCCTCAGTTTCATCCTCTATAAAATGTGGGTATCAATATCTGCTGTGGATATCAATATCAACACCCCAACACAGGGGTGTTAGGCGGGACATGTGAGATAGCAGAAGTAAAATGATCGGAAGTATTAGATAGTTACTAGTTTTTGTCATTTTGGTCAAAGCTATTCAACCTCTTAGGCCTCAGTTTCCTCATCTGTAAATTGGAGAAAAGAGTCTCTCCTTGGTCTTCATTTCAAGGATGCGATAAGGCTCAGACAAGATGGTAGATACCCAAGAATTTGGAGAAGCTGCTGAGAAGGGGATCAGAAATCCTATTGCTGTGTTCATGGGATACAGGTGTTACTTTTCCTGGTTGAGGAAGGGAGGGTTGCGCCAGGAGGGAGGACCAAGGACATAAAACACTTTCAAACTCTGTTGGGAGCCTACTTTGTGTTAATTTGCCACTGAATTTCTAGGCCCTGAGCCAGAAGCCCAAGGCAGTGTGGAATTCAGTCTTAGATAAAAACCCATTCCATCTCTTTTGACAACAATTCCCCAGCTGCATAACGTTCATTTATTTTAAACTCTGATCAGTCACTACGAGTGTGAGGGGGAGCATCAGGAGAGGGCAGGAGTGGAAAAAGACTGAGTGTCACTGACGATGCCAGGGTCTGATCCCCTCTTCCTGAAAGAGAGAGACCTCAGGTGCTCACACATGGGCACCTGATCCTGGTAGGTGAATAGGAATGAACCAGAAACTTTAATTGGGCATCAGCATTTACCTTGATGACCAGCCACAGACCCAGAAGTGCATGGCTGCTCAGGGCCCACCACCAGAACGCTGTACCAATGGGGCCTCAGGGTTAGTTACAGGAACCGCTTACTTGTATGCCATACAAATATAAGAACTGGATAGAAAGATAGTAGTGGGTATTTGGGGTGATCTGGGTGGATGTGGGCGTATAATAAGATAATTATAATGATATCATTTCTGGAGGGCTTTAAGACTTGCAAAATGCTTCACCTGTATTATATCATCTGACCTTCATAACAAACCTGTTCTCATTTTACAGAGGCTAAGTGACTTGTTCAGGGTCACGCATCTATTAAATGTCAGAGAGGACTTGAACTCAGGTCTTCCTGGCTCTGAGGCCAATGATCTCTCTAATGTGCTCCACTCACTGTACCTGACTGTCACTAAATGGGATGATGTCCCTCAATGCCTGGCGTAGCTGTAACCCAACATTTACTCTAGCTCGAAGCCTTGAGTTCAGAGTTGTAACTTTGTTGCCATTGAGTCATTTTGGTTGTGCCCAATTCTCCGTGATCCCATTTGGGGTTTTCTCAGCAAAGATACTGGAGCAGTTTGCCATTTCCTTCTCCAGCTCATTTTATAAAGGAGGCAACTGAAATAAACAAGGTTAAGTGACTTGTCCAGGGTCATATAGCCACTAAGCGTCTGAGATCACATGTGAACTCAAATCCTCCTGAGTCAGGGCCAGTGCTCTATTCACTGGGCTACCTAGCTACCTAGAGTTATAACTAGGGCAGGGGGCCCTCTGCATCAGGGTGGTGAAGTTTAGATGGTGCTGACAGCACTTGTATTCCTTCCTGAACTTATCAACTCCAGAGCAGGGCTAATTCAGGATAATAGGAAGCTACCAGATGGTCCTGCTTTCTCCCCACTGAGACCATGAGCTCTCCCTGACAACTTGCTGCTCCTCCCGACCCTTCTCCACCAGCAGTGGCCTTCCCGGCATCATCGTCTGTTTGCCCTCCACAGGACGGTGTCCCACGGCCTGGCCTTTCATGCTACTTGCCCCCGGTACGGTTTGTGGGATTTTTCCTAGGTGCCACAACTGTTAGTGACAGCCCTGCTTGGGCCCTGAGCCTTGCAGAGCTCGAGGGCCTTGTCTTGGCAGCAATGTTCTCCCCTAATCCTGGAAGATAATTTCAGAAGCTTTCAAAGCCAAAGCACAGCTCTGGGGATTTCTTCTCTTTACCTTCAGCCAAATTTCAACTCACTCTTGCTGAGTTCACATAGGCTCATCATGAGCACGGCTGGGCAGCTCAGAGTAGGTGCACAGGAAAGGCTTGCTGACGAGGAGATGCAGAAGAGGAAGCTCCCCCCCTCATCCATTCATTCCTTTCCATTCCCACTCGTGAGCACTGGTCACTGACACTGCCTACATTATCCATAGGGAACCCAGAAGCTGATATGACCTTGGCTCCCCAGGGCAAAGCTTCATTTCCAGAGCTCGTCCTTTCCGTGATGTGGTGGGCAGGATAGACTCAGAGTCAGGAAGGCTTGGATTGGAATCCTTTCGCTGATAACTAGCTGTCTGGTTCTGGGCAAATCATGCACCCTCTCTGACACTCAGTTTTTCAGCTGTAACATGAGGAAGAGAAGCTAAATGATTTCAAGGAAGACAGCATGGTGTAGTGGAAAGAAGATTTGGAGTATCCATGGCCTGGGTTATCCTGAGTCTCTGGTTTGGGCCCTATACTGTCCCAGCATCTCCTGATTTGGTTGCCTGGAGAACTTGGAGGCTGAGGCTTGTTTCTGGAAAGGTAAGTGTGGACACCAGGGGTGCACTGGAGCCTTGCAGTGGATTGTTATATTTTCATCGTGAACATTTATACCTCAGAAATTAGCAAACATTATAAATCAGGGCTTTTTTTATTGGATGGCTGATTTCCAGACTTGAGAAAATGTTAATAATGGAGATTAAACTTTAAAATGTCCCCTGCTTTAACTTCTAAAGCCCACGGTAGAGATGGCAGATCTGATCCACTCTTTGCTCTCAATATATGTGGGAGACAATGGGAGAGTGGTTTTTCTTTGAAATCGTTGCTTTGGTTTCTAAAAACCAAACTATTTATCTCTGTCAAATGAGGATCTGTCCTTAAGTGTCCTGTGGTCTGACTGGATTTTGTGAAATGGTCATCTGTCTAGATGGCCATTGGCAAGACACCGAGACAGACAAGGAGAGACAGAGAAAGAGACAAAGAGAGAAAGATGGAGGGAGGGAGGAAGGGAGAGAGAAAGAGAGAGAGAAGCGGGGGAGAGTGCACTTTACTGTGAGCCTTGTTTGGTGGAGAAGGAGGTAGCCACAAGGATAGGGACACTAACAATCTTGAAGCACCTGCTATTGTAGATAAGAGAGATAACCATTTAATAAAACCTGATCAGACCCCAGAACACTTTAGGACAGTGCCCCAGCTGACAATGTGTCATCGTCAATGGCAATGTTTTTTGAGAGTATTAGTGTCTCCCCATCCTTGTATCTGTGCTTTGTAAACCTTAAAGTGCTACATAAATGCTAGCTATTAATAACAATAGTGATATTAATAATTATTATAAATACTTAGCACCAATGGAAACCCCAGGCCAATCAAACTCAGGTCACCTGGGGTACTAACAGGGCAGAGGCTTCTCCTGAAGCCTATCAATGCCTGAAATTCTGCCATTAAAATGTCATTTCCTTGGTGGGGAGGTGCTTCTTGTTATGCATAGAATCCCCTGGATGGGGTCACATGCTCAAACCTTAGGGGTCAGTCAGCCTGGTTGAGACAGGCTCAGAGAGGGAGCCAGAAGTCCTTCCTTCTTCCATTTTGTCTAAGCCGCAGGAAGAAGGTGTGTCTGGGAGTTTTGTCTCTGGGCTCTCTCTGTGTGAGTCTGTCTCAGGCACTAATGAAGCGTGGGGTTTGACGGGCTGTTGCCAAACATGTCCCCTTTCCACAGGGAGCTGTCGGCTTGTAAGGATTTCATCGTTCTGCTAACAGCCTGTGAGGTCCCTCTTTAAATAGAATCTCGTCTCCTTATTCTAGCAACAAATGTCTGGCTGGTTGGGAGGTTTGGAGCTGGTCAGATGTTCCCGATGACAGGTAAGTGCTGTCATTTTGGCTGGCTGGCTAGAGAGAGGGAGGGGAAGACAGAGGAAGGGAGGGAAGAGATCTTTCTTTGTTGGACCTGGGAAGGTGATTTTTCAGGGTGGTTGTCCTGGGGTGGGGGAAAGGGGAAGACCTCATGGCAAATGGTGACCTGGAGGTATAAGTGTGAGCAGGGAGAAGGAGAAAGGGAGGGACACAAAGAGGAGAAGGGGGAGAAAGATGGGCAAGGAGGGCATGAGGTGGGGGGAGGCACTTGGCTGGAGGCAGAAGCTCTGTTCTTTCTCACATTTTCGTTTTTCTCACACTGCCAGTGGTACATTTGACACCTCTTCCAATCAATCTGTGAATTCTCCTACACAATTTCTAGGCTTATTCAGTACATCAGAGACCATTTAAGCACTGCCTGAATATGCCCAGCCCCTTCCTCCCTCTCCTTCAGTGTTCAGGGAAAATAAGAACCAGAGAGAGTTGAGGGAGTATGGGGGCTCCTTCCCCAGGGGGAGAAGTTCCTCAGTTCCTATTCTTTCCCCTCCTCAACCCAGCAAGAGCTGGGAAAGTTGTAGGAAACAGGCTGGTCTTTCTTTGAAATCATTGCTTTGGTTTCTAAAAGTAGAACTGATTTTTCTCTGTCATCTGGGGCCTGTCCTAAAGTGTTCTACGGTCTGATCAGGTTTTATTAAATGGTTATCTCTCTTATCTACAATAGCAGGTGCTTCAAGATTGTTAGTGTCCCTATCCTTGTACCTGAAACTGCCTGCCTCCTTCTCCACCAAACAAGGCTCACAGTAAAGTGCTCTCTCTCTCTCTCTCTCTCTCTCTCTCTCTCTCTCTCTCTCTCTCTCTCTCTCTCTCTCTCTCCCTCTCCATCTGTCTCCATCTCTCCCTTTTCTGAGGGTCCTATGGCTTTGTTCCAGAGAGCCTGGGCTTCATGGGATAGCTCATCTCTCAAAGAGATGGCTGGCAGACAGGGCAGGGTGGGGAGGAGCTGACTGGCCCAAGTTGCCCCCTTATTTGGGTGAAGAAGCCTACAGGCAAAGACGATCAATCATGCGGGTTTGTTTTCTCTAGGCAAATGCTTTGGGACCAAAAGCCGACTGGGAGCAGAGGCATCACCCATGGAAGTAGGCCAGGTATGTGGGTAAATCAGGCACTGCCAGGGCAGCACAATTAAGACACAAAATCCGAGAATGAGTTAAGTTAAAATAAATGATGCACAAGATTTAAATTATATCCTTTTCAGCCCTAAGACCCAGTCAGAGGCCCTAGGAATATTGCATCTCTGTATCTTTGGGCTTATGGTAACCAAGAGCTATTAACTAATTACCAGGACTTTGAAGAATACATACATGAGCCAGGTAGTTAACAACGTATTGGGCTGCTTCCAAAAAGAGAATATTCTTAAGATTCTCAGAGACTGATTAGAAGTAGTGTGGATGGTAGAGAGGAGATAGTCCTGGGCTGAGAATTCAAAGACCTGGGTTCTAGTCTCAATTCTATTCCCAAATCCCTCTGAGATTTAAGGCAAGTCATTTTAATTTGTTTCTGGGCCATAGTTTCCATCTTGTAAAATGGAGGGCTCTGGATGACCTTCAATGATCTTTAACTTCCCTTTCAGAAATGTGATTGTGTGAGCCCCCCAGGTTCAGAAATTTTCTGAATTAGAAAGGCTGACTGGGTCCAGACCCTGCCCCCACTCCCCCCCAGACAAGGGCTCAGTCTGGGTACAGGCATCTGCCAGATGGTGAGAGCTGAGCTGGAGAGGGCCAGGAAAGATCGCTGGGCCAAGCTCTCTCCATCAGCAGGAGTCAGCATTCCCCCTTCACTACCGTCCTGCTGCCACGTTTCTTAAGCTCAGCAATCCATAAGCCATGTCTCCTGTTCCAATAAACCATTCATGAGTCCCTAGAAAGCCAGTTTCATTTAATGATAATGAGAAATTTTCACAGAGAATGACTCATGATCCTCCTGGAAGAGGGCAGGGCAGAGAACTGAGATGCCCAAGCAGCCTTGTCCCAGCCTTACTAAATGGAGGGGCAGTTTCCATTTTATCTCTAAATCCTCTGTCCCTGGGCCAACCAGCCTATTTGTTTGGCATCCCACCGGGCCCTGCAAGGATTAAGCTTGGGAGCTCAGTTCAACCCTATACGGTTGGCCCACTCCAAAACGCTGAAATGTTATAAGCAAACATTTTACTACATCAGAATCCACAGGTCTCCCAGACAGTAACACTTGCAACCATAACAAGGAAGGGGCAAGGGAGGAACTGGCCTAAGGTGCAGCGTGCTGAGGGGCACAGGAAAGTATATCTTTTGCATCTACCATCCCAAGCATACCAGGCCATTTAAAAGTTTTGCCTCAGATTAAAGATGAACTAGTTATGATGTTCATAATACTAGCACTACTAAGTCGCATTTTTATAGTGTTTTCCTCATAATAGTTGAGGTGGGTAGCGCAAGTGTCATCAGTCCTTTCTTTGTTGTTGTTCAGCCCTGTCTGATTCTTTGTGATCCATTTGGGCTTTCCTTGAAAGAGACACTGGAGTGGTTTGCCCTTCCCTTTTCCAGTTCATTTTCCAGATGAGGAAACGGAGGCAAAACAGGGTTAAGTGACTTGCCCAAGGTCACACAGTTAGTAAGTATCTGAGGCCGGATTTGAACTCAGGAAGATGAGTCTCTCTGACTCCAGGTTCAGCATTCTATGTACTGCACCACCTAGGTGCTCCATTGTCATTTTAGATTTGGATTTAAGCTTGGACTTGTACTTTCATTGAAGTAGAGAACTCCCAGTGAGGACATGACTCCCCTACCAATACAGTTCAAAACCTTCTCTTCAATTTACAGTATCAGAGAGCTATCTGGGACACTGACAGTATAAGTGACTTGCCCAGAGTCACACAGCCAGTATGTGTCAGAGGCACAGCTTGTACCCAGGCGTCCCTGATGCTAAAGCTAGCCCTTTGTTCACTGTATGACACTATCGGCATTTTACAGACACAAAAACTAGGCCTTGGGGGTTCAGGGACACGTCTTCAATCATACAATTTGCAAATGTTGGCACTGAGAGTTGAACCCAGGCATTCTGAAATCAAAACTACCTCCTCTACATCTTGCTGAAGCAAACCACATGCAGGAAGGAGACTCTAAGTCTTTTCCTTCTCCTGGACCCTGTCCAGATCTACTGAATTCCGCAGGAGATTTCTGATTGGACAGAGGAGGGAACCCCTTCTTGGCTTCTCTCACCTTGCTTTTCCTCCTCCCAGTCTATTGGCTGCCCCAGGTCACTGGTCTCAAGCTTTAAGCCTTCTGGCCTGCAGTTGCAGCAGCTCAGAGCTGCCCAGCTCTACATCTTACCCAGAAGCTCCACAGCTGTTCCTGTTTGTCCTGCATGCCCATTCTCTGCCCTGTGCTGACTATGGCAGCCTCCGTATCAGCCTCTCGTGGCTCTCCACGGCTACCTCTTTGCAGCTGAAACTTGAATCTTGGCCGGATTTTCCTAGCCTCAGAGTGTACCGAGCATCTACCATGGCCCGGCACCATCCCTGTCCTGCTACCTCCTGTGGCCTCTGCTGTTTCTCATGTGTGAACAGCTATCATCATGAACCACAGTTTGAGAATCTCTCCCTTAGAGTTGCTTTTAGATTTCCAGCCCCTAAGTTCCCACTGTGCTGTCTTTTACTTCCCCATACTTTACAAGGGGCTTAATTTCTCACAGTGCCCCCCCCAAAAAAGGGAGAGGGAAGAAAAGAAAGAGGGGAAAATACAGCCACATCTATGTCAAGCCCTTCCTGAGTCGCTAATGTGTTGATGAATTCTGCCTTCCTTGAGGCTAGGTCAGATATGAATTTCATGACACGTCTCATATTTATAAACTTCACGAAGAGTCACACTCATACAGAAGAGCCAGGAATTAATTCCACAGTCACCAACACAAAGACAGGGAGAGCAGCTGAAAGCCAGCCAACCTGTATGCAAAAAGGGAGAAATGACATTACTGCCAACCTTTCCTTTCCTAGGAGGAGTCTGAAGGGCCCCCAGGGAAGGCTTCCGGAATGCCCAGACAAACCAAACCAGCCAGCTTCCTCCTCTGTCTCACCCCCCGGGGCTTTGGGAGGGAGTGGAAGGAGACACCAAATAGCATGAATTAAAGCTCAAGCCGCTGACTGGAATATTAAAGGCAAAGCTCGATGTGGGAGCCAGAGTAGTAATAAAGAATAAATGACACTCTGTGTGCAGAAAACGGCAAAGCACGGAAAACAGACAGGAGGTGATTCTGCGGATCTCAATCATTCAGACTAAGGGTTTTTTGATCTTCCTTCAAAGGCGAAGCAAACAGATTCTCTCAGGAGACAGAGGCCGGTGGGAGTTGGCTTAGGCCTTTCACAGAAATAGACTTTCCGCTATGCCTTCCATCCTGGAATGAATCACCTTCAGGCATCCAACCTGGTTGGCTAGGAAGCCTGACACACCTAGCTGGGGCTGCCCTTGTCCCTCACCAGGTTCAGTTCAGCCACCCAAAACCAGAAGCAATAGATCTTACGTTCTTAACTCTTTACACAATTTGCCAATCACCAGTTGTGGGGAGAGACTCATGCCCAGATGGCACAGACCAAACAAGCAGAAACCTAGAATCTTTGTTAAAATGCTAAGTTAGAGCAAACAGACAACCTTGCACTGAGGGGGACACTGTGACACCTGAAGAATCCTTCCCCGACTCTCAAAGTCTACTGACTGACTGTTGTCGAAACCTTGAGTGGATGGCCCAAACCTGACACCATTACCTGCTGTCCTGACCATGGGGACCTCATGGTTAAATCCCAACACAGAGTGCCCACGCACAGACCACCCCCAGTGATTCCTCTGTGGTTGTCTTAGCAACTGATACATCCATGGGCTCCTAGCTGGCTCCATCCTTCACCCACCCGCCTACCCTCCTGCACACACTACAGCACCAACACCAGATGGACACACACACACACACACACACACACACACACACACACACACACACCTCTGAGTGGCTCAAAATAATTTGCAGCAAGGATCCTATTAGGATATTCACACACACACATCTGCTTCCCAACTCCAGCCCTTGCCTTCCTGGTTTGTCACCATATGAGAGAACCCAAAGGAATTGGCAGCCATGGAGTGAAGCACAAAGTTACTGCTGCAGAAGACACTGAAACAGCAAATGCCTCTCTCCCTATGTCCCCATGAGGACACAGTCTTCAATTCATTAATAATCTCACATACTATTTAGAGTGATTGGGTTTTCCCCTATTAAAGTCCTTCTTCTATGGGTTATTCTGGCATTAAAGTGGCACCATATCCTTCTTTTTGTTTGTTTTTCATTGTTTCCTGACTTATTTAAAATATATACATGTTATATATATATAATATGCATGTATATGTGCATTATCTCTATATACACATGTATGTGTATGTATTTTATTGATACTTTATATAATAATTTTATATAATATTTATATAATAATTCTCACTCCCCACCTGAGAATGAACTGTCCCTCAAGACATAGAAAAACAATAAAATAGGACAAATCAAGGTGACTTTTGACAATGTGCAAGAATCTCGTAGGCCCCTGACTCTCTGATGTGATGGAGGTATGTTTCATTATGTTTTCTCTAAGCCTTTTTTTTAGCTATTTCCATGACGCAGCACCAAGCTTCATTTTAGTGATCAATATTCATGGGCACTCCTGTAACACTAGTTGTATTGTTCCTTTGGACTGCTTATTCTGCTCTGCATCAGTACATAGAGGTCTTCTTCCTGTCTTTCTCAGGATTTTTCATTGTCCTTATTTCTTCCTGCACAGTAATATCCCATGGCCCTGGGAAGCTATGTTAGCAGGCGACCAGCTCTGGAGGTTCCTACCAGGATGGAAAGGCTTTGAGCACAACCTCAGTGATGAGTTGTACACCAGTTGTCAAAGGACCAACCCAGCCAAGTTCTGAGAATCTCTTTACCACATCTGCACTGGGATGACTATTTTCGGGAACTGTCAAAGACAATCAACCAAGTCAAAGAAGGCCTGTTTTGGTAGAGGGTTTAACCACACTAACAAAATCACAGATCCTTGAAATGCAGAAGTTAAACTGTAGATCTTACCTAAAGACAGAGCAAAGGAAAGAAGCCTAGATTAGGAACTGACTGTGTCACTGGCTGTATCTATGTGGCCTTGAGTGCGTCACATCCCCTAGCTCTGTTATTCGCTATCTGTGTGACTGTGACTGGGCTAGTCACATCACTTCTGTGAGGGTCCTAAAATGCAGGTCTCATCATATTACTCCCTCACTCAACAAACTCAAGTGGCTTCCTATTGCCTCCAGGAGCAAATACAAATACAAGCTCTGTTTGGCATTCAAAGCTCTTCATAACCTAATCCCCTCCTACATTTCCAGGATTCTTATACCATACACCTCAACATCTGCTCCTCGATCTGGCCTCCTCACTGTTCATGAAGAAAACACTCCATCTCTCTTGGTTTCAGGTATTCTTTCTGGCTGTTCCCCATGCCTGGCATGCTCTCTTCCTCTGCTCTGACTTCTGACCTCTCTGGCCTTCTTTCAGTCCAACTAAATCCCACCTTCTACAGAAAGCTTCCCCCAACCCCTCTTAATTCCAGAGCTTTGCCTCTTTTAATTATTTTCATATCTACCCTGTATGTAGTTTGCTTTGTATATATTTGTTTACAAGTTGTCTTCTCCTTTAGATTGTAAGCTCCTTGAAGACAGGGACTTTTGCTTCTTTTTTGTATCCCCAGGGCTTAGCACAGTGCCTGGCACACAGTAGTTGCTTAATGAATATTTATTGAATAGAATTGGATCAGTTTCTGCCTCTGTAAAGTTAGGTGGTTGGACCAGATGATCTCAAAAGGTTCAGTGGAGGAGGTACCAAGGTATAGCAGAAAGCATATTGCACTTGCCATTGGGGTCCCCCAGTCCAAATTCTGTCTCCGCCTCCTGAAAACAAGTGTGACTTTGTGGGCTTCAGTCTCCTTACCAGAAAGATGCTCTGCATAGTTTGGACTCCAAGAACATTATGCTCCAGGATAAGCCCATCACCTGAAATCTCATCAATGGCAGCTTTGATACATAACACCTTTTCAGCCCCTTCCCGGTCTCTCCCCTGGATTAGAGGGCTGGGAGTGGGGAGGTAAACTCCTCCTAACGCCTTCCTTTATAGAGGGTTCTGAAGTTTCCAGCTAAAATTTTCATTTTCCATCAGGAGTTTTGCTTGGTTTGGACTGCAAGGATGTTATGTCTCCAAGCCCAGTATTTATCCTCTGGCACTCCCCCTTCCCTTTAGGTTCCCTTTTGTGTATTGTCTTCCTCCATTACACTGAAGTGCCTTTAGGGTGGGGACAGTCTTTCTTTTTCTTTTATCTGCCTTGTTTAGCACTGAGTAGGCACTTAATAAATGTTTATTGGCTTTTGACTATTGTCTATGATGGGGTAGGAGTAGATAGAAGGCCTCAGAGTTTCCTTCCCGCTATACATCAATGAGGCCTAAGCCCTGATCACTCTCTGTGCCTCAGTTACCTTATCCAGAAGTCAGGAGATAATCATCTCTGTTTTGCTGACCCTATTGGCTTGTTGTGACAATGATGGAGGACAATGGATGGGGGCTCATTTTGCACGGTTAAAATTGCTGCAAACAAGACACATTTTATTGTTGTTACTCAGTTAGCATCTTAGAACATTCTAGTTTTGCCTACTGCCAGCTTCTTGTTGCCCAACCAGACCCAAGGAGTCAGGGAGGCTGAATTATAGTTAACCAAGCTCTCAACGGGAAGAAAAAAAACCCCGAAACCCAGTGTCTGTGACTTAGAGATTTGGCAGCAGTCCAATCAAAGCATAATCCTGGAAGGAAGGCTGAAGGGAGACAGGAAATTTCCTTGGCTGGCTGATAGCTTTTACCCTAGTCTTTTTTTTTTTTTAGCTTGGGGTTGCCCCCTTTTGTAATGGACAGGCTTTGTCCGAGGAAGGGAGGATAAGCCCAGGCACATAGATAGCTAGTCTTCTGTCTGGAGATGATAATGTAGACTTAAGAGAGATGTATTTGGAGTTTCTCTTTTCTCTGGAGTCAGGGTTTTGCTCAGCTGGTATATGTGGGGCTACTGAACACTTTGGCCCCAAGGCCCCCACATAGGAGCTCAGAAAAGATATCTGATCTCAGCTTTGCTGATGTCCTCTGTGGTCCCTCCCAAAAAAGGTACCTTTTACTCCAAGTTACCAAACTCCTCTCACAGTGAGGAAAATGATTAATAATGGGATTCTGTGGCCTTCATAAGCAGGTCAGCTAGGAAATTAAACACTGAAAAGCAGCTTCTCCTGAGGAGCTAGGGAACTGTGTACACCAGCCCAGAGGAGGCCTGGCCGGATGATGGGGCATCTCTAGTAAAGGATGCATTTTTGGGAGCGGCTTAAAAACCCCCTGCATGGGATCATAACTAGCCCTTGGTCTGAGACACACAGCTTGTTCTAGAGCTAGGAGAGACCTTAGAGGTCAGCTAATTGACCCCTTTCACTTTGCAGCTGAGGGCCCAGAGTGGCAGAATGATGCCCAAGGTCACACAGGAGCAAACAGTATCAATCCCTGGATATCTGGGATTTTAATTCAGGTTTTCTGACTTGGGTACAACATTTCCACTGAGCATGGAGCCAAGCTGGTTCCCACTTCCTATCATGCTATGCCCTCTACCTGGAATGACCCCCCTCTTCCTCTCCAAATCTTAGTCATCTTTCAGAGACCTGCAAAAATCCCACTTGTATTTTCTCCTGTAGCTGTCATGTGAGCTCCTCAGGTTTTGGGCCCAGGACTTCTCATGCCTTCAATCAGTGTGAACAAGGCCTTTAAAAACCTTTTGTCATCTGATCCTCACAGCCCCATGTGAGAGGTGTGGATGCTCCCATTGTACAGATGAAGAAATTGAGGCAGAGAGAAAGTGAAATGACCTACCCAGACTTAGACAGATGCTCTGGGCATGCCAATCCAGCAGAACCCAGGTTGCAGGCAGGTAATCAGCTTCTAACGCCCCTTGCTGCTTCAAGATTATCTCGATGAAATGCCAGCTATTTGCCTAGGCTTGTAGTCCACCTGATAAGTATCTCAAGTGACATTCGAACCCAGGGCTTCTTGACTGCCGGTCCAGAATTCTATCCATTGGGTACACAGTCTGACTCTAGATGCCACAGAGTCAGTTACCCCTTCCCATGACCCATTCCGTCCCCCACGGCCTCATCTCTTTCCTCTAACACAGGTGGCACCTACATGGCCCTGGCCACTTAATGAGTATGAGCTAATGAGGTAGTCCTCAGCTTGTCCCAGAAGCCTAAACTCCTGCTCAGACACAGACAATCAAACCAAGCAGGACCACTGGGCCACAGCAAGGCCTCGTCCTTTCATACCAGCATCATACATCTGGTTGCAGGGAAGATATAGACATGGATGAGCCCCAAGTGTCCATATCCTTGGGCGTCAAATTCACTGTGTCTCCTTCATTCTTATTAACCGATGGAGGCAATTACAACATAACCATTCCACGATGGTGCAAACGTGGGCTTCTGCTGATGATATTGTAGACCCAGGCTTGGAAATCTGCCACTGAGCATGCCACATTCAGCATCCCCGGGGAGCTGACTCACTTGGCACCTGATCACACTAATTACTGTTGAACTTTAAAACCTTAATGAAGCAAAACCTCAAATATTTAACATGTGCTGCTCTTTGTGGGGGGGCAAAGAGGATAAAGAGTAAATCTTGGGCACCCAGGCTCCAACGACTCCCAAATGGATGAAACACAATTAAGAGCTAGAGGGAAGTAGTCTCCTCACAACCATCTCCACAAACCCAGCTGGGAGGTGGCAGCCGGGCCAGGGTCAGCCTTTTGGCTTCTACTCATTTTGTATACAACTTAAACTGATGTAAAGGAAAAGCAAGTTGCTTAAAGAGACACCTGGGTGCTTATACATTCACTCATGGACAGACATATGCTCTCTCCCTCTCTCTCTCTCTCTCTCTCTCTCTCTCTCTCTCTCTCTCTCTCTCTCTGTCCTCTCCTCTCCTCTTCCTCTCCTCTCCTCCTTCTTCTTCTCTATCTCTTCTCTCCTCCTCTTCCTCCTCCTCCTCCTTCTTTTCTATCTTTTCTCTCCTCCTCTTCCTCCTCCTCCTTCTTCTTCATCTCTTCTCTTCTCTCCTCCTTCTCTCTCTTCTTCTTCTTCTTCTCCTCTCTTCTCTCTCTTCTTCTTCTCTATCTCTTCTGTCCTCTTTTTCCTCCTCCTCCTCTATCTTTCCTCCTCCTCCTCCTCTTTCTTTTTCTTCTTCTTCATCTCTTCTCTCCTCTTCCTTCTTCTCTCTCCTCTCTCCCTCTCTCTCTTTTCTTCTTCTTCCTTCTTCTCCTCCAACTCCCTCTCCCTCCACCCTCCCCTCTCATTCATAGGACCTTGGATCTAAATCTAGATGGAACCACAGAGACCACCTAGTCTAACCCCCTTGTTTTATAGATGAGGAAACTGAGGCAAGTTAAGTGATTTCCCAATTTGCACTCAGGTCCTCTGACTGCAGAACTAGAGGTCTCTCTATTGTATGAGATCAAATGCATATTATGCATGAGGTCCCGTGCAAGGTGCTATGGAAAGAATTGTCTCTAGAGCCAGAAGTCCTGGGTTTGAATCCCACCCTGGATCCTTACTACCTGTGACCCTAGACAAATCACTTAACCACTCTGGGTCTCAGTTTCCTCACCTATACAAGAGGGATGGATTAGATGGCATCTGAGGTCCGTTTGGACTGTAGGTCCATAGTCTCTTGAGGAACGTACATTAAAATAGAACCTTACTTACATGTCCATATACTCACATACGTGGCAGTGCTTAGAGAAGTAGACAGTGGGATGGTGCAGAAATTACAGACCCCTGGAGGAAAGAGGTTAAGAAAATACAGGCACCCCCAGTAAGAGCTGGGCACTTCCCTCCTACACTGTGAAACTCTCCCATCAATGGGAACGTGCAATGTGTAAACTCAAGATATGTCAGCAATTGTTTGGCAGCTTCATGCTTAACATAAGGTCTTCATATAAAGTGCTGATTAAACCTTCTAAGCAAGGTGGGGCTTGTGTCTGCCATGGCCAGGAGCCCAGTAAATATAAGGCCTGTTTGCCAGAGCTTGGTGCTTGATGGGGAAATGACATAGGTGGTGAAGAGCCCAAGGCTAAGGAAGAAATCAGCAGAGGGTCCTCAGGCCTGAGGGGAGAGAACCATCCCCCATTGGCAGTGGAGCCTGAGGGGACTTGGTGTTAGAAGATCACCTGCCTCAGGATAGAGAAGGGTGCACATCCCACTGGTCTGTATTATCACCAGCTATGCTCAGATAGCCGTCAGAAATCAGGACCTTTGATGTTCCAGGCACACCAGGAGAGAAAGAGGTCAGAGGAGGAGGAGGATATAGGACACCACTCACCACTGACACCGAGGCTACTGAAGGGTAGTGGAGAAAGCCCTGGCCTGGGAGCATAGAGACAGGAGTTATAATCCAGTCTCTGCTTTCCAGCTGTGTGACCTTGGACGTGTTGCTCTACCTCTCAGGGTCTCAGCTTATCTATTTTAAAGTGAGGGGGTTAGATGATGTTCCCAAAAGACCCTACTAGCTCTGTTGAGAGCCTTCGCACGTTGAAGTTATCCACATACCAAGTGATGGGGATGATCAGGGAGCTCACAGTCTGACAGAGGATGCACAGCAGTGTTGTGACCAAGGGGTATGTGTGGGATGGAGACAAACCACTCAAGAGACAGAGAGAGATGTTTCTGAAGGCTGAGGCAGTGGGGAAAGGTGGGATCTGAGCCCTACCTGGCAGGGGGGAGGGTAGCATTTGGAGAAGTGAGGGTAGGAAGAGGTGGGAAGTGTGACTTAAGCAGAAATTTAGAGGGAAGAATGTGTATGATTAGTATTGGGAGGAGGAAGAGGAGGAGGAGGAAGAAGAAATGGGCCTAGCTAGAACAAGTGGAGTATGTAGAGATTTAAGTGACATGATGTTAGAGATGTAGGGTGCAGCTCATTGATCAATCGACAAGCATTTATTAAGCACTCACCACGTGCCTGGCACTGTGCTAGGGTCTAGGGAGACAAAGAAAGAATGAAACAATTCTTACTTGCAAGGAGTTGATAATCTTAATGGAGGAGACAACAGATACATCTATAAACATATGCAGCACAAATATAAAGTGAACAAACACAAAGAGATGTCAAGTGAGTCCATATAAGGTATTTTGAGAGGGAAGACACCAGCAGTCGGGGTCTGAGGTGGAAGAAGCTGGAAAGGTTTTCCATATACATAGACAGTGGTGCTTAAGCTACAGCCGGAAGGAAGAAGTTCCAGTGAGATAGATGTGAGCACAGGGAATGGCCAATGCAAAAGCCCAGAGAAGAAAGATGGTGCACCTATCATGAGAAGAACAGAGAAAAAGCCAGTTTGGCTGGATCACAGAGTGTGGGGGTGGGGTGGGGTGGGGGGACGAAGCGAAGTCCAGCGAGGCTGAGAAGATCATTTGGGCCAAGTCGTGAGGAGCTTAGAAGAGTTTTGCATTTGATCCTAGAAGCAAGAGGGAGCCACTGGAGTTGTTGGAGTGGGAGAATAACATGGTCCTGTGTCTTCTTAAGGAAAGTTCTTTTGGTGGCAGCATCTGGTCAGAAATCAAAGGAAACATTTAAATATAAAAACCCAACCGTTGTAAGATGGCCTAGGGTTGGGAAAGACTTGAGGCAGGGAGAACAAGGAGGAGGACAGCAATAATGCACGTGAGATGTGATAAGGGCCTGGACGAATGGGTAGCCACATAAATGAGGAAAAGGGGTTAGATGTAAAGATACCGTAGAGGAGGAAACAGCAAACTTTGGTGATGGATTGATAGGACGAGGAAAGAGACTTAGGAGTTAAGGAAAACACCAAGGTTACAAACCTGGGAGAAGGGAAGGATGATGGCGCCTTCAATAGAAGTAGTGACTTGGAAGAGGGGAAAATGAAGAGGTGAGTTTAGTTTCGAATATGTTAAGTATGAGATGTCTTTGTAATAGTCAGTTTGAAAGGTCCTGTAGGAGACTGGTTATGGGGGATTGAAGTTGGGGAAGGAACTGGGGCTGAATATATGGATTTAGGAATCAGCAGCACAGAGATGATAATTAAATAAATGGGAGCTGATGGTCACAGGGAGAGGAAGGAGAGAGACAAACAGAGAGAAAGACAGAGAGAGAGAGAGAGAGAGAGAAGAGACAGATGTAAACAGTCAGAGAGGAGGTGGGGGAAGAGAGGAGAGGAGGAAGAGAGGAGGGGGAGAGAGGGAGAAAGAAAAGAAGAAGAGGGAGACAGAGGGAAGGGAGAGAGAAAGGGGGGATGGAAGGGGGAGGAAGGAGAGACAGAGACAGAGAGAGGAGGAGGAGGAGGAAGGGGGGGCCGAGGGGGGGGGCCTGGGATAGAATACCCACAGTTTAGAAATGTGATGTAGATAATGAGCCAGCAAAAGAGAATAAAGAAGAGTTAGACAAGTGGAAGGACCAGAGAAGAGAGAGGATCCAAGAGGAAGGGTGGGTGGTCAACAGTGTCAAATGCAGCCGATAGGTCCAGAAAGATCATGAAAAGCCTTGAATGCCAAGCTGAGAATTTGAGGCTTGGAATCAAATGTTATCCCAAACCCCAGATTCCTGGCCAAGTCTGGTTTGAGATTTCTATGGTGCCTTCCTGACAGGGAGCTCATTTTTTAATGCAAACCCTGATTTATTTTCCTTTGCCAGCCTCTGTCAAAGCCAAATGTTCCCGTGGCTGGCACCGCATCGACTCCTGAAATTCATTGCCAAGAGGAAAGAAAGTACGTGGCCGATGTCTTGGCTCCAAGAAAAATGACCAGCTCATCGACAGCTCAGAGGAGCCTGGAGTTTCCCATCGTGATCGGAGAGCTCCAAGGTCTGCCCCCTTCTCCCCTGGCGATGACAAGTCATTTAAAAGATCAAACAAATCAGCCGGGGAATTCAGCAAACCAAGTCCTTCAGATACACGGAGCTAGAAAATCTGTGAAAAGACCTTGTTACTTCAAAGCCAGCCTTTTTGCTACTTTTTTTTGCCAGGTCGAGGGCTGTATCTAGCATGGATCCAATTGGGCTTTACTTTAGTGTACTGACATCCATGGTGTCTCTTTCCTTGGGGAGGGGCTGCTTTCTCCCTACGGCAATCACAGCCACCTTGACTAGCCCCAAAGTCTTCCACTAGACTAGGTCTCCTCTCCCAGCTTCCACTGAATTTTCTTCAGGAGAAATAAGTCCTAGTTATAGCTTTTACCAGATCTAATGTTCCCTTGCTATGATAGGAGGGAGGGCGAGGGGAGGGAAACAGGGAGAGGGAGGGAGGAAGAGGAAGAGGGAGAGGGGTAGGGGGGAGGGAGGGAGAGAGAGGGGGGGGGGGTAGGATTCCATCCTGATTGGGCATTTCCAGCAAAAAATTCACTGGGGACATGGCTACTCTGGACATGCAAATACTTTGGTCAGTTAGGTTCTTAAACTCCTTTTGCCTTAGAGTCATGGTTAGAGGGAGTGAGAGGCAGTGGTCCAAGTAAGTTAGTGACCTCCTTCTAGCCTAAGATTTAACTCTTAGGCAGTCTGGTGCAGCCTATGGGCCCATTCTCAGAATAATATTTTTAATGGCATAAAATAAAGTACATAGGTTCACAGTATCCAATTATATTGAAATACAGTCAATCAAATTATTAAAAAAAAAAGTCCATGGACCCTAGGCTAAGAACCTCTTTTCTAGCTGACAGGCTCCATTCTGGCTCCTCTCTGAAGCATCATCCTCAGCCTCCCCTCTCCCAACAACATTCTTCTCCCTACTCGTCTGTCTTTGGTAGATGACACATTCCCCAGACTCATTCTCTTGAGATACCTGTGCAGTAGTCAAGCCCATATCTTCCACCTCTCAGGCCGTCCCCCATGCCAGAAATGCTCCCCTTCCTCAACTCCCACTTCTCCCTGGCTTCCACTAAGTCACAACTAAAATCCCTTTTCCCAACCCATCTTAACTTTAGTGCCTTCCCTCTTTCAATTATTTCCTCTTTATCCTGTATATGGCTCACTCTGTAAATCTTTATTTGTATGTTGTCTACCCCATTAGGTTGTGAGCTCCTTGGGGGCAGGAACTGTCTTTTGACTCTTTTTGTATCCCTAGCACTTAGCACAGTGCCTGGCACTTAGTTGTTTAATAAATGTTTACTGATTGATTGATCAGTTCCCTTTTCTCCACTTACATAGCCACCACCCTAGCTCAGGCACTCAATGCTTATCTGCCAGATGACAGCAATAGCCTCCTAATTGGTCTCCCAGCCTTGTCTCTCCCCTCTCCAATTCATCTGCCACACATCAAAATAATATCCCTAACCACAGGTCTGACCACGTCACTCCCCTACTCAATAAACTCTAGGATCTCCCTATTATTTCTGGGATTAAATATGAGCTCCTCTCGTGGGATTTTGAGGCATTTCAGAGCCTAACACCAGCCTGCCTGACTCTTCATACATTGTTCCCATTCTGTGGACTGCCAACCTGGCCTACTTGTTGGTCCTGGACCATGATGCCCTATCCTGTGCTTCCCCACCCTACAGCACAGGCTGACTCTGGTGCCTGGAAGGCACTTTTTCTGCCGCTACTTCGAATTTCTGGGTTCCTTCTATGTTCGGCTCAGGGGCTGAACCTGAGGTCTTTCCTGATGCCCTCAGCTGCTAATCCCTCAGCTCAAAAAATTACCATATTTTGTATATGTTTATATATATATATATACATATATATATGTTATTTTCCCTGATAGAGTGTTAGTTAGCTCCTTGAGTGCAGGGGCTAATTCATTTTTGTCTTTGTCACAGTCTTACACAGTGCCTGACACATGGTGGGTGCTTAATAAATATCCATTGATTGGGTTGGTGATCAGAGCTACACACAGCATTCAAGTTGGGCAGATACCCCTCAATGTATGAGGAAGAGAAGTCACACTAGGGTGTGTTCCCCTTCGTTCTGCAGGACAGAAGGGCTCAGGAGAGACAGGGGCATGGTCTCTCTCTGCTGGGGGTGGGTGGGGTTGACTGATCAGACGTCACATATGGGGGAGGCCACAGGGAGGAGAAAGACCCTGGTGGAACTTGAGCTCTGTATCTCTGGAATAAAGACCCCAAGTTTACTCTGATTTCCTACACAGAATGTCCATTTCTCCCCGTTACCCCTTCTTATGGTGCATCTTAGGCTTGTGGCTGCCAAACAGTGCCACGCTCATTAGCAACTCCTGGATTTGTAACATCTGCTGTCTGGCTGGCATCCCACTGTCTGACCCCTTCCTCATAGGGGACCAGTTCTGGGTGCGGAAGAAAAGAGGGATCATAGGCCGGAGGAGTTTGTATACCCTGTGGTCTCATTTACCCCCTAGTGCCAGCACATTTCAGGACAATGGCTTCGAGCAGGTGTGTAGGCACTGACTCCCCCTCTGGAAACCTCTCCCAGGAATATTCTAATTTCCCTTTTAAAGAGGCACCCAGTGTGCCAGTGCCTGATCATGCAGACAGCATGGGGAAAAGGCTGCTTAGCTGAAGTCACTATGCTATATTTTAAGAGTCTTAAAGTATTCATAACAGCTCTAAAAGCTCAGACCTTGATGTGGGGGCAGGTAATCTCATCGGCTGCTCAGAAACGGGTTTTGGGGATTTTGAGAATCTGCTGGGTCCAGGAGGTGACAGCTGATATCTATAAGCAGTAAGAGGATATTGAGTTAGAAGGAATCTTAGAGAACACAGAGCCAAACCCTCACCTGCAGGGGAGGAAACAGGTCCTGAGGGGAAGTAGCTTACTCAGGGGTTACAAATGTAGCAAGTAACAGAACTGGCATGTGAACCCAGGTTTCCTAACTCTCAATTCACTGCTCTTTCCACTACATCACCCTGACCTGGTAGCCTTGTTAGCCCCAAATTTGCAAAGTACAGTGTCTATTTCTATACCTCATATACCCAACAGCGCCCCCACTCACCCCTGTCCAAGAAAGCAGAATTCAAGGGTCCTGGGCCCTGTGTGGCCACCGCTCTCTCCTAGTCATTGCATGGCTTGGGGCACTTGGGTACAGTGACACAATGAAGCCATTGGTAAGGCATGTTCTTTATGACTCAAGAACCAGGTTACTGATACCTGGAGAGGATTGCAACCGACTTGTTGGGTCCTTCTTTCCTTCTTCCTCCCTGCATAAAAGTAGTTAGGTGGCACAGTAGAGAGAGTGCTGGGCCGAGTCAGGAAGACATGAGTTCACATCTGACCTCTAACTGTGTGACCCTGGGCAAGTCACTTAATATCTGTCTACTGCAGATTTTCTACCTGTAAGATGAGGATAATAATAGCACCTACTTCCCAGAGTTGTATGAGGATCAAATGGGATAACATTTGCAAAGTGCTTAGCACAATGTCCAACACATAATAGGCACAACATAAATGTACATCAATACATCATGCTATTTTCTTTTGGAGGAGGGAAGGCAGGGCAATTGGAGTTAAGTGACTTGGCCAAGGTCACACAGCTAGTAAGTGTGTCAAGTGTCTGAGGCCCAATTTGAACTCAGGTCCTCCTGACTCTACTCACTGTGCCACCCAGCTGCCCCACATCATGCTATTTTTTAAAAATGCTTGGGTAAAATGCAGGGAGCCAAGCAAAGTCTGACTTGGAAGCAAGACCAAACCCAACCCCAAAGGATGGGATAAGTGAAGATGTCTAGATGTTGTCTCTGCATCTTTGTAACATCCATAAGAAGCAGTGATGTGCTTATTCTGGAAGAATGAGCACCCGGTGGAAAAATGATTACCTGTCAATCACAGGTCTTGATTAATGCCAGAAAATCCTCTTTACGTTCCATTTGGCAAAGGGCTGACACATTATTGATCTGTTTAGCATGTCTCAGTAAATACACGGGAGGTGGGGGGGAGGGGGAGAGGGAGAGAGAGGCAGTGGTCCAAGTAGCACACAATGGATATACAGAGAAGATGTGCTTCTGTGTGAGTCAGAGAGACGGGCAGATGGACAATGAGACAGGCAGCTAGGCAAGAGAGAGGCAGGAAGAAAGATGGAAAACACTCTCAAACCCTCACTTGATTTGTCCATCCCTACAGTCATCCTTATGTCTACATGTCTCGAAAAGGCCATCCTGTCTGTCTGAGTGCACTTTCCCAGGCTGCTTTGCTGCACCTTCATCCAGATCAAGCCTGCTAACCCTGGGTGTCCCCCAAGACTCTGCCCTTCGCCCTCTTTTCTTTTCCTTCTATAATACTATTTTACTAGTGAGTTTATTAACTCCCATGTATTCAATGATCTGCATATGCAGATGATGCATCTGCTTATGCAAATGATTTTCAGATATATTTGTTTAGCTCTAATCTCTCTCTTGAAGGACAGCTAGGTGGGCAGTGGATAGAGTGCTGGGCCAGAAGTCAGGAAGGCACCCTCCTGAGTTTAAATGCAGACTCGGACATTTATTAGTTGTGTGACCCTGGGCAAGTCACTTAACCTTGTTTGCCTCAGCTCCTCATCTATAAAATGATCTGGAGAAGAGTCTTTGCCAAGAAAACCCCAAATGGGGTCACAAAGAGTCAGACACAAATGAAAGACGACTAAACTGAAAAAAATCATCCCTCCCAAATGACAAAAACAACAAACAACCCCTCTCTTGACTGCCAGTCTTGCACCTCCAAATGCCTGTTGGACATTTTGAAGTGGATGTCTCATAGACATCTTACACTCAACATGTCCCAAACTAAACTTTTCCTATTGGCTATTGAAGACACCACCTCATCCCAGTTGCCCAAGCTCTCAACCTAGGGGTCATTCTGAACTCCTCCCTCTCTCACTCCCCGTATCTGCCAAGTTCTATCACTTCTCTCTTTGTGACATCCCTCATCTATGCCTCTGCTTTGACATCACCATCACCATGGTTCAGACTCTCATCGCCTTATACCTGGCCTCTTCTAAGTATAGCCTGCCATTTGATCTCCCTGCCTCAAGCCTCTCCCCACTCCAGTCTAGCCCCTATACAGCTGTCAGACTGAGTTTCCTAAAGCACAGGTCTGACAACGTCGAAAACTCGCACCCTATTCAATAAACTGCAGGGGCTCCCTATTGCCTCCAGGATCAAACGTAAAATCCTCTGGCTTTTAAGGTGCTTTATAACCTGATTCTTTCCTACCCTTCCAGTCTTTTTACACCTTACTCCCCTCCCCCTACTCTGATCCAGTGACACTGGTCTCCTAGGTGTTCCTCAAGGAGGAAATACACCTCTTGACTGAGCATTTGCACTGGTTGTCCCTCATTCTTGGTATTTTCTCCCTCCTTTTCTCTGCCTCCTGGCTTCCTTTAAATCTCAGCTAAAGTTCTAACCTGCAAAAAGCCTTTCCAAGTCCTTCTTAAACTTAGTGTCTTCCCTCTGAGATTATCTGCAATTTTCCTGAATATATCATTTTGTACCTGGTCATTTGCAAATCTTCTCCATTAGTCGGTGAACTCCCTAAGAACAGGGTCTGGGATTTTTTCCCCCTTTCTTTGTATCCCCAGTGCTTAGAACAATGCTGGGCACATAGTAATGCTTAATAAATGCTTACTGACTTGACTTGTGGACCTGACTCTAGCTTACTCTGGACCCAGCCTTATCACCAGGAACTATCCCTGACTGAATTCAATCCAGCCAGCTCCTTCCCAAAACAAAATGCTCCCCAATACCTTTGCTAGTTGGATTTGTTCTACTGCAGCTTAATCAGAGGATGACCCAGAAGGTCTGAGAGGTCTCCTGAAAGATCTTAGAATGCCTCTAAAACCAGCACAGTGAGATAAGGAGTCAAATGCCAGAGAGCCTGCCAAGGATCCATGAGGGGCTCATAGGATCGCAAAAAAGTAGAGACGCTCCATAGCTTTGGCTAGCTGACACCCTCTTTGGTAGGCATTCATTTGATCAATTCTCCCAGAATTCCCTTTCCACAGGCGGACTTCTCACCAAGACAGTTGTCTGAATGGGAGACAAACGCCCAGCTTCTACATACCCTATAGACATATGAAATTTGCACCAGAATCAAATAATGATCAAGAAATCCAAAGAGAAACTTCAACAAGTAACCCCGGAGCTGCACAATAGTCATCCAGAAGCCCATGGGCATTAGGAAAGGGGGCCCACCAGCAAAGGCAACACCAGCACTGAGTAGCTTCTCAGCACAACCAGAGATAGGCTAAGACTACATGTGTAGTCTGTTAAGCTCTGCATCAAAAGGCAACAAGAAGAAAGAGTTCCCTAAGTCCCAAGGTGGTCAGGAAGTGTTATTACAATACTTCAGACATGGACACTACATGCCTAGGGTCTTTGAGGTCCCTAACACTCAGTCCTGAGATGCTGGAGAGGGGCCCTGAAGATCCAGCACTCTGAACCTCAAAGGACCAGGGGATCAAAACTGTAGGAGCTAGAAGTCAGCTCAGGACCCCAGGGGACCCAAGGCCAGACAAGGACCCCACCCAATGGCATGGCAGAGGGCAATCCTGTTCATGAGTCAAAGGCTCAAAGCATTAAAGCTGGAAAGATAAGCAAATCAAAGAAAACACCAACAAATGTAAAAAAAA
>CM053625.1:98861805-98879289 GCA_028646595.1 Phalanger gymnotis
TGGCACTATGCTGATCTCCCAACAGCCCAGCTCTAGGAAAATTCTATGGTGGGTGTGACTTGAGAGGATCTAAAAGGTACAAAAGGCATTATTTTTATGCTGAATAAAATTCTATGCTATAAATAATACCAGAGCTAGTATACCACTCTTTTGTAATTTGAAATAACCTTTAAGTAATAAAGCCTATCTTTGTGAAAAAAAAAATAAATGAAAACTCCCACCACCTATTAGAACCGAAGGACAAAGATAGAAAGAATGCACTGATCAATTCCTGAAAAGAAACTCAAAAGGCATGTCATAGTCAAAATTCAGAGTTCCCAAAATACACTCAACGTCCAGCACAATTCCAAGCACCAAGGAAGTAGAGTTAAGATAATATCTTGCATTTGTATAGAGCTTTAAGATTGCAAAGCACTTTACAAATATTATGTTATTTAATCCTCCTTATGCCCATTTTACAGATGAGGAAAACTGAGGTATTCAAAGGTTCAGTGACTCGCCCAGTATCATACAACTAGTAAGTGTCTGAGTCTGGATTTGAACTCAGGTCGTCCAACTCTGGGTCCATTGTTCCAACTACTGTGCCACCTCAAGGATCACACAAGACCTGGCAGCTTCTACTAAAACCAGTGGAGATCATGGAATATAATATTCTAGAAACCAAAAGAGATAGGCTTATAATCAAGAATAGGCATATAACTGCAAAGCCAAGTATAATCCTACAAGGGGGAAAAATGGATTTTTAATGGAATAGAGGACTTTCAAATATTTCTGATGAGAAGCATAGATTTTAGTAGGAACTTTGAAGTACAAGCATAAGAGCACAGAGAAAGCTAGAAAGGTAAATTTATTTGAGCAATTGGAAGGGGCCGAATGATGATATAATGCTTATATTCTCATGAGGGAGAAGAAAAGAGTATTCCTTCAGAACTGAAAATCTTCAAAAGGTACTGGGTGGAGGTGGGCAGCTTAAATAAGAAAAACAGAGGTCCTAGGGGTGGATTGTTTTTCTTCTGAAGGTTTGAAAAAGGAAAAGACAAGTGAAAGTAAAGGGATTAGTGTAGAAAGGAAGAAAAAAGGGGTGGAATCTACTATTTCTCATAATTGGTGTATAAGAGAAGAGGAGAATACAAAAATGGAAAAGAGGGGAGTGAGCATCAGGTGAGCCTCGCTCTTATCTAAAATAGACAAAGGAGGATGAGAGAGAGACAGAGAGAGAGAGAGAGGGAGAGAGAGAGAGAGAGAGAGAGAGAGAGAGAGAGAGAGAGAGAGAGAGAGAGAGATGTGGAAATACATCAAAAGCAAGAAGGAAGCAAGTGGTGAAGGGGGAGCTTGGTTAAATGGAGTATAATATCAGGGAGATAATAGTTACAAACAAAATGCACTTTTTTCTTGATTCTAAAGTGAAATTAAAAACAAGTGTTGAGGGAGGAGGGGGTTGTTTCTTGAATTACTGGAGAATGGCTGAACAAATAGGGTACATGCATGTAATGGAATATTATTATACCATAAGAAACAGTGAAAGAGATGATTTCAGAGAATCCTGAATAGTATGAACTGATGCAGAGTGAAAATGAGCAGAACCAGGGGAACAGTTTATACAAGGACAATGTCATTGAAAAGAAAAACAACTTTGAAAAACTTAAGAACTGATAAATATAATAACCATTGTATCTCCAGAGGACTTAGGATGAAGTATCGTACCCACCTTCTGACAGAGAGGTGATGGACACAAAGTGCAGAAACAAATCTTTTTCTATATGGTCAATATGGATTTGTTTTGTTTTCCTGCACTTATTTGTTACAAGGTTCCTCCCCAACCTGGTCTCCTTTCTTTCTGTGTTTTGAGAAGTCCCAGGATGGGTGAGGTGAGGTATTAGGAACAGTGATAGTAACGACAACAAAAAGGCCATTGTAACACTTTTTTTTTAACACACAGAAGAGAACAGAATGAAATTCAGATGGAAGAGTAGATGAGCAGGATAGTTTTGGAAGCTATTGTATAGAATTTATTATATATTTTAAAGCACAAGAGGCATGAAATAGAGATGAATGGTTTCATATAGAATTCACTTTTTGTGTTCTGACGCATATATAGAAATTTTCTTTTGGGGTTCTTTCTTTCTTTCTTTTCTTTTTTTGCGGGGGAGGGGGAAGGCAATCAGGGTTAAGTGACTTACCCAAGATCACATAGCTAGTAAGTGTCTGAGGTCACATTTGAATTCGGGTCTTCCTGACTCTAGGGCTGGTGTTCTATCCACTGAGCTACCTAACTGCCTCTTTTTGGGGGCTATTTAAAAGTCTATAATTTTAAAAAATTTGGAGAGGGAGAGGGAGAGAGAGAGAGAGAGAGAGAGAGAGAGAGAGAGAGAGAGAGAGAGAACATAATTATTATTACTAGATTATCATTATCAGTCCCTACCTGGGGAAGGGCATAGGGAGGGGAGGGCAGGGATTATCCAGAGCTCAACAGAGTGTGAAAAACTGGGAACCATAGCAGATATAGACAATTCCTACTCCAAGGCACTGCTTGCTGTCCAGATTTTTGGCAACTTATAGGCCCCCATTACAAACACCACTCACACTGCCTGGGAGCAAGAAGCCACAGTTGTTTTGTTCTTCTGTTTCTGATTTGTGGTCTCAATGTCTAGGTAGAGGGGGGGCCAGTTTGGGTCACAGTAGAATTAGAGATCTGGAAGTAGAAACATATTTTATATCACACACCCCACTCCAATGTTCACTCAAAACAATCCTCTGATGCTTATATGTATAGATGATATGGACAAGGTTGGGAATTTAAGTTTTGGTTCTGAATTCATGGCTTCAGTCATCACTGGGGTCAGTCCGAGAGCTAAGCCTAGTCTGGCCTGGGGCTCTTCCACACAGATCTATGGGACCACAAGGCCCCTTTCCCTATGCACCCAAGAAGGCTTACAATTCTCTAGCTCAAATATTCAGATGGATCTAAGCAGTTAGGTAGCTCAGTGGATACAGTTCTATACCTGGAATCAGGAAGACTTGAGTTCAAATCCTGCCTCAGTCACTTACTAGATGTATGACTCTGGGTAAGTCATTAAACTGCTCTCGAACTCAGGTTCCTCAACCAGAGATCATAATAGCATCTACCTCACAGAGCAGTCATGAGGATCAAATGAGATTATATCTGTCAAGTGCTTAGCACAATGCTTGGCACATATTAGGTGCTTAATAAATGCTTCCCCCCCTTTCCCCCAACATCCTTATCTGTAAAATAGGGATGATAAAAATAGCATCTAACTCAGAGTTGTTGTGAGGCTCAAATGAGATCACATCTGTGAAGCACTTAGTACACTGCCCGGCATATAGTAGGTGCTTAATAAATGCTTTTTCTACTTCTCTCAATTTCCTCAACTGCAAAATAGGAAAATAGTCCCAGTTTCCCAGGGTTGTTATGAGGATAAAATGAGATAATATTTGTAAAGTGTAAAGACTTTTATGAATACTAGCTATAATTATTATATGACTGCATCGATGTGGATATCCCCTGCAAAGGTGCAGATTGCAATCCATCCATCCCTGGGTCGCATCCACGTGTGAATCTCATCTGTGTCTTCCCATACGGCTACCATCAGGGGTTCCCTTCCCTTCTTCCCCAACAATGTGCTTGGATCTTATCCATTTTCTTTGGACAATGAAAAGATACCAGCAAAGTCCATGGCTGTCCCTCAGTTTTCCCTTGCTCTCAATACATTGCTAGTGCATCTTTCATGCACAGGCTTTTTTTATGACATCCTTCACTCTGCTTCTCCTTTATAATTCCCTGTTTATAAGAGGCTATAGCTTACTCACACCAACTATGGACCTCTCCACAGCCCTCTGGGGGATACTCGATTTCTGTTCTTCAGAGACTGTCATGTCCTACCTCTCAGAGTGGTACAACAATGCTACAAGAATATGGGTATCAAAAATGTGGGCCTTAGTTTCAGGGAGAAGATTGGGCTCATTAAAATAACTGCCATTTCCCAAGGGCAATGGAGTCAGCTGTCCTCCTCCTCAATTATGGGTTCCACTTACTGTCTTTCTATAGTACTTTACCAATAATACTCTAATGTTGACCTCACAGGGTAATTGTGAGGAAAGTTCCTTTCAGATGTGAGTTGTTATTATGATTTAGAATTTATAAAGCACTTTCCTCACAACACGGGTAGGTCAAGCAAGCATTATCATCATCCCCATTTTAAAGAAGAGAAAATGGAGACAAAGAGCAATTAATTGACTTGTTTAAGTGCACTTAGGTCACTTAGCTTCTAAGTGGCAGAGCCTACAGTGAACCTCATTTCTGTTGGTTAGTCCAGAATTCATTTCATTAGACAGGGCTGCCTACACCAAAAGAGAAGCGGCATCTTTTCCCTGCTTAGCTGTTTCTGAGCTGGTGAATCAGAAAGGCCTTTTCCAACTCTTCTTAAGCTGGATGCAATCTGGTCTTCTGATCCTATTTCCTTGCCCTGGAGGTCATGGGGCTGGGGACGGAAGTCAGACTGGGAAGGAGCAATGTAAGTAACAGCTATGGTATAATGTAGTGGTTGGAGTCCTAGACTCTGAGTCAGGAAGGTCTGGGCTCAAACCCAGCTGTAGATACTTATTAGCTGTGTGACCTTGGACAAGTCATGGAACCTTTTTGAAACTCACTTTTCACAATTATAAGATAGTAAAAAATCAGAAGAAGTAATAATATACAAAGCCATCAGCAAATCTTAAAGTGCTTTATGTGCCGGGTATCATTATTGTTATTACTAGCCATTAATTCATTTAGTCAGTTATTTCGAGGCACCATGGCACAGCGGACAAGGATACTGGGACTTGGATGGAGGAAGACCTAGGTTTGGATATGAACTCTGACACTATCTCTGCGACCTTGGGAAAGTCACATGCTCCTCTCAGACCCTCTGTAAAACCAATCAGTAAGTGAAAGATCTTTCCTGCCCATTGAATAGGCTTCAGGTGGGGACAAAAAAGGGAGGCCTAATTAGAGACAGGCCCACACCCTTTCACTAACTAGATGTGAGACCCCAGGCTAGTTAGAAAACTAGTTTGCTAGTTTGAGAGAGGTGTGAAGCCCTCAGGGTCCTAAGGGTAGTTGCTAAGACCAGAGTCAATGGTATGTGAGCTGAGTTCTAGTCAATCAGATGATGGCTAGGACTATATGAAAAGAGAGCCCAGAACTGGGAGCAGCAGAACTGGGAGAAGTGGAGCAGGGAGCAGTAGGATTCAGAAGCAGAGAGCCAGCAGCGAGAGAGAGTGCAGAGTGGAGAGTGCTGAACAAGAGAGAGTTGTGGAGATCAAGGAACTCGGAATCAACAGAGCTGCAGGAGAGAGTGCTGAGCAGAGAGGATTTGTGAGTGATCTCTCATAGGAAGGCCCTAGCATCGAGGGGAAGCTATGGTATGGCTTGGTTCCTTGCTATAATATTTTGTTATGATTTCCTTGTTACTAGAGTGAGGTAGGCTTACTGGTTTTGGAATATTATTGCTACTATATCAAATTGGTGGCATTGATCCTTGGATTTGATCCTCTGGAGTCTAAATAAATGCTATGCTTTCTCTGCCTTCTACTAGAGAATTCCTTATACTTCGCAATTCTGAACCGCTCAGGCATGTCTATGGCCCTCTCCAAGGTCATGAATTTTACCTTACTGCTGTACCCTCAGGTTCCTGTTCTGTAAAATAAGAACAATGAAAACAACAATGATGATAACCTGCCTCACAAAAATATGTGCCTTAGGTTCAGGGAAAAGACCAGGCTTATCAAAGTGACTTTGCCATCACCCAAGGGCAACTGAGCTGGCTCTATTGGGCTGTTGCGAGGGTCATGTGAAATAATGGAAAATATGTTGTTACCTTAGGCAACTAGGTAGTGTAGTGGTTAGAGCAATGGGCTTCAAGTTGGAGAGACCCGAGTTCAAATCTAGCCCCAGACACTTATCAGCTGTGTGATCTTGGGTAAGTTACTTAACCTCTGTCTGTTTTAGTTTCCTTAACTATAAAATGGGGATAATAACACTGCCTACCTTACAGGGCTGTCGTGAGGATCAAAATGTGAAAATATTTGTAAAGCATCTGACATGTAGTAGGTGCTATATCAATGTTATTATTGTATGCATTTCCATTATAATTACTGCTGTTATGCATTCAGGAGTAGCAGGAATTGAATTTGGGGCTCCAAAAGGCCCATGGAGAGGGCTGTCCAGCTGTTGGCTACAGCTCCTGGAAGGGATTGGGGTGACATCATTTTATGGCCAGGACAGCTGTCACTGACCACCTGGGACTAAGTTTTCTGACAGGCAAAGATCAGGACAGCTTATGCCCAAGGGCTCTCCATCTTAAGTGCCTCGGCTCAGAGCGCACTGAGAGTCACTAAGTAGGTGAAAAGAGACGTAATTAGGGGTAAAAATGAATGTCTCTTGCCCCGGCTGCACTTCCTGCAGAGAGAGCCAGAGAAATGCAGTTGTTTTCTCTGCCAGCTTCTCGGCGGCCCCTCTTCTAGCATCCCAGGCTGGAGAGAGGAACGCGGAGCATCACGGACACATTCTCAAGCGGGTCCCCGTGCTCCTGGACTGTCTCCACCAAGACAAGCGACCCTCTACTGACTTTCTCCAGACTCAGTGGAAACCCCACCAGCCTTTAGGGGACAAGGAAAGGGCGGACGTGCAGCTGGCCCTCTGGTCCAGGGGCCTCCTGACAGATGAAGTATTTCTACAATACCCACTCAGAGGATGCCTGCCACATCACAGCCAGGTGCTCTCTCTATGCCTTTGATGGGCAATGGCGGTTCACTCCCGGAAGTCAGTCACAGTAAGGGGGGCGGGGGGAGGGTCCTAGAGAAAAGAGGCAGTTTGAGTCAAAGCTGATAGGAGGGAAACATGTAAAAGTACACCCAGCTCTTCGTGACCCTGTGGACCATATCGCATCAGTATTTTCTATGGAGTTTTCTTGGCAAAGATACTGCAGTGCCTTGCCATTTCTTCCTCCAGTGGATTAAGGCAAATGGAGGTTAAAGGAGTTGCCCAGGATCACACACAGCTAGTAAGTGTCTGAGGATAGATTTGAACTCAGAGCTTCCTGACTCCAGGCCCGGTACTGTAACCACTGAACCACTGAGCTACCTTCAAAGGGAGAAACAAATACATTTTAATAGTGGCTTAACATTTATATAGCCTTTTCCCTATGAGGCAGAGGTAAAGCAATAGGCCTCGAGTCAGGAGAGATCTGAGTTCAAATCTAGTCTCAGACACTTATTAGTGATGTGACCTTGGATAAGTAACTTAACCTCTGTCTGTTTTAGCTTCCTTAACTGTAAAATGGGGAAAATAACACCTTCTACCTCACAGGGCTGTTGTGAGGATCAAAATGTGAAAATATTTGTAAAGCATCTAGCATATAGTAAGTGCTACAGAAATGTTATTATTGTATACATTTCCATTATAATTACTGGTGCTATTGACTTGGGAGTAGCAGGAATTGAATTTGGGGCTCTGAAAGGCCCATGGAAAGGGGTAGGCACTTTATTATCCTCATTGGATAGGTGAGGAAACTGAGGTCAAGGGGGTTGAGTGACTTGCCCAGGGTCACACAGCTAATAAGTGCATGAAACAAGATCTGATCTTTTTTGCTCTTTGGCCATTGCTCTACCCACTACAGCACGAAGCCTCCTTCCTATGCCACCTCCTTCCAGGCCACCCAAGCCCAATTTGCTATTGCTCTTGCCTGGGGTATTGTTTCCACCCCAGAGATTCCCAGCGTTTCCTAAATGTTGCTGTTGGAGAAAACAAACAAGAACACTGTCACATTTGGAAAGTCAAAGCAGAAAAGTGTCTCATTTGTAGAGTGGCTCCCTTCGATTTCCATCTTGCTGCTGTCATGGAGGACATGGGAACAGGAGCAGCTGGTATTGTCAGGAGACCTGAGTAAACCTGCTCCGTGGGCTGAGTTGACAGCTGTTCCATGAAAGAGATTCATGGTCACAAACGCAGGCAAAGAGAAAGGCCAGCTTTGTGGCTCAACCCTTTCTTGCCCATTCTGGACCCAGCCTCACTGCCTGTAGGAAGCCCAAATCCAACAGGCTTTGACTGAGAACACAGACGGGGACAGAGTCCCTGCCCTTCTGTGTGGAGACAGTACTGTGCTCTTGGCTAGAACTCTGGCAAAAATGTACACATAGAGCTAGCCTCCATCACCAGCCTCCCCTGTGGGGAAAGGCAAGGAAGCCCTTCGATCCCTGATTTCCCTGTGTCTGGAACTGCTCACGACCCAGCTTCAGGCCCGACAGAAGGTATTTGCTTAACATCGAGGGAAGTGTAAATGCTTTAAAAAAATATATTTTAGCAGCTTAACAACAGCTTGAAAAACACATTTTCAGTTCAGAGGCGGCTTGGGATACAGTGTGTCTTTGGCGTGTCACATTCGGTCATACCAATCACATTTTCCTCACTCTGGGTGGCATGTTGTCATACAACACAAGATGACTGGAGTCCCTCACTTTTCCCAGACAGATGGTTGGGCTTGAAGAGGGCAGGAAATATCTGAAGCCACAAGCAGGACAGGACCTATTCTGCAGGAATAGGGGTGGGGAGACGCTAAAAGGCTTCCGGGAACCAGACCCCCTTGCAAAGGTCACCTAAACCATAACAGTCATAGAGCTTGATGTAATACAAAGGACTTTCCTCAGAATCGCCCTGTGAAATCCATCATGCAAGTATAGAAATTCTCACTGTACAGGTGAGAAAACAGGCTTAGTGAAGATAAGGGACTTGTCCATGGTCATCCAGTTAGTGAGTATCGGATTTAAATACAGGTGTTCGTGACCTCAGGACCAGAGCTTTATCTAAGGCAGTCACACAAGAGAGGCTAGCTCTGAGAGCAGCCTCTCTGAGAGCCCAGAGAGGGCCTGGAGGTACAATCTTCTCTCCTCCTCCTCTGAACATGGAAAACTATACCTGCTAACCAAAGACAGGCCATGCTCAGGCTTCCCCTCCTCTTCTTCATTCTCACCTTTTTGGTCACCTTAAAGAGTTTCGGAAATTTGGGCATCAGAGGACCTGGGTTCAAATTCCAAGTCTCCTCACTTATAAAACAAGGATTAGATAGAAGATTCCTTCCCATTCCGGGGCCTATGAATCCTGTGCTGTTCAATGCCAATTCTTTTTGGCTCATATAACTATCTCCCCTTCCCTTTCCCTCACCTCCGCAGTTACTTTCTGGGGACACACAAGGCTGTTTGAAGCGAACAGGGTCTCCTGCTGGGCTCTAGGCCTTGACTCTCAAGGACCTGCATTCTGTTTCTACAAACAACAGACACGCAGGCGGCAGCAGACATCTATTTTTAGACCTTTGTTAAGGAGAGTCTGAAAGCCTGAATACGTCACTCACGGCCCTAACCTTGAAAGTTGGCCTCATTTTGCTTAAGAGTTAGAGGTATCTTTGAACTGTGCGTATGACAGGGGAATCTGATTCCTTTCTCCAGAGAGACTAGGGACTGGATGTGAGATGGCTGTGCCAGGACGAGCCAGGCTCTGCGGCTGTGTCTGAGCCGTGTCATTTGTTCATGGTGATGGGGGACAGGGGCCCCACACATGATTGAAATCAGGAGATCGTCCAAGAGTTGCTTCTGTTGGGCTTTAGAAACACTCTTTCTGCATCATTTTGCTCAGGTCAAGGTAAAAATGAGTTTGTGATCCCTGGGCACAGCTGGCTGGGCAGTGGGGGAGACAGGGGTCAGGTGAGCAATGAGATGCCCATAACAGAGACATGACTGCAACTGCTGGCAGATTTCAGCTTGGCGCTCCAGACTGGGCTGAACTTTCAAATGGACCCTGCGCTCTGTTTTTGTCACCTCCAGTTCAGAGGAGACTCAGAGCTCAGGAAAGGAATTTCAAAGCTGAGGAACCCGAGGTCACAAATGAGCATGGTAGTAGAATGAAAGAAGTGCTGGACTTGAAATCAGGGACGAAGTTCGAATGACACCTCAGAAACTTACTAGCTAGGTGACCTTAGGTAAACCACTTTAACCTCTCCCAGACTCAGTTTCCTCATCTGTAAAATTGGTACAATAATAGAACCTGCTTCACAGAATTATGATGAGGACCATGAGAGATAATGAATGTAAAAGTGTTTTGCAAACCTACAAGTTATTATTATTGTCATCTTATGTGACTTATCACACACCCCTGCCAAAAGCATATGTCCAGAATGATTTAGAGACAGGCAGTATGGTTAAGCAGAAGAAGCGCTGGGATTGGAGTCAAAAGATCTGGGTGTGAATCCCACCTCTTCTGCTTACTAGCTGTGTGACCCTGGTCAAATCATTTAACCTCTCTGGGCTGGCCTTAGTTTCCTTAAGTGCTAATTGAGGGCGCTGGACTAGATGACCTCCAAGGCTCCTTCTGGTTCTAATTCTATGGTCCAATACTCATGTTCAGAATAAGGGGGATGGACCATATGGACTTTGGTTGTTGTTCAGTCATTTCTCAATGGTGTCCAACTCTTGGTGACCCCATTTGGGTTTTTTTTTTAACAAAGGCCCAGCTCATTTTACAGATGAGGAAACTGAGGCAAACAGGGTTAAGTGACATGCCCAGGTCACACAGCTAGTAAATGTCTGAGGCTGGATTTGAACTCCGGAAGATGCATCTTCTTGACTCTAGTCCTGGCACTCTATTCACTGAGTGACCTAGCTGCCCCAAGGCTTGTGGCACCATGGCTCTTTCTAGCGAAGCTCCAGAGACCTGGGTGGTAAGGAATGGAAGTTAGCAGCCATCAAGTGAGGCTGGGACAATGAGCTGGTGGAGGTGTGAGGTAGGCGATACTGAAGAAATTTGTCATTCTGTGTTGAGCTGGAGATTAAGGGTTTAATGACACTCCCCTTTGGGGCTGCAAGGAAATTGTCCTCAGCTCACTAGGCTCTGGCTAGCTTCCAAGGCTTCCCCAAATGTTTTATGGCAAGGGTGGGTGGGCTGGTTCCATGCTACTCCTGGACCAATTTTTTTCCAGGTTCCATTCCTGGTAGCATGGAGAGCTGGACATGGAATTGTCTTTGCTGGTTAAACACTGGATAGGAGATGTGGCTAAAGGAGAAAGCTACCCCGGTCTTCTAAGTGTTGGGGGAAAAGAAAGCAGAGGTACTGGGTTTGAATCCTGCCTCTATCATGGAGTATCTGTGTGACCTTATACAAGTAATTTCATCTGTCTAGGTCTTAGTTTTCTCACCTGCAAAATGAATAGTGGCCTCTCATTTCCTCTAAACTAAAACTGAAACTCCCTTGCTTGACATTTGAAGACATTCACTATCTGACCAGCCTCCCTGTCCAAGATGGTCACACATTACTATCTTTCACACACTCTCTAGCTTAGTGGCAATTGTAATTCCCACTACACAGAAGAGTTCTCATCTCCCATCTCCATGCTCTTGTACAGGCCTTCCTCTATGCCTGATGTGCTCTCCCTCAATTCTGCCTCTTAGGTTCTCTAGCTGTCTTCTCGACTTCAGTGCCAATTCCTGCGTGAGATCTAGCCTGATTCCTACCCCTAGCATTATGGATTTGCCCTGTATATATTTTGTATTTAACTAATTTAATGAATGCATATTGTTTCCTTGATTGCATATGATCCCTTGAAGGCTGAGACCATTTCATTTTGGTCTTTAAATCTCGGGCACCTAACGCCGTGTCTGGTAAATAATAGGTGCTCAATAAATGTTTGCCTATCTACTAGATGACCTCGAAGGTCCCTTCCAGCTCTAAATGCTATGGTCCTGTGGATTAGGTATTGTCTATTAATTCAGACACAGCTTGAAGCTTCTTGGCACTTGGTTGCAATCATTTCCTGGTAGTGGTGTGCTGGAGCAAGCTCATAGCCTATTGTTAAATTTTTATTGTGGGTGTTTATACCTTGAAGCTGCGTAAACACAAGTCAGGGACTTGGCTTATTGTTTTGTTGATTGTCTAGACTTAAAGTGATGGGGAAAATGTTAAAAAAATCCAGATCAAACTTAGTGTGTCTTCCTTATATATTCCTTCTCCCCACCCCCACCCCCAAAGCTGGTTGTTAAATATTTACAATCGTATCCCCAGTTTGGGGCACACAATCTGGACTAGAAGGTAAGATCTATGCATGGGGGAGGGGGGAGAGATGGGAGGAAGACCAATGGGCCCTTAAAGAAGGCTCTATGAATGCAGAACAAACAAAGTAGCTATAGGTCACAATGTACTCAGATTATTAGTTGTATGTCCTCATGGACAATTCCTTAAACTGGGAAATTCAGGATCAGAGAGAGGACTTGGGGCCTCTTATTCCCCTCAAGGCTGATGCCACAGCCTTGAGCTCTAAAAAGGCAGCCCTGGGGATTCCTGATGGGCCAGAGTTATCCCCACCCTGCCAGGGCCCTTCACAGGTAGGACTTATGCTGGCAGACAGACTGTAACTGTGGAAGGAACATTGAGAGTAGAGTCAGAAGACCTCAGTCTGAATCTCACTTCTGCAACTTACTACCCATATGGCCTTGGGCAAGTCATTTAAACCCTCTGGGCCTCAGTTTCTTCAAATGATCCTTTAAGTCCTTTATCAGCTCTAAAGCCTATGAAGTTTCTTCCAGCTCCACAGCTATGATCTCCTTATGCCTAGACATCAGTCAATAAACATTTATTAAGTGCCTGCTGTGTACCAGGTGCTGTGCTAAGTGCTTAGGGATACAAAGAAAGGCAAAAGACAGTCCCTCCTCCTAAGAAACTCGCAGTCTAACAGCTATGCTCTTTTTAATGTAGCCCAAGATTGTGATAACTTTTTTTAATTGCCACATCATACTACTGATTCATATTGAGCTTGTGGTCCAATGAAACCCCCAGATCTTTTTCAGAGATAGCTGCTGACTAATCACGTCTTTCCTACCTTATACTTGTGAAGTTGACTTTTTGGTACACAAATGCAAGACTTTACATTTATCCCTATTGCAATTCAATGTATTGGATTTAACCCAATCCTCTAGCCTGTTCACAATACTTTGGATGCTTACTCTGTCATCCTGTGTGTGAGCTATCCCTCCTAGCTCTGTGGCACCTGAAAATTTGATGAGGATAGTATCTACACCTTTGTGTAAGCCATTGACAAAAACGTTAAAATAGCATAGGACCAAGCGCAGATCCCTGGGGTACTCCGCTGAAGACCTCCTGCCACATTGACATTTATTTGACCATAATTAAATTTAACCATTGTTAAATTTTATGGGGGAGGAGATTGAAGAGCAGAGAGATCAAGGCCCCTCTGGGCACATAGGCAATGCATGGTGCAGCTATGATAGGGAAATTAGTCTCCTAACTGTTGGCCGTGGCACTTTCTACCAGACCATACCATATTTCCTAGGAAATGTTACCAAAAGAGGTTTTAGGGTCTTCAGAGATTTTTCAGCAAAGGGGAAGGCAGGTAATAGAGTGAAGGATGTAGACTTAGATGGATTAATAACAGAGTTATCTTAAGAGACAGAGGGATGGACAAGATGACCTCTAAGGATCACCTCCAGTCCTAAGGGTCTATTATCATCAAGGCCAGATAAATGATCCTGTCCCAAGACTGGGGACACTGCCTAGGATGGGCTACCCCTCTCGGATATGGGGGACAAGAGCATTCCAAGAGGGGGCGCTGACTGCCACACCGCAACAGAGAGCAAGCAATCGGTGTTTAAAAACAAGAGTGGCCAAAAAAACCTATCCGTGTTTCTGAACCTGCGACAAATCTTGGTTTGTATCTCTTGAAATCCAGGCTAACAGAACACCTAGGACCACAGGGAATAACCAGAGGGAGGTAGGAAGGACTGCTTCTAGGAGATGATTGCCTGGCTACAGTAGCAGTTCTAAGATTACTTTAATAATAGACGAGGCCACAGCCTGCTGAGTAGGCGTGGGATGCTACACCCTTAGCCGTTCAAGAAGCACGTTCCAGCAGCTCAGGGGCTGCTCCACATCTCCCTGAGAGCTGTGAATCAGCAGATGCTAAAATGTTAATACTGTACTAGGTTTCAGAAGTCCATTCCATCCAGGCCCTGGAGAGAGGAGGAGTCCAGCACACCGGAGGGGGAAAGCTGCTGCTGCTGGTGCTGATAGATCAGACCAGCACACTGAGGGGGGTCCACTGGGGTTGGCCAGGTTAGGTATAGTGGCAAGGGGGAAGGAAGCACAGGGGAGTCCTAGAGGATGGGAGAGCCAAAGCCTTTGGCTTAGGGTCCTGGTAAGTGATGTCATTTTGGGCCTCTTTGAGAATGAAGGACAACAACCAATCAATGAACCTTCAGGGTAAACATGATATAGCAGATATAATTCTGGACTTGGAAGATCTGGATTCAAATCCTGCCCCAGATAATAGTTGTGTGACTCTGGACAAATAATTTCACCTCTCTAGGCCTCAGTTTTCATCACATATAAAATGAGGGGTTTGTATTCAACAATCTCCAAAGTCCCTTTCAACTCTAAATCTATCATCTTATTATCTTAAGTGAATAATAATAGCTAAAATGTATATGAAATTTCATGGTTGCAAAGCACTTTAGATATATTACTTTGTTTGATGGGCAGCTAGGTGACCCAATGGATAGAGGGCTGGCTCTGGAGTCAGGAGGACCTAAGTTCAAATCTGAGCTCTGATACTTACCAGGTGTATGACTCTGGGCAAGTCACTTAACCCTCTTTGCCACAGTTTCCTCATCTGTAAAATGAGTTAGAGAAGGAAATAGCAAACCACTCTAGTAACTGCCAAGAAAATGGGGTCATGGAGAGTCAGATATGACCAATTGGCTAAACAAAAACAAGACCCATCTCATTTGACCCTCAAAACAATTTTGCAAGGCATGTGGTCTTATTATCCTCATTTGACAGGCAAAAAAACTGAGGCTAAGAATGGTTAAATGACTCGCCCAGGGTCACCTAGATCGTAAGTGTCTGAGGAAGGATTTGAAGCCAGGTCTTTGTGTCTCCAAGTCCAGCATTCTATTCACTATGCGAATGAAGGCAGAAAACAAGCAGGAATAAAAAGCTAAGGGCCTAATGGCAGCTGGGGGTCCTGAGCATCCATCGATATGGTTAAAACCTCTATTGCTCCAAAAGGAGCTAAGCAGTCAACTACAAGAGATCCATGTGAATGCGGATGGATAGATAAACAGACTAAGAATGGATGGACAGAGAATAGATGGAGAGATGGACAGAGAAAGCAGATGATAGCTAAAAGGATCTATAGATAGGAAGAGAGGATGAGTGCACGAGCAGATGGACAAAGGAAGAGCACTTCTGCTTTGGGACCAAGGTCCCCAAGTTGGATGACAGCACTGCCCTCAGCAAAGTTCTCTTCACCTGGCTGGAGTGTCTTGTCCAGCCCACCTTGTGACTTTCCAACAGGAACAGATGGTTACACGGTGTGTACCTTGTTGTTTAATGACACCATCTTCTCCTATTCCTTCAGAGGTGGGATGTGGTGGGGAGTGGGCAGGTCCTCTCTGGACACCAGGACTAAATTTTCTGGTGGCAGGGAATGTGTCTGCTCTTTCGTCGTCTCCCACTTGGAACAAGTCAGTAAAAAACAAATGAACAAACAAAAAGGATGATTGACTGATTTTTCTATCTTTGATGTTCCAGAGACCCAAATTCAAACAATCCCCTTCCCTTTTGGATAGGAGGCAAATGGTTCCCCATCTCTCCCTTCACTCAAGGCTGAAAAGGAGAGAGCCTTGCTCCATATCCCAGAGTTCTCATAAATAAAATGTACAATAAGAGAACCTATGTGAACTTGCCTATCTAAGCTGGCGCTGACCCTGCCCTCCTCCCTGGAGGCCCCAGTAGATAGAGGCCTCTTGCCTAGCTGGGCTTTCATAGTCTCAGCAAAAGCCTCTGACCTAAAGTCCCATTTAAGCCAAAGATATTGGGACAACAGTAGTCTACTCAGGGAGATCTGCGGTGGGCTCAAAAACACTGTCCCAAGAAATCCCATTTTAAGTTATGCCCAGGAAAACGCCAATGAGGAGCAAAACGAACCTAGGCTGGTATTTCCTTCAAGTGAAAAGTGTCCCCAGCAACATGGGGGGATTTCCTGCCTACCTGTGGCTCTCTTCTCAGGTACGCCCCTCCCATCTTCAGCAAAGGCTCCATCACACGATGAATGTATAACCCCTCCACATCCTACCAACCTGCAGAGAGGGCTTGGTTCCAGACCAGAAAATCTTTCAATTACTGGTTGCTACTCCTGGTTAGATTCTGGGGAGGAACTAATGTAAGCAGTGATCACTTGACCTGAAATGCTGGGAATGTAATTTCATTATTCGGTCTATTTGCGGCTCAGAACAGGGGAATCATAATAACCGGTTTCACAGGGCTCCTGTAGGGAAAGGCAATTCCTCACGCCTTTCTGGAGTCGGCTCCATTAACAAACCAGCCTGTACTTCTGGGCAGCGAGAGCAAGCCCAGGCTTGGACAGTGACTCTATTTATCCAAAACCTTTTCACAAGACAGACGAACATTGGGGAGGAAACCCAGAGGAAGCAAATCATTGAATTTATGTTTTAGGCACTGCTTCCCAATTATGCTAACAAGCACGCAGGCACACACAGACACACGGATATGCACTGAAATGGGTACATGCGTGTATATATCCAGATGTGTGAATGCACACATGTGAATCTATATATGAACATAGACAGAGGTGCATCACCACGAACAAATCACCCTCCATGGAGGAACATTAGTAGATCTCTGAAGAGCCTATGGGTGAGGGTGGGGTAGAGCTTATTCTTAAGTACAGGGCAACATTTTCTCCTTGGTGGGGGATGGGAAAAAGATCCCAAAAGAATCAAGGAGTCATATCATAGTGGCTAAGACACTGCCAGTGGTTTAGGTTTCTTTAAGTCTCATGATGTTGGGTTGGCCGTGCATACAGTGATGTCCACACGCTCTAGCCGCTCACCTAGAAGAGACAGGTGAAGGAAGAGTTCTCCGTTGCTTCCCTAGCTTAGGGTCTCTGTGGCTTAGAGCCTCATGATTACAGGTAAGGACTCAACCTATCCCTTACATTCTCCTTCCAGCCAAAGCTACCCTGTGCACAGCCAATTTTTCTGGCCTGGTGAGAAAAAGTGATTGGCATAGTGGGTGCAAAGTTATGAGCTGGCCCTAAGGCTGACAAGGGTACGGTTTAGCTGCAATCATTTTGGGACTGTGGCAGCTGTCTAGGAGCAATTCAAGTCAGTTCAATTCAGCAGGTATGTATTGAGTCCATACTGGACAGGGCTAATCTATGGGGCTGATAGGAGGAAGAGGAGCTGACAAGGCCACTGCCTCAATAGTCTGGGTGGCAAGATAGGGTAGCAATCACATAGCAAACTTTTAGAGCTGGCCCTAAGGACATCTTGGATATATATATATATATATATATATATATATATATATATATATATATATATATATATATATATATATATATATAT
>CM053625.1:98879389-98920951 GCA_028646595.1 Phalanger gymnotis
CTCCTCTCCTGGGGCAGCTTCATTGATCAGGGAGACTGCCAGACACATCCAGCCTAGGCAGGAAAGACCTAGAGATACAGGGCTACCCTGTCACTCACATAGCCCAATCCCTTGGGGGATGGGGCAATAATATACCAAAAATCAATTTCAATTAAAATCAAATCCCCGAGCCCACACTGTGCTCACAGGAAGCCCCCAAAGTGATGAAATTCTAAGATTTACAAGAAAGTTTATTGTCTGTTTCTCCAGAAAATGATTCTGCAGATATTTACAGCAAACCCAGTCTTGCATTTAGATGCAAATATTCCCATATGAATAATGGGCCTGAAAATACAAGTAAATTATTTGTTCAGAGGAAAGCGAGGGGAGATATTTCTTCAGGGCCAATAAAGCACAGCTGAGCCGCTGGCGACCCCTCCTGACTCTGATCCCTGACAGCCCACGGAGCTATCTGCTGCTACAGCTGAGGAGACAACACACATCCCTCATGCTCAGAATGTGTCACGGAGTCTGTGTACAGTTAGTTACAGCACTCTACTTGCAATCCCAAGACCCAAGTTCAACTTCTAGTTTCCACACTTGGTTTTCCAGAGTTGGGTTCTCAGTGACTGTCTGAATGAAGTTCACATCTCGGAACCCCTAAGTGGTCATATTCTGTCCAGACATCTTCACAGTGGGGCCAAGTCACGTGACTACGGGCCAATTATACACCTTCTCTGAACATCAGCTCCTTCTGTAAAATGGGGATAGGACCTGGCACTATTCAGAATCTCACAGTGTTATTGGGAGAAAAGTGCTTTGTAAACCTGAGGTTTTTGTTACTAATTAAACCATATATCCTGGTCAGGACTTGCCCTGTGGAAAGTTCCTTTCTGAGCTCCCAGAACCCTAAAGTATCCTTTAAGTTCTGATTATAAGATACTCCACAATGCCTGGGCGATAGGGGTCAGATTGCAAATAGGGGTGTGTGTGTGTGTGTGTGTGTGTGTGTGTGTGTGTACGTTGGGAGGGGATTTCCTGAATCCAGTCTCAGAACTTTGATCGGTCCCCAGCATCCTCAGGACATGAGGCCTGGGGGTGGCCACAGGCTTTAGGAAAGACCGTCCCTAAGAGTCATAGTCAGACCACCCTGGTCTTTGCTCCATTTTACCAGAGGACCAGTCAACCAGTACCACAGTGGGAGTCTGTCTGAGGCGTGGTAGAGACAGATAGCTGAAGGTTAGATTTTCAGCATGAGCATTTCCACCTCTGACACCGGCAAATACTACCAATCAGTGTTAGATTTAGTGTTTTGTTGATTGTCTAGACTTAAGAAAGTGATGGAGAAAATGTTAATAATGCAGATTAAACTTAAAGACACCGTTGTGACATATGTTGGGTTTTTTTTTCCGGGGAGCCAGCTGTTAAACATTCACCAGCACACTCCTGGAGTCTGTACTCCTAAGCAACTAAGAGGATAGGATTTTGGCTCTAGTGCTGGAAGAGATTTCAAAGCCATCTAATCAAATCCTTTCTCTTTACAGGCGAGAAAGCTAAGGCCCCCAGAGAGATGAAATGACCTACCCAAGGTCACATAGGAAGTGAGTATCAGATGCAGAATTTGAATGCAGGTTCTCTGGACTTCAGAAGTGGTGTTCTCTTTAAAAATTTTTTTCCATTAATTAATTAATTTTAGTTTTCAACATTCACTTCCATAAGATTTTGAGTTCTAAACTTTCTCTCTTTTCCTCCCTCCTCAAGACGGCAGACAATCCAATATAGGCTCTATGTATATGTTCATATTAAACATATTTTCACATTAGACATTTTGTAAAGAAGAATTAGAACCAACAGGAGGAACCAGGAGAAAGAAGAAACAAACAAACGAAAAAAAGAGAGCAAATAGCACGAGAAGCGATGTTCTTTCCACCATGTCAGGCCACTGTCCAAAAGGCAGCTGGGTGGCCCTGGACTTGGGAGTCGGGAAGCCCTGATTTCAAATCCTACCTGCCATCTACTAGCTGTATGATCCTAGCCAAATAACTTCTCAGCTTTCTCATCTGTAAAATGGGCAAAGGACTCTCACACCACAGGGCTCTTGTAAGGATCATTTGAATATCTATGAATATGTATATGTGTGTATATATGCATGTACACTCATATGTATGTAAAGCTATTTGCAAAGCTTAAAGTTCCATTATCACTGTTAGTTGTTATTATTATTTTAATGTGGAGCGGGTTGCTTTGGGAAGTAGTGGGTCATCCTTTGGGGTGAGGCATGGGGATGGATAGCCGCTTCTCTGGGGATGATGTGGGGTGGGGTTTGTTGTGGAGGCGTCACATGGATGAGGTATCTGAGGGCCCTTCTTCCTTGGAGATTCTGCAGTTAGTTCTATGATTCTAATTCTTGTGAGAAGGTGACAAGCATGGTTGGATGAGACCCACCGTTTCCTGCTCTAGCACAGCGCTTAGAAAGGAGGAAAATCGGTGCGTCATCATTTCCTTCTGACAATGTGGCTCATTCTGGTTCAGGTGTTACCGAGGCATCAGCAGCAGGTCCCAGGTCTCTCTATGTTGCTAAAGGCAACTGAACTGATTTAGGCAGAGAGATTTTTCCAGTAAATAAAATTAAAATGTGCATTCCCACAGAGAACTTGTCCACCAAGCTCTACCATGGTGCAAATTAAAATGGCAGAGTTATAAATCCTTGAAAATCAGCTTTATAATTGAAACATCAATAGACCTTTAATGACAGAGCTGCCATGAGGGGCCTCCAGGTCACCGGAGACAGAGACCCAGACCCTGGAGGAGGGGGACAGCTCATGCAATTCAGATGGAAGGCATTAATTCTGAAAGGCATTAGCCTTTCAACCACTAGAGAAGTTGTATATATGCAGAGATGACCTTTAGAGCTAGGTCCCGAATAGTGCAAATAATGAATTCTCCAAAGTGGGCCTGTGTATTTGAAATGATAATTACGGGAAATACGGTGATTAGTTCTAATCCAATGAAAATAGGCAATTAAAATTTGAGTAATGTAACCACTTCAGAGGATTCATCATTTGCACTAATCAGGACCTGGCTATGACATAGTCCATTTGTCATTTACCTTGAGGCATGGTTTAGTGGGAAGAACACTAGACTTGGAGTCAGAAGAGCTCTGGGTTCAAATCCAACTTGTGACACTTAATAGGTATGTAAGTCACTTGACTTTTCTGAGCCTCAATTTCCTTCTCTGGACAGTGAGGATTAAAAAAAATTGTACTATCTATTCACAGGGTTGATGTTGTGAGGAATAAGTGTGATAATAAAAGTAAAGCATGCAGCAACCTTAAAATGCTTTGTTCAGTCATTTTCAGTCACCCCATTTGAGGTTTTCTTGGCAGAGATACTAGAGAGGTTTGCCATTTCCTTCTCCAGCTCATTTTATAGATGAGAAAATTGAGGTAACCAGGGTTAAGTAACTTGCCCAGGGTCACACAGCTAGTAAGTGTCTCTGGCTGGATTTGAACTCAGGAAGATGAGTGTTCCTGACTCCAGGCCTAGTGCTCTATTCTCTGCATCATCTGGCTTCCTAAAAGAGTGTTATTCTTATACAAAGGTCAATTATTATTACTAATATTATTATTGAAAGAGACAGAGACAGGGAGACAGAGAGAGAGAAAGAGAGAGTATTATAATGGATAGAGAGTTGGCCTCAATGCCAAGAAGACCTGCATACCAGTGCCATCTCTAACACAACATTGGCTATGTGCCTCTGAGCAAATCACTTAACATCTGGGCACTCTAAGAAGCTCTCTTTATGAGAACATAAATTGCAGAGAAGGTGCCAACCCAAATTGGTAAAGGGAACTTATTCCCTGTACCAGAGAAATTACTAGCCCTATCCTATCTTATCCTGTTAGGAAGTACAAGATTTTCCACAGAGATGGGTTCTCAGTGACTGTCTGAATGAAGTTCACATCTCGGAACCCCTAAGTGGTCATATTCTGTCCAGACATCCTCACAGTGGGGCCAAGGAAGCTGTGACCACAGTCCACTGTTCCCCATGATCATAGGCTCTTAGTATGGGATTTATTACTTCAGAAGAAAGTGTGAAACAATAGACAAATTCTGGGAATCCAAAGTCTGTGTTGTCAAGGGCTGTACATTTGGTGCTATGAGCTCCAATTGGCAACAGACATTGGAACAAACCTATAACCACCTTGTAGAATTCTGGGAAACACACTAGGGTTCTTATCAGCAGGAACCCCTATTAGAAACCCTTGGGGAAGGCAGGCGCCCAGATTAGATCTCATAATAGGGATATTTACAAAGCAGGGACCGTTTGCCATTTCCCAAAGTGCTACTCAACTTCAAAGCAGCTATCACTCACTCAGCAGATCAGCATCCATACCCAAGACAATAAGTCACCTAATTTCTCTGAGCCTCCATTTCCTCATCTGTGAAATGGGATTAATAATCTCAGTAGCACCAACCTCTCGGGGTTGCATTAAAATTCAAGATGATGCATAATGTTCAAAGGAGGAAGAATGAGGGTAGAGACAGTCTTTTGTTTTGTCCTCACATCTCCAGGGCCCACTACACAGTGCTTTGAGAGTACCAGGTGCCTAATGAATGCTTATTGGCTTAAAGAGGTACAAGCCCTCAGGCCTTGGGTCATGGGATTGGGAGATAGTTAGCGACCCTCTCTTTATCTCTCATTTGGGTGATGGGGAAGCTGTGTGGCCAGGCTCTATGACTTCGGGAGCTGAGTTGGAAGTTCCTATCCTAGCTCAACTAAAAATGTACTGTGACCCTGGTAAAATGTCCTTACCTTCCTGGGCTCTGACTTTATCTGGAAAATAAGAAAGGATGTCACTAGAAAACCCCCTTTCATGGGGGAGGAGGCCCATCTCTGGCCTAATATTTAGCAACAGTTCTCAAATGAGTAAACCGTGCCTCTGGCGCTACTCCTATTTTCAACGAATGACTCGCTTATTGAAGTTGCGATTGATCGTTCTTCTCCTTAGAATCTCTTGGTGTAGTGGGAAAAGTAAGAGAATAAGCATTTATATGTACATGTATACACAATATAGCACTTCTATTTGTCAGCATGCTAAGTCTTTTTTGCCAACATTACCTCATTTGCTCTTCACATCAGCCCTGGGAGGTAGGGGCTATTATCACCCCCATTTTACAGCTAGGGGAACCAAAGCAAGGTGTGCGTGCGCGCGCGCGCATGTGTGTGTGACTTGCCATGGGTTACATAGCCTGTCAATGTCTGAAGCCATATTTAAACTCGGGTCTTCTTGACTCCAGGCCCTTCTTGACTCTCCCCACTGCCACTGCCAGCTGTAAAATGGTATCTGTTGAACCTATAACAGAGATATAGGTTGCTTATGTTTACTTACTTTTATGTTCCCGAGTCCAACTGTGTAGAGTGGCTTTTTTTAACAAAAATTTCATCTTTTAATATGTTAAGAAAGGGTCCCAATTACATGGATAAATCCTTGACATCTGCCTGCTTAATCCCTGGGAAGAGCCTTTAGAAGGTTCTTCCTCCTTTTCCGAAACTGAAGTGATTTCTATTTTATAGACTTGATTTTAAAATAACAGCTTCTGAGGGGTTGGGTGCTTCAGAACAACCTCTCCAGGTGTTTCTGCTGTAATAGATGTCACTCTGGCCCATTTCAGGGGAGGGTTGGAGGTGTATATACGTGTGCTTTTTTTTTAATGAAAACAACCCATGGCTATGGAGCATAGTGACAGGGTCCAACAAATTGCTGGCAATTTTTCTTTCAACCTCATTTGTACCTTGTTTACTAAGGACCCAGGGAGGAAAAGGAGATGATGATTGGGTCTACCAGGCATGCAAAGCCACTTTGGAACCAGGGAGCTCAGCTCTCCCTCCCTGTAGTTGGTGCATTTTTTAAGCCTGCACTTTCAACAGCAAAATGTGTGTTCTTTCCCCAGGGGATTTTTCTTTCCTTCCCAGATTTGTTTTAATGGTTTTCAGAAAAGAGCTAGAGGATGGACCTTCTCCAGGAGGGATGGAGGGATGTAGTGGCAGGGGGTGGGCGGGAGGGGGTGGGGGGGAGGCGGTAGGGGAAGGGAAGCACCAGATTCAGGAAGGAGCTGGAGTGTGCCCAAGGGTTCTGGCTACCAGGAGACCCTGCTTCATGATGATGACAATCTCCTGCATCTGCAAACCCTTTACGATGTTCAAAGTGGTTTCATACCCATTATCCTTTGTGATCATCATAGCAGCCAACAGAGGTGGGCAGGACAAGATGGGACAAGACTGGGTAGGAGAAAGAAAAACACAGCAGGCAGTCTCAAAGAGAAGACATTCATTCATTCACTTCATTCATTCATTCAATTCAACAATCATTAAACAGCTACAATAAGCCAGCACAAAGCTAGGCACAGAGAACATAAAGACACACAAAAACCAACAGCTGCTGATCTTCACAGGATGCCCGGCAGGTGGGCGCTGTTCATATTTTACATATGGATGAGGAAACTGAGTGTTGCACAGATAGGAAGAATCGGAGACAGGGAATAAACTCAGGACTTCCTGAGTCCAAGTCCATCCACTTCAACGTGGGGTTGTCTCAATGAACAGTTCCTGCTCTCATGGAGCTTATATATAAGTACACGTGGATATGCTATCTATACAAAATACCTACATTTCAGAGACGGACCCCAGCAATTGGGGAATCTGAAAAGGCCTCATGTTGGAGGTGACTTGAACTTTGAACAGAGCTATGGATTCCTAGGGTATTTGTCTTCTCTACAATAGATGTAGCAAGTGATCAGGTTAGGTTTGTCCTTTGTTTTCGAAGAGGACCATGACAATGATGACATGACTTGCAGTTGACTGATTTGAGGGAGGGAGGGCTGTGCAAGGTCACTTTTTCCTCCAGAGCCATTGGGATAACCAGATATTCATCAGGATGACTGGAGATGACCCAGGATGCAGTGGGAGACCCTGGCCCTTTTAGGCTAAGGACTTTTCATGTACTCACTTAGAGTGAGGTCATGCCCATTCAGTGAATAGGCCTCTTTAAGAAACAAGTGATCACTGTCTGCTTGAAGACCATGGATGGAGTGGCCTGGACAATGGGAAGATTCATGTTCAAATCCCACCTCATAAGCTTGCTAGCTGTGTGACTCTGGACAAGTCATTTAACCTCAGTTTTCCTCAGTTTTCTCATCTGCAAAATAAGGGAGTTGGGCTCAACAGCCTCAAAGGTCCCTTCAAGCTCGTACCTATGACCCTATGAACCCACTATTCTCTTAAGAAAGCCCATTCCACACTTGCAAAGCTCTTAATTGTCTGGAAGTTTTCTTCTTCAATAAGCCTAAATTTTTGCCTCTTGCAATTTCTACCCATTGCTCCTACTAGTAACCTAATATTGACTTTGTAGGGGAAGACAGAGGCTTAAGGGGATAGAATCTGGGGAAGCAGAGATAAGGGGACAAAGGTGGCAGTGAAGGTCGGGGTTGAGGGGGGAATAACATTAGGGGGTAGCAAAGGAGTATTTGAAACAGCATTCAGAAATCCACTCTTGGATGAGAGATGGGGAACTTGGTAAGACTGATATAGAGAACTTGATAAGATTGATAAGATAACTAAAGGAGTTAAATTGAAATGTTGTCAAATTGAATGGAAAGGAGTGACCTCACTCCACTGAGAAAGTCACCTTGGAGTCCTGGATAGGAGGGCCATTGCAGGAGCTGCTGCTAATTAGAGTGGCATGACTAAAACCTCAGTGGCATTGTGCCCTTCCCGGGCCCCAGCACAAGGGCTGTGACTCATTCCTCGTTGATGGAGACAGACACAGAGGTGAGAAGTCATCTTAGTTAAAAAATAAAGAGTTTCGTTTCAAATTACAGTTTAAGGAATCATGCTAATTAAACCTCATATAAATTGGTCCTAGTTGTTGTAATTGGTCTCTACTCTTGACACTTGCTAATTGTCCCTCACCATAGGAAGCAGGCAGGGCAGCGATCATGGAAGCCTGGCTGGAAGTGGATATTGGGAAGGGGAAGAGGGCAATGCACATAGGAAAGCATCTCAGAAATCCAACATCCTTCTCCATGGGGCTCTGGGGATTCATTCATTCACTCAGTCATTCAGCGAAGTCAGGCTAGCAGGACCTGATCACTTCACATCCGAAACTGAATCTGGTATTGGCACAACCATAACAGCATGGGGAATAGAGTACAATTCACCTCAGAGGGGGAAAAGAGGTTGAAAGAACAATTCACTGCTGTTGAGACAACTTGAAACCGGGGTTTTGAGAAAGGACAGGGTGTGTGCTGGCACCCTCCATCCTCATCCATCCCCCTGCTATTCCCGAGGCCTCAATTCAGAGAAAACAATCCGGACCCCAATTTTCCAGGAGGGTGTGTAATTTCAGAAGATGTCTTTTGTTATAGATTTCTATCAGCTGAAACTTGACAGAGTAGACAGGGACTTGGTGGGGTACTTAAAGCAGCCAAAGGTAGCTTTCTGTTTCTTGCTTCATTAAACTGGGCTATAGCAATCTTATCTCCACTGAGCATCAATTAAGAAATGAATCTCTTGCCTTTAGAGGAAACAACAGAATTAAATCAGAAGACAGACACAGGATACATAATTTAACTAATAACACCCCAGAAGAAGGTGAGAGCAGGGGCCAAGCCTTAAATAACTGTCTCTCTCCACCACCTCCCTCCAGTTTCTCAGCTAATAGACACTTAATGACTTTTTCACCTATTTAGAAATACTTTCCTAATTTTTTCTCATTCTAGCCCAGTTCCTTTAAATATAATACCCGTTCTTACTGGACATGATAATCACATTTTCTTTCTATTCTTTCTTTTTAATTTTGCCACCCCTAGGAACTTTTAGCATAACAATTCTGGGACCATATTCTATTAATATCCATTTTCAGATTACAGAAATGTGATGCCTGTTTCCTAATTTAATTAGGCGTTTCCGTTATTAGTTCCTACATGCTCATTATTTTTCATTTAGTGGATTATAATGCGCTGAAGCAAAGCTAGGCTCCTACAAATAGTCTCTGAGGATGCTTTTCTAAAGGAAGAAAGACTCCAAATTGCTGACTCCCCAGTACAGGCAGAGTGATGTAGACAGATGATGTGTCAGGTAAGAGGATCACCATTTGGACAAGTCCCATCTTGGGTACCACAGGACAACATCACTCAGGTATTCTAGTACCATTCTTCAGAACAGGAGAAGCACTTGGGGTCCTCGCTCGATAGACTGGGCAATCTTTTCTTAAGAGTAAATCACTCAAGGAGACCTTTGGCAAACATGGGACAGAATAAACTGTAAACCAGAGACCCAGATTATATGACCTTCCATTTAGAGATGACGGGGTGGGGCGGGTTAGAGGCTATGCAGTCCAACCCACTAACTTTACAGATGAAGACACTGAGACCCAAAGTGGAAGTGACTCTGCCCTGGGAACTTGGTGTGGTCGTTATAAAATGTACACTTCAAAGTGGGCTTACCCAAAATGGAAGGTTTTGGGGTTTCCATGACTCCTTCAAAACCTGGGGGTACTTTCATGAGAGCCCCCTAGAATAGAAGCCTGTGTCCACTTGTCATGATGTCAGTGGCCTCCTGCTGTGTGCCCTCACCATGATCGCACCATTGGTCTTTGCTTAGCAGTGTGCTGGTAAATGTTTTAACAATCTGATCTCTGGGGGAAAAAGGTACTCACAACACACTTTAAGTTTAATCTGCATTATTAAGATTTTCTCTATCACTTTCTTAAGTCCAGACAATCAACAAAACAATAAATCAAGCCCTGATTTGTAGCAGCTTGCCAATTTCAGAGGTATAAATGCTGGCACAGAAAATTTAACAATAGGCTTAGAGCCAGTCCTGGCTGGCTCTTGCAAACCCTGCTTTGTTCATTCCATTTCTAAGAAATTAAGTAAAAGGTCGGTAATAGCCACTGTTCAGAGGCTTCCACTGACCTTTCCAGCTTTCCCTCTTCCAATCTCATTAAATTTAAGAAGCATTCATTAAGTGCCTACTATGTGCAAGGCATTGTGCTAGGCTTTGGGAAAATTAAAAGAAAAAATGAAAAATGAAAAGAAAAAAGAAAAAATGGCAATTTTTTGCCTCTAGGCAATTACATTCTATTAGGTGCCCTGAATAAGAAATCTGAGGAGTGAATGAACACTCCTAATAAAAGGAATCAGTAATGGCTTCCCATTGGAAGTGGCATACCAACTGAACCTTGAAGGAAGTTGGAGAAGGCAGGCAGAGATGAGGAGGTAGTGCCTTCCAGGCATGGGGACAGACAAGGCCGATAGAATGCTGTGCAGGAGGAAAAGCCAATAGGTCAGGGGGCTGGGATCACATGCAAATCCAGTAATGTGTATAACTCCAGAAAGGTAGGCTGGAGCCAGATTGTGCGGAGTTTTAAATACCAAGCTAAGTAGGTTGTATTTTCCCTTAGAGGTAATAGGGAGCCACTGCAATTTCTTGAGCAGAGCACTTACACTAGCCTACAGCCACTGTTGCTGAAGTGACCCCTAGACAGTCCTTCCTCTAAGCTCCTCTCCATGATACCCAAAGAGGCTCCCAGGAAGCCATTTGGGTCAGAGGTGGAAAGAAATTATTAACAGAGGAAATGGGCTGTGAAGGTGACATTTGAGCAAAAAGGCAAACCTGTTCTCTGCACAGTCTACAAGGATACATGGACAGGAAGAAATGACATTGAAAGAGGTAAAGAAGGAGGTCTGTGAGATCTGCGTGGTATGTAAGAGGGTTCTAAGAAGCCCTGCGCCCATTGTTTAAGAACATGATTTCAGAAACAGCAGCTTTTGGATTCTGACACGTGTGTGTAGTGTTATCTCGCCCCTGATAGATTGCCAGCTACTTAACAGAATACATCACTGCAATTACATGTCACTTCCGATCGCCACAGTCACAACAAGCATGTGTCAGCTGTGGAAGTTTTTAAAAGAAATATAGATGATGTTCTGCAAACCTGAGTTAAAAATGGTTTCTGGAAACAAAGGCTCAAGAGGATTTTAATAAAACCCATTGAACTCTGGGGCAGCAAATCAGTCTTTGATAACTGGAGGGGACACATTCCCCCTGGCCCTCAGGAAGGAACGTGGATTTATGGTTTGACACGTCTTGCTTCCAGATTCAAACAGGAGCCCCACAGGCAGGCAGGCAGGCAGGCAGTCTAAGAGCAATGGGCCAGGACAAGAAGGCCCAGCAAGGGGCCTTCCTATAAGAACCACCAATCACTGCTGCCTGTTCTTACCCTGGCCCTGCAAAGTTGCTTCTTGAAGGAGAAGAGAGTTCTGCATTCCCCACTGAGCCCAGGATCTCATAGTCCTTTTACATATTTCTCATCATCATCATCATCATTGTGGTTCTATCAACTTCTTCATCAAGAAAATCACAGGAAAATGCACCTGTATGGAATTAAATGGGCATGATCTGTGCCTTCCTGGAGTCTATAAAATAAGACGATGCAGGCAGAAGAAGTCAAAGATATACACTAAACAAATACATCCACTGAGTAACAAGCCTGAATGTGGGCAAGGCAGGGCAAGACATCCAGGGGAGTCAAACAGGGCTGTGTATCCCAACAAATGCCCCCAAAGCTCCAAGAACCTAGACAGCTCTGGCTCTCCAGCAAACACCGCAAGGATGAATGGCAACTGGAAGGACACACTGTAATACCCAGCCCCAGAATTTCAGTGCCTGGATTCAGGAGATAACTTCAGGCCTATCAGAAGTCAGAGACCCCCACGTGCTCCCAGTCCACCTGGCACTGAGCTGGCATGAGGTGGGATTTTAATGAAGAGCTTAGCTGAGATCAAAGCAAATGCCTCAGGCAGGGGTGATAACCAGGAGACCTCCACAGGAAGCACCAAGATTTCAGAATCCAGGGAGAGGCTGGGTTGTGAGATGGTGTCACTAATGATGGGAGGCAAACAAGGGCAGGGAAGATGGGGCCAAGAGGAGATACAGGGTTGGGTATCAAGGCCATCAAAGGGGCTGACAGCCAGGTCGACAGACAAATGAGAGAGAGCATCCAGAGCCAGTCAGGTAGACAGAAGATGGAGTCAGTCAGAAACACAGAAAAAGAGGGTAAGAGCCAGTAGCCCGACCAGACAGAGGGGTCTGAGAGTTTGCAAGGCAAAAAGAAGGGGCTGATAGCTTAGAAGACAGAAGGACTGAGAATCAGGCGGATAGACGGAAGGGGTAAGATCCAGGCAAAAAGAAAGACTGACTGAGAGAGACCCAGCATCAGCTAAGAAAACAGAGGGCATTATAGAGAGCCAGAATGGTTATAGAGAAACCCAACACATGAGAGGGTTCAGCTAAGGCCCTTTTTGTATCCATTCTCAGCTCAGTTTAAGCTGCAACAAACCCACCCACTGAAAGAGAACTTCACCCAGTCCTAGACTTTTCCTTAAGAGCCAGAATCCTCCCCTTCCTGGTGAAGTGACTCAAGAGGTCATCTAATCCAACCCCCTCATTTTACAAATATAGAAACTGAGACCCAGGGATTTGGCAAAGGTCACAAAACCCACCTCATCACAACTCCACTCACAACTTTCACAAACCAGTAACGGTGGTGCCACCTTTCAGAAAAGAAGTACAGAAGCTGACCAGGCGCGAGGGGGAGCCATAGTGCACAGAGTGCCATGCCTGGAGTCAAGCAAGACTCATTCCTGAGTTCAAATCTGGCCTCAGACACTTACTAGCTGTGCGACCCTGGGTAAGTCACTTAACCCTGCTTGCCTCAGTTTCCTCATCTATAAAATGAGGTGAAGAAGGAAATGGCAAATCAGTCCAGTATCTTTGTCAAGAAAACCCCAAATGGGGTCAGGAAGAGTCAGGTATGACTGAAACCACTCGACAACAACACAGGAGGAGACTAGGAGCAGCTCGCTGTTATTCAAAGAGGGCCAGCAGTATGCACTAGAAGTGTTCATCTCAGGGCAACTTCCCTTAGGCCATCGACATTCTTCAGCCACCTTGCTGCATCCTCACTGCGTCTAAGCTCAAAGGAGGCAAATACATGAATCCTTCAAGGTCTTGCTTGGCCCATCTCCTCCATGAAGCCTTCCTTGACTGCTGCAGCCCTCAATCAACTCCCCTCTCTTCAGAACTTCTTAGAGTCTGAGAGTCTGCAGCTCACGCTCTTGCTTTTCAATTATACGGTGTATGGTACTGTTCTCTAATTGTCTCTCGTGGGTCATTTGTATCTCCCCAAGCAGACAGTGAACTCCCCAGAGGGTAACTAGAATCAAGGACACAGTAGCTATTCCCTTGGCCCCCCTCACTGGGCATTTCTGACTGCTACCCTACCCTCCCAGCTGCCCCCAGGTATGAGATGGACAGGAGGACTGCAGCCCTGAAGTGGTGCTGGCTGCAGAGGTCTATGGTTGAGATGGCTAATGTCTGACATGGGCCAGGACTCAGACCTGCCCATAGAAGATGCCGATTTCTCGCTGTTTTGGGGGGGACGTGACAGACATGTCTTAGGTCTTTGGAAGATATCAAGTACAGGGTTCCCTGTGACCGCTGAGAGTTCAGGGTCTCCCCGGCTAAGATTCTCCTTAAGGAACCCCTTCAGACAAGAGACTGAGGATTCATTCTCAGCTCATTCACTCTTGGGAAACAGTAGGACTTTGAAACGTATTAGTGTTTCTACAGAGACCATTCCCTTCTCTGAACCCCAGAGCACCTTATACTTTTCTAATTCAATTCTAGCTCACCATTTGGCACTGTTGTTGTTGTTCAGCTCTTTGTGACCTCAACCGGGGTTTTCGTGGCAGAGATACTGGAGTAGTTTGCCATTTCCTTCTCCAGCTCATTTTACAGATGGGGAAACTAAGGCAGGGTTAAGTGACTTGCCCTGGGGGTCATACAGTTAGTAAATGTCTGAGGCTGGATTTGAACTGAGGTCATTCTGATTCCAGGCCCAGTGCTCTATCCACTGCTCCACCCAGCCGCACCATTTTGCATCGTAGCTATTTCAGTACTTGTCTGTCTTCTCTCCCTTACTAGACTGTGAGAAAGCTAGGGCTAGAAGGAATCTTAAAGATCATCTAATCTTCTCATTTTACAGATGAGGAATTGACTTGGCTGAGATCACCCAGGTGGCGAGTGGTAAGAGTTCAGATGTGAACATGGGTCCTTTGATTCTAAATCTGACACTGCCTACATGACCTTGGCCAAGTCTCTGGGTCTCAGTTTCCTCATCTGTAAAATGGGTAGGATTAGATGACCTCCCCGGAGTCCAGCTCTAGAGCTACGATCTATGATTTGTACCTACCTTACAGCAATCTGTAAGCTATGAAGCTATAAAGAAAACTGAGATGTCATTTTTATTGTTAATATCATTCAAGTTTCTTACAGCGCCCCGTGAAGGGTTATGCACAAGCCAGGGACTCAGTAAATGTTTGCTAAATGAATGAAAGATGGATATTCTTAGCCCAGAAGCAATTGCCTGGAAGCAAATTAAATGCTCTTAAAAGTTACGCTGACTCGTGAAGGCCCTAAGGATGAAGATACTCCTACATGAATGCCATCATTTGACCCTAGAAAGAGTTAATGACATTTCCTGAGGTGTCACCAAGGGAAGTCTCTCCTGGCTGAGGTGGAAAGCTTTATCAGAGTCCCAAGGTAGAATGCAACACAACTACCACCCCTTTACACATCCCTGAACAAACCAACCTCAGTGAGTTAAGAGGCATATGGGCAAAATCACCAAAAAGCCTTCTTTTTGGTTCTGAGGATCAGTTCCCACATGGAGGCCAAGGCCTGTGACACTATGTCTACCCATAACAGCTATACTATGGACCACAGTCACAGAGAACTAGAGGGGCAGGTGCTATTTCTTCTAATTGCACAACCAGAGTCCAGCCTGTTCCTGGTCACACGGGTGATGACAGTGGTTGGTGGTGGCAGCCTTGGCATCGGTGATGGGAGTTACAATGGAAGTGCATTATGGAAATCACTCTTTTCATGGAGTCACAACACAGAGTTGGAGTCTTCTAGGTAACAAGGTGTGTGTGTGTGCCCTGAATGAGTAATTAAGAAAAGGGGAAGCTAGAGGGAGGATGATACATCTCTATTGCAGGTCTCCCGCCCAAGGGCAGGTGTGCTGCTTTAGCCAAAGAGCACCCTGTGGGCCCCACAATCCTGGACTAATCAGCCCCCCTCTGTCTTATGGCATGTAGTACCTATACCCAGAGAAGAAGCAGGGAGGAGGGGGGGTCGGATGGTTTTGTGCTAGGCTGTGTGACAAAGCCTGCCATGAATGACCATGCTGAGAACTAGGGGTGCTGGGAGGGGAGAGGAGTGAAGGGACAGAACTACCCCAAGTACTGCCAAATGATGTCATTCTGGAGAAACTCCCAGGGCTCAGCAAGCCCTAAAGCTCTTTTAGCTCCCTTCTTTACTAACAGTATCGTTTGCCTTGGTCGAGAGCTTGCTGCTGGCACCCTTTAGCACCCTAGCCCTGCCCAGGAGCCTCCGGCCATACCTCTTGACCCTTCCTAGCCTCCTTCTATCATAGAAGAAGGGGAGAAAAGCTCTGGTAATCAGAGGGGTAAACCATTTTTATAAACGGAAGCAAGGATGAGCCCAGCTTAAGGAAAACCCACCATACAGGAATTAAAGGGCACTGGATTTCGCATCAGACATCCTGGGATCAAATCCTTTCTCTTCCAGTTATCACTTGTGTGACCGTGGACAAATCGATTAACTTTTCAGGGCCTTGCTTTCCTCATCTACAAAATCAGAGGGTTGGACTAAATGCCTGCTAGGGTCCCTTCGAGCTCTCAGTCTAGGACCCTAGAAAAGAACTAGATTAGTTTGAAAGTATTCACATTATACAAAGCTTCCGCAGAGTTCCCTTGAATAGTTACCTCCCTGATGCATTTAAAATAGGATTCAATTTACAAAAATTGAATTTAGAGAGCACACTTCATTCTCTCCCTTCCCTGAACTCCTAAAGCCTTTCCCCTCTGACCATGAGCATTTCATTAATTATACACTATCCGAGGCTGTCTCCTTAGTGAGTGGTGCATGTCTCCTCATTCAGATTATGGACACCTCAAGAGCAGGCCCTGTGTCTCCTCCAGAGCATAACTAAACACAGAATTGTTGTAAGATCCTCAAGAAAAGTTGCTGATCAGATGATTTAGTATTTCCAAGGATATGTGATTTCATTAATACAGGAGTTCCCTCTCACCTAGATTGCAACCCCTCCTCCCTTCCCTACCTTAGTAGACAACTTCATGAATTGATTGATACATGAATAGATGAATTTAGAATACAGATAAGTTAGGAGGTGATTGCTCAATTATCTGGCAGATAGATTTGTTTGTTTTTCTTTCCAAAAAAAAAAGTCTTTACCAAAAAAAAAATCTGTTAGTAATGCGTTTTCCATTGAAAATTTAATCTGATTGGCAAAATTGTATAAGAACACACCTCAAATGAATAAAGTGAAGTAAACTTGCATATGAAATACTGAGACTATTTTTCCTGTAAATGTATTGTGGGGTAATATGATTCAGGGTAAAACCAACTGTTGGGAAACCATGGTGGGGAGCCTACTACTGGACTGGACAATCTCTTAAGGCCCTTTTGTCTCTGAGACTCTATGTATAAAATGCTAAGCTCCCTCACTTATCACAACTTTTTTAACCAACAAAAAAGTTCATGGGTACTTCTCCACAGCTCTTGTGTTCCATTCCTGGCCAGCCCCAACCAAGCCTTCATCCTTTCATTCGGTGATCACATGAAAGAGTCCCCGGATTGTTTGTTACACAGAAAGTTACTGCTGAAGTAATGACCAGAGAAATCCATGCTACATTTAATCGGCCAGCTGGGTGATCTCTTTGTGGTCTACTCCAGATGCCTGGCCGGCCGACCCACATCCCTGACAAGGCATCGTGTCCATACCTATGTAAACAGGGAGCTACCACTTGTCAGTCAGCAGGCGAAAGGAAGATCTGGCCACACAGCCCCGATGTAGGACACCTAGACTTTGTAAGCATTGGTTCCCAACAGATAAATGTAATCAAGGCTTATATGCTCACAGAAGCCAACAGGATGGGATTGTTTCACTTGAAAGATCAGAAGAAAATTGTAACTAATGTTGTGGAAAATTACTTTGATATTGCTTTCTCGGTGCAGCATTACAATTAGGGTGCAGTGTGAAGCACAGGCAAAAATAAATGAATAGTAACAAATCAACACAAACAGCCACTGTCAGGAGTGCTTTGCTCAGGGAAAGGAATGTAAGCATTACTTAAAGTGTTATGGCCGTGGTTTTCCCTGGTGTACTCAGCGTATCCACAGCTGGCCACCACATGTTGGCTCCTAGCACCAGGCACTGCTCCTCAAAGGCTGATTTTACAGGAGCCAAAGTCTTGCCTGGGAAAGGAGGGAAGGAGGTCCTGACCACACCTGGCACTGGTGCTCCTACTGCCTTTTGGCAGGTGTGATATATAGACTCTCCTCTCCCAGGAAAATCTTGGGTACTCTAAAATTCCTCTGTTCCAAGCAAGGGCTCTCCACCTGGACCCCAAAAGTCAAAAAGCGGCATGTGACAACATCCAAGGGTCTTGTATAGCCAGATGTTTAGCAGGACAGGTTAGAACAGCAAAAAGAGAACTGGCATCAGAAACACTACTTACTTGACTTAGGGCAAGTCAGTTTAACCTCTCTGGGCCTTAGTTTCTTCATCTGTAAAATGAGTAAGTTGGACTAGATCTGTACTGCTATAAGCACAGGTGTTCTTCTCCAGGGTGGAACAAGCAAACAAGGAACTATGGGGTAATAAGCTCCTTGCTTCAAGGGAAAGTAGGACCTCCCAGCCTCTGGCTGCATGCGGAATGAAGAAGGAATGTAGCACCAGATCTTCTGTGGGCAGATCTGAAGGAAGAAGCTGCATGTGAAGGGGCCACTGAGGGTCATGAGGAACGGCAAGGTTGTCCCGCAGGCACACCCTGACTGTCATTACTGAAATGCCAATGTGCCTGTAGCCTTGTTTCTTTCACCTCCTGGGCTAATTTGCTGGTATGTGATGTCTCATAACAGTATTATTTAATTTAGTAATTAATATTTACATAGAACTTCAATTTGGGCTCTACTAATTTGAAATTTGTGATAATTTAGATAGAATCTGGGCTGAAGTTTACTTTTGCAATATCAATATAAAGACTGAGGTTGAAGGATTTTTTTTTTTACTTAGTTAAGAGAACAGCAGTCTTCAAGCATTTTAGAGGTACCATTTACATACAATCGATATGCTAATTACAGAATGATCTTGTTTACATATTAAAGCAGATCTCCGTGGGCCTCTACTTAGGACACTCCTTAGGTTCACCTTACTGAGCGTATTATACATACTTGAAAACAATAAAGTGGCATCGATTTATAGTTTTCTGATAATTCAAAATCTGCACTAATTATACTAAATCTGCTTTATTCCTCCTTCCTCATCTTCTTTCATTACGTTTTCAAGTTTGGGGTATTTATATTTACTAAGTTAAAGGAGAGGTAGGAGAGGCAGAATTGGAATAAAGAATATTTTCCTGTAGGCACCTATATTTTCCCCTTGCTTCCCCTGGGTGCTACTACCATGGCCAGAGAAACCCAGAATGTGTCATTGTGAAAAAAAGGTGGGGGGGCTTATGCTGAGCTTCTTCCAAACCACTCAGTGCTGATGAGGATGGGGGAGGGGAATGAAGGGTCACAGCTATAGAAGGCTGAGATAGACCCAAAAGGAACTAACTCCAGTGGAAAAAACCAACCACTCTGGTGAAAACCACACCTTGAAAGAAGATGTCATGGGATTTTTTTTTCTGAATTACTTGAGACTCAGAGGTATTTCTCCCGCAAATTCTGGCTAACATTAACCTCACCTAACCAAAACCTGTCCCATGGGATGTCAAAATTTACTTAGTCTTAAACATTCCTTAGATAAAAAGACAGGAAGAATCTCAACTGTCCCAGTCTCCTTGGGAACTGTAAATCCACCTCTACAATCAGCCAATCGTGAATCCTCTAAATGTAGTTTAATCTATAACCTGATTTAATTTACCTATTGTTTGACTATGAAGTTTGTCTCCTTAGGGGATGTAGAGATTATGACTCTGTTTAACTAACTTTTATGACATTGAATTAAGTATGGGATTATGTACCTGTCTTTTCTTTAACTTTTATGGCCTGAGGAATCTACAAGGTTGCAATATGTAAATGAATTATTTCATTGTCACTCTGACATAACTTTTCTGGTAGAAAACCTTGTTAGAATCCTGATGATTGTTCAGGTTTTCTCTGAGGTCTGAACTTATGCTTGAGCATAATAATAAACCCTAGATCTTTACCTCCATAATTTCTATGTTGTGGTAAATATATATATGTGGCAGCAGTAATCCGCCATGTGAGCTGAGGGAGAAGATTGTTGTTCAATGGTTTTTAGTTGTGTCTGACGTTTCGTGACCCTGTTTGAGGTTTTCTTAACAGAGAGAGTAAAGTGGTTTGACATTTCTCCAGCTCATCTTACAGATGAGGAAACTGAGGCAAACAGGTTAAGTGACTTGCCCAGGACCACACAGCTATTAAATGTTTGAAGCCAGATTTAAATTCAGGAAGATGAGTCTTCCTGACTCCGGGCCAGGCACTCTATCCGTTGAGCCACGTAGCTGCCCAGAAAGATGTTGCCTTGATAACAGAAGTTTGTATTACCTTCAGTATGATGGTCTGTATTACACCTCCACAGCACATCTAGACAACTGTCCAAGAGGGGGTCTCTCTTATTTTTGGTTCATATGGTCATAATTTTGGAGTAGAAGGTAGGTTAGAGGCCATTCAGTCCAACCCCTTCATTTACAGATAAGGAAATAGACCAAGGGAGGTGTTGATTTGCTCAAAGTCACACACGATGATTTAATGTAGACCCTCTGACTTCTTTCCACAGTACAAAGATGCTTCCTATCTGCCTCTGGGCAAGGTCTGCTCCATAATTCTGTTTCTTCCTCTCATATGTGTCTGAGGACATGTGGAGTCCCCCAAGATACAGGCTCAGAGGGAGAGGATGGGGGGCACATCCCATTTATCATACAGCATCTTCTTAAACTGAAAGAGGCCTGGGAGCTATAAATAGCACTGATGGATCCCTCTCCATGCAGCCTAAACTAAGGGGCTCCTACTTCAGCAGATACCTTTGCTGGATGAACACTGTCTCTTGGCCTGACATCATTCTCTCAGGATGCCAAAGGGTTGGGCTGAGCTGGTTTTAGGAGAAGAATCCTTCTATTTGGCCTACTTTTAACTTGTTTTCTTACCTAGAGCATAGATTTCCTTGGTATAGGGATCTACTCTGCCTACCAATGGGAGAGCTATCAGATTATTGCTACTCATAATTCTAGAGAGGTGCCTGGAACACTTGGAGGTTAAGTGCCTTGCCAAAGGTCATAAAACCAGTCAGTGTGCATCATAGGTAGGATTTGGACACAGGAGATTTTCTCTCTCTTCTTGGACTCCTTAATAGGACTAAATATTGGCGAAGGGGAGAAACAGCTCCGAAAGTCCTCCGAATTGGGCACAGGTGCTTGGGAAGTTGCCCACACCTCAGATTTTCAGGGAATTACACATTATCAACTACACCGTTTCCTTGGGGGGAAAGGAAGAACTTCTCCTCAAACAAAATGGAGTTTTATCCCTCGTTGGCCACAGCCTGTCTTGCCCCAAGCCCATGATTCTTCTTCACTGAGCTAAGACACTGTGCTCCCACGATCCCAAGAGAGAATTCTGTGCTGGGGCCTGGGGAAGCATCGAGAGAGTCTGGATACTTCTAAATTGTATCAACCTTGTGAAGGAATAAACCTTTCCCTGATTAGGGAAAGACCACGAAAGACCACTGGTCAGGGAGGCAAAGGTCACTAACCTTGTGTCTGCTGAGGGATGATTTCCACTGGTTCTTGCAGGTGCATGAAGACCACAAGTCCTGCAGTCCCAAACAGCACGATGCAGGCGAACATTAATACCAGCCTCATAATTCTCACACTAGAGTCAGTCTGGAAGGCGTCTAGTCTCACTTGGAGAAAGTCTCTCCTGAGCTGGTTGTACCCTCCTCCCTCATCGTCCTGGCTGCAAATTCATCCTGGCACCACCTGTAAGGGTTAAATGAATACAGACCATCAACCACCATCACTTTATAGAGTCCTAGAAGGCCTGGGCCAAGGCTGGGCAGGAGATCTAAGTAAACTGATTACTTTATTGTGTAACCCAAACTGAGCTAATGGCCAATCTTGGGCCATGTCAGGCCTGTGACAGCTGGGAAGAGACATGTGTGTCACTTCTAATTGGCTACTCAATATGGGGAACCATGGAATCCATGTGACACTTTCAAGAGAAGGGTGTGAGAAGCCAGCTTCAACACCTCCATTCTCTCAGAGACCTGTCTACATCCTTGGCTGTCTCACTGCTTTTATTTTACTCTTGTTAGACACAGAATGAGCCTTAACAAGAGGTGAGATGCCCTACGACCTAAACCCTCTGACAGTGATGGGGGCAGAGTTCTGCATGTCATAACCAACTAGCCACACTCGATGCTTTATGTCACCAAGTCTACTCACTCTAAAAACTCTAAAATTTGGACATATTCCCCAGGGAAAATTAATGTGTCCAGGGGAATAGGTGGGTCCAGGATAGGAAAGAGGGACCCTCAAGAGACTGTCTTTGGTATTTATCTTTGACAGATTCTGGTTCCCCCATTATACTTGCAAAGATAGATAAGTTGATAGATAGATTGAGGGGGGGGGGTCATAGCAGTATACATATATATATATATTTATCTATTCAGGCAGCCCTTTAGCACAATGGATAGAGTACCAGGCCTGAAGTCAGAAAGACTTGAGTTCAAATCTTGCCTCAGACACTTACTAGCTTTGTGACCCTGGGCAAGTCACTTAATGCTGTTTACTTCAGTTTCCTCATCTATAAAATGAGCTGGAGAAGGAAATGGAAATCGCTCTAGTATCCCCTAAATGGGATTGCAAAGACTCAGAGATGACTGAAATGACAGAATAACACACACATACACACACACACACACACACACACACACACACACACACACACACACACCTTCAGGAAAATCTATACTTTTAAAATGAAGGACCCAGAGCTACATATCCTACCATGTCAAAGATCACAGATTTAGATCCAGAAGGGATGTTCCAGGCCATCTAGTCCCTCATTTCAAAAATGAGGGAACCAAGGCCCAGGTAAGCGACAGAGCTGCGATTTGAAACCAAGCCCTGTGACGCCGAATCCAGAACGTTCCTCACTATAGAATCTCTGGGTAGTATTGTACCTGTAGTCAGGAAGACCCGAGTTCAAATCTGATTTCAGACATTCTCCCTCTGTGTGATCATGGGCAGTCACTTAATCGTTGCCTGCCTCAGTTTCCTCATCTGTAAAATAAGGATGATAACAGCAACTACCTTGCAGGGTTACTATGAGGAACAAATGAAATCATTTTTAGTCCACTGACTGGAACACGGTAGTTGCTTAATAAATGCTCTTTAATAAATATTTATTTATTTATATTATTTATAATTATAATATTTATATATAAAGTATTTAATAAATAAATGCATCTTTTCTACATAATACCGCCCTCCTTGTCTCTCCCCATGGGAAGAGTGAGGGCCAATTTCTCCTGCTTGCTTTGTATTTATTTTGTATATATTTCACAAATATATACATACACATATGTATATACATATATGTGTGTACATGTTGTCTACCTCATAGAATATAACCTCTTTGAGGTCCAGGAGGAGTCATTTTTTTATCTTTATATCCCTATTTCCCAACACAGTGCCTAGCATATGGCAGATGCTTTTCAGGATAAGCTGCAAATTTTTAACAACCAGTTCTCTGTGTGTGTGTGTATGTGTATTTGAGTGTGTGCACAGAATACTCTTAAGTTGAATCTGCATTATTAATATTTTCTCCATCATTTTCTTCAGTCTACACAATCAACAAAGCAATAAATCAAGCCCTGATTCCCTACAAAAATTTAGCAACCAGCCCTTGAGCATGAAGAGGCTGGCTCTGGCATACCTCTGTAAATAAATGCTTGTAGAATGATGCTGACTGATTGATTGCTTTTGAAAACACTAATAATAATAGCTAACATTCCTACAGTGCTTACTATGTACCAGGCACTTCACAACTGTCATCTTACTTGATCCTCACAACAACCATGGGAAGCAGGTGCTGGTTGTATCCATTTTACAGAAGAGAAAACAGAGTTTAAGTGACTTGTCCACAGTCACACGGCCAGTATCTGAGGCTAGACTTGAATCAGGACTTCCCGATTCCAGGCCCATCATCACTTTATCTACTGCACCACCTAGTTTCCCTATCAGCCTGAAGTCATTGAAGACTGCTTGATGAGAGTTGCCTTATTAATAACAGTAATCATGCATATATCATATCATTTGGTCCACAGTACAGACATTTGAGGAAAGGAGAGTGGGAATTACCACTCATTTTACAGATGGGGAAACTGAGGCTCAAGGAGAGAAAGCAATTTGCTAGCAGAGCCAAGACTTGAACCCTGGTCCTCTGAATTTGACCCCTTGGGTAAAGTCCACCTGAAAGAGAAAGGAAGCTCACAAGAATGAAATTATAAGGTCACAAATACAAGGGATTCTGATGAGAAAGAATGGAAGGATCCTGCTCAAGTGATAGAGGTTTGTGCACAGGGAAGTCAGTTGCCCACTTAGAATCTAGAATGACATGCAAAAAAGATGAAAGCAAAGAGGACAAGCTTAGTGTGTGCTAACTGCTCGCTTTATTGAAGTCATCAGCGTGAGATGGCCCTCAAAAAGCTAATGAGATCTTAGTCTGCATTAATTAATAATAGCTAGTATTTCTCTAATGCTTTCAGGTTTGCAAAGCTTTATCTTAGCAGCCAACCTGGGAGGTAGGTGCTATTACTATCTCTACTTTACAGATGAGGAAACTGAGGTAGACAGGGAATTAAGTGACTTGCCCAGGGTCACATAGCTAGTAGGTATCTAAGGCTGGATTTGAACTCAGTTCTTCCTTACTCCAGGTTCAATGCTCTCTCCACAGTGCTGCCAAACTGCCTACTGACAGTCACATCCAGAACATAAGAGGTCATCATCTCACTGTATCCTGCCCTGGTCAGAACATATTTAGGGTATTATGTTCCATTCCAGGAGTCCCAGAAAAGTGGCACAGTCCTATAAAAATCATATTAGGGGCACTAAATCTCAGAGTGATGATGGATGCTAAAAACAAAAAAGGCCTTTTTAAATCCTTATCAGAGGTAAGAAGACCAAAGTAGGGACAGGACTGCTCTTCCAGGCAGATTGGAATAACAGAGGATGGAGAGAAAACCCAACTCTTATTTTGCATCTATTTTCTCTGCCAAGGAGAACGAAATTGGGGTGGAGAATGACCAAACAAGAATGGTTAAAAAGGACTTCAAAGATAGGAGAGGAGTTTATAGAGAGGGAAGTGCTCTCTTGCAAGAGAGCACCCGGTTGTTCTCAGTGAGTACAAGTACTCAGGCCCTGGATGAATAGACTGAAAAAAAAAACCAGAAGGTTTAATTACCAGTCATTGTGTGTGGACTCTGAAAGACCTTGGATAATAGAAAAGAGGCCACAGAACTGGCCAAGGATGGGTGGTGCCTCAATTTTCAAAACAAGGAAAGGAGGTGGATAGGCTTCATTTTGACTTTTGGCAATATTCTAGAGTAGACTATTATTTTAAAAGTTTTATTAATATATTTTTACTTAACTTTTATTTCATCACACTTACTCTGCCCTTCCCAGACTCAGTGAGCTAATCCTTTAACAAACTTTTTAAAAGAGAAAAAAAAGTTCACCAAAACTAACCAAAAATAATAACCATTTCTGACATCATTTGCAACATCCCATACCCATAGACTCACACCACTGCACTGAAGGGAAGGAACTGTGTTTTTCAATTCTTCTAGGGGGCCGAAGTTGATTATTATAATCACCCAGTATTTACCTTCATTCATTTTGTACATTCTGCTAAAATTTTGTGATCATCGTATGCATTGTTTTCTTGGTTCTGTTCATTTCACTGTACCAGTTCACATATATCTTCCTATGCTTATCTGAATTCTTCATGTTTGTCATTTCTTATAACTCAATAATATTCAATTATATTCATGTTTAGCTATTCCCCCAAAAAGATAATCTTTGCTACCACAAAAAAGTGCAACTATGAACGTTTGGGTACATACAGGATTTTTATCAAACACATTGTTAAAGGGATGGTATGTGAGCATTTAGAAAGGGAAATAATGGATCATTAAGACCTAGAATGGCTTCATCAAGAACAGATCACCATTGGACTAACCTCATCTCCTTTTTTGATAGCCTTGCTGGGCTAGTAGATGAAGGAAAAGCTACAGACCCAGTAGACTTAGACTTTAGGCAAGGTATTTGACAAAGTCTGTTAATGCCATCCTTGTGGACATGAGGAAGTGGGCCAGGAGATGGTATATTTGAGTGCATTCAGGTTTCACTGAATGACTGCACCTCAAAACTAGTCATTAACAGGTTGGTGTCAACTTAGAACAATATGGCTAGTGAATGTTACAGGAATCTGTCCTTGGCCCTATGCTACTCAATGTTTTTATCAGTGATGTAGGGCAGCTAGGTGACATGGTGGATAGAGTGCTGGGCTGGAGTCAAGAAGACCCATCTTCCTGAGTTCAAATCTGGTGTCAGACACTTCTTAACTGTGTGACCCAGGACGAGGCATTTAACCCTGTTTGCCTCTCAGTTTCCTCATCTGTAAAATGAGTTAGAGAAGGAAATGTCAAACCACTTCATTATCTCTGCCAAGAAAACCCTAAGTGTGGCTGAACAAGTTGTGATATATGAGTGTAATGGAATAATATTGTGCTATAAGACATGATGAGCAGGCAGACTTCAGAAAAGCCTGGAAAGACTTACATGAACTGATGCTAAGTGAAGTGAGCAGAACCAGGGGAACAATGTACACAGTAAGAGCTACATTGTTCGATGACTAATTTTGATAGGCTTATCTCTTCTTAGCAATGCAAGGATCTAAGACAGCTCCAAAAGACTCATAATGGAAACTGTTGTCCACATCCAGAAAAAGAATTATGGAATCTGAATGCACATTGAAGTATATCATTTGCTCTCTTTTTTGTTGTTGTTTTTTTTCTCCTTTCTCATGGTTTCTCTCATCGGTTCTAATTCTTCTTTATAACATAACTAATGTGAAAATAGGTTTAATATGAATGTATATGTAGAGCCTATATCAAATTAGACACCATCTTGGGGTAGGGGGAGGGGAGAGACGGGGAGAAAATTTGGAACTCAAAATCTTGTGGAAGTGAATGTTGAAAACTAAAAATAAACAAATAAATTTAATTTAAAAAAAAGAAAATCCTAAGTGAGGTCACACAGAGTCAGAAGCAAATGAAGAGCAACAATATGGATGAAGGCACAAACAGCATGCTTATCAAATTTGTCAACGGCTTAAAGCTGAAAGTTAAGATCTCAGAAATGTCTTGAAAGTCTAGAGCCAGATCCTTAAGCTCTTTTTTGATATGAGTCTATTAGGCAGTCTGGTGAGGCTCATGGACTCTTCTCAGAATGTTTTAAGCGCATAAAACAAAATACGTAGGGGATGACAAAGGAAACCAAGAAATACTTATCAAAATGCTTTTTAAAAAAACCAAGTTCATCGACCCCCAGATTAAGAACCTTTGGTCTGGAGCAATAAGCCAAATCAAATAAGATAAAATTAAATCGGAATAAATGAAAAGTATTCATTTGGATTTTTTAAAAATCACCATCATTAGGAGTCGCTAGAATCACGGGATGGGTGCGTGAGTGTGTACAACTATATGAAAGAAATATAAGTTTTAGTTGGCTACAAATGTAATTAAAGTCAACACTGAGACACAGCCTTCAAAAAAGTTAATGGAATCATATCCAGAACATGAGAGGTGATAATCCTGCCCTGGTTAGACCATGTCTAGAGTATTATGTTTAATTGTGAGAACCACATTTTAGGAAGGCTGTGGACAAACTGGAGCCCACCTAGAAGAGGGGGAGTCACGTGTATCTCTGGAGTGGTATCCATCAAGGTGTCTTGTATGTTCTTAATATAATCATAAAACATATGTGCTCTTTGAAAGCAAGGGTTACTTCATTTTTGGTTTTGTTTCCCCAGGGTCTAGCACAGTGCCTTACATATATGAAGTACATGATAAATGTCCATCAAATTATTAAAATGAATTGTTACAGGGGAGCCTTTAAGGCTGCCTTTTGTTCTATGGAATCAAATGCTTTATTTCCCTCAAGAAACAACAAACATGACCTGACCTTGCAGCTTCAAAATCTCTGTTCTGTGACTATGGAGATATAGTGTGCTTTGGAAGTTAACTGTGAAAGCCTGCTCATTCTCTTCTCTTATTTCCCCATCAAGGAACTCCTCCACCCCCACCCTTTACAGTACCATTCTTATCAAAATCTTATAAAGATGAGAAGTAGTTATGTGGGTTGATATTTGTTGATGCTTTCTTGGTATGGGGAGGCAAGGTACAGCATAGTGTAGTAGAAAGAGTCCTGGCCCTGAAGTCAGAGACCCCAGGATCAAATCCCACCTTCCTTGCTTACTACCCCTGTGATCTTAGGCAATAATAATAGCTAGCATTTAAATAATGCTTTGAGGTTTGCAAAGTGCTTTGCAAATATTATCTTACTTAATCCTCACAACAACCTTGTAAGGTAAGTGTGATTATTATTGCCATTTTATAGATAGGGAAACCGAGGCTAAGAGGATAAATGACTTGCCCAGGGTCACATAGCTATTAAGTGCCTGAAGCTAGATTTGAACTTAGGTCTTCCTAGCAGATCTAGCCTCTATCTACTGGACCACTTAGCCACCTCTATGTCACTTAAACCCCTAGGGCCTTAGTTTCCTCATCCATAAAATGAAGGACTTAGTCTATACAGCCTCAGAGGTCACTTTCAGTTTCATTTCTATAATTCCTTTGGGTGGGAGGGAAGAATAATATTGTCATGATTGTTTTTTTTACTTTTTTCTTATTATTTTCATTATTAATCCAAATTATTTTAGTATATTTCACTCTAAGATATCTCAAGGAATCATTCCTAAGTGACTCCAAAACCATATCAACTCCAGCATGTTGTGGTTTTTTTCTGTGTGTACTTGGTCCACGTCTAGCTCCCCTTCCCAGTGGGACACTTTTGGTTGCTTACACAGCTGGGACTTTAGAATCACTAAAATATGGATGGTTCTATTGTCACAGGGCTTGGAGCTAGAAGTAACCTTTGAGATGGCGTAGTCCAATCCCATCATTTTACAGAAAAGGGAAGTGAGATCCAGAAAGGTTAAGAGCCTTTTCTCAAGGTCTCACAGGAACTAGGTACCAGGGATGAGTTTTGAACCAAGGCTGGTGATGACTCCAGATCCCATGCTTCTCCTCTGCAATCTTACCAAAGCTGAGGGAAAGAACATAGGTCAGGGAATCAGGAGATTTGACTAGACTAGATGATCCCTAAAGGTCTCTTTCAGTTTCAAGTCTATGACTAAGTCTGACTAAAGTATTTTCCATATTTATCTTACTTGAAATGTTACTCTTTGATATGATTTCTCTGAGTCTGAACAGCTTCTGGGCTACGCCAGAAGCTATGTCGCATTCATTATACTTATAGGTTTTCTCTTGATTATGAATTCCCTCGTGCTTAAGAAAGCCTGAGCACCACCTGAAAGGTTTTCAGAATTCATAGGCTTTCTCTCCACTATGAATTATCTGATGGAGATTAAGATCTGAGCTCCTCTTGATTTCTTTTCCACATTCACTACATTTATAGGGTTTCTTTCAATGGTAAATTCTCTGAAGCCAAATGAGGTCTGAGCTTTGATTTGAGACTTTCCCACATTCAATACATTTATAGCATTTCTCTCTCCATTCTCTCTTATGTTTAAGTAGCTCTGAGCTCCACCTAAAACTTTTCCCACACTCATTACATATATAGAGTATGTGTCCAACATGAATAATCTGATGACAAATAAGGGCTGAGTTCCATTTTGGAATGATTAAAAAAAGAACTTCATAGCAATGCTGGCAAATCTGCTCCATTGCGTCTATTTGTTAGCCTTCTAGTTTCATCTCAATACTCTTGGGATGGGTCTCATGCCAAGGTTTCTGCGGGCTTGCTTTCCCCTTCACTGATTTTCATTGTGTGAGGTGCTCTTGATCTTCTACTTTGTAATGCCCTGCAAATGATCTTGTACTTGAAATCAGTGTTGTACTTGACAGCCCTTCCTTCCAACTTGGCAAGGAGATAAAGTATTTGCTGGCTGAGGCAGCTTCTTAGCTTTTTGGACCTCTGTGCTGTGGTGATTACTGTATATTGGTTAAACTTTTTCTAAGAAGTGATAATCTTGGTTAATGTCTTTACCTTTATCCATTTCTCATTTTTCATCATCAATGGCTATTTTAAATAGGTTGGGTTAGAGCTGTAATAATTGCATGCAGAGTCCTCTCATCTTTATTCTTTCTTCTAATTTGGTATTGGCAGTCTGCACAAAATAATCTTATCTGGAAATTACTTCTATAATTGTTGTTGTTCAGCCATTTCAGTCCCATCTGACTTCAAGACCCCATTTGGGGTTTTTTTTTGGGCAAAGATACTGTAGTGGTTTGCCATTTCCTTGTCCAGCTCATTTTATAGATGAGGAACTGAGATACGCATGACTAAGTAAGTGACTTACCCAGGGTCACACAGTAAGTGTCGGAGGCCAGATTTGACTTCAAGAAGATGAGTCTTTCTGATTCTAGGCCTGGCATTCCATCCACTGTGCCAATTTCTATAATTAGCAATTTCTGAATTCTATATCAGTAAAAGGTAATTTCCTATTATGATGTTCATTGCTCATCATGTCCAGTATTTTCTGACTCTTTTCTTGAAAAATAGTAAGCATTCCTCATATATCAATGAGGCTTCTGAGTTAACTACAAGTATTGGTACTCTTGTATTTTTTTTATACTGAACCATATTTTTCTCTATACTATTATTTGTCTTTGTATTAAAATCACTAAGTACTAAGGTATATGTTGAGTTGTTTCAGAGAATCTTTCATAGTTCTTCATACTATTTACTTCATACTTTGCAGATGTTGGAAAATAAGTGGCAATTATCTTAATAATTGTCTTTCTGCCTACATCCACCATGAACCCCGCAAAATGAGATGACCAAGTATCCCATGAAATTATGTTGCCTTTGGGTATCCAATGAAGCCAACTCTGCCAAACTCTTTACTTTCTTCTCCAGGGAGAATCTTTAGGCTATCTTTCCATCTATTTCTAAAGAAGTGTTCTGATGTCATTCAGAGAAAGACTATCACTACGGATGTGACGTAGTTCCTTCAGTAGTATACATGAACTCTGGATCTGGACTGAGTCCTCACATTTAGAGAACCATCAGTTAGGTTGACATTTGTAGAGATGTGATTCTTTGCAGTCTGATCCCTTTTGTGCTACTTCTCAGTGATCTCTGGGGACGCAGGAGGGGTCCGTGTAGAACTGCAGGTCAGCTTGTCTTTTTCCTTGCTTCATGGGTTCCCATGGCCAAAGAATTGATCACCTAGTGGTCAAACGGCCAGTGATGCACTTCTCTGCCCCCAACTAGGTGACCCCTGAGCAGAAACTGTCATCTTTTTATCAGGGCCATTCACAAAGTTTTTCTAGCTTTGTAGAACTTGTCACAGTTTGTGTACTATTGGCAGACTTCAAGAGCCTGAAGTTACTCCGAGACCACCATGACATATCAGAGTAGGACATCTGTGGAGGTTCAGAAAATGTTTCTGACCCATTTGCAAAAAGAATAGCTCTTCCTTCTGATTTTTTTAAAGGCCTTTATTCTTTAAACAAACAAACTGCTAATGTATTTGTTTTTGTACAATTGCCATTATCAATCCTGGTCCCTCCAAATCTTCCCTTAGCTCAAAGAAAGATAGCTAAGTAAACCCAACCAACAAAATATCTAAACCTGACTATATATGTAACCATCTGCACCCAGAGTCCACCAATTCTTGCAAAATAATAATAGCTAGCATTTACATAACACTTTAAAGTTTCAAAGCACTTTACAATATCATCTCATTTTATCCTCAAAACAACCCTAGGAGACAGGTGCCATAGTTATCCCCATTTTACAGATAAGGAAACCAAGGCAGGTGCTGGTTAAGTGACTTGCCCACATAGCCAGTAAGTGTGAGACTGGACTTGAACTAAGGTTTTCCTGACTCCAGTACCAATGCTCTATTCACTGATTAGACTTATTTTCCAGTCACTTCTCTGAACAGTCACAGCTGGGATGGCCACATTCTGAAGATGAGGAAATTGAGAGAAATGGGTGCAGATCAATGGTTCTCAAGGCAGGAGGGTCAGTAGGATGAATGTTCTCTTGTCAGATGAGCATATACAAAGGATGCTAGGTGTCCTGCTAATGGTACAATGATGGGTACAACATTGCCAGCATGCCATTGGGCACACTGCTTACACAATGATGATAGGCATGCTGTTGACTGTGTAACAGTGGGTACACTGCTTATCGCTCACTGGTGGATGCGCTGTTTACAGGAAAATGGTAGGTATGCTCTTTGAGCCACCAGAGTGGGTGTACTATTAATGGTGTGACAGCAGACATACCATTTATGGTACAACTTCAGGGGTACTGCTGCAGTAGGACAAGGCGTGACTTGCTTATAGTACAACCTCAGGTACACGATTTCTGGCAATGCAGAGGGCGTGCTGCTTATAGTATTATGGAGAGGGTGCTGCTAGGAGGCACAGTAGATAGCTCGCCAGGCCTGGAATCAGAAAGTCTTGAGTTCAAATGTGACCTCAGATACTTACTAGCTGTGTGACCCTAAAGCAAGTCACTTAACCCTGTTTGCCTTAGTTTTCTCATCTGTAAAGTGAGCTGGGGAAGGAAATGGTAAACCACTCCAATATATTTGCCAAGAAAACCCCAAACGAGGTCACAAAGAGTCAGACACAATTGACACAACTGAACAACAACAAACTGCCTGTGTTCTGAGAGTGGGCATACTGATTATGGTACAGTAGCTGGCATTGTCACTGTAATGTAACTACCATTATTACAATATAACAACAGACATGTTTCCTTACAGCATGATAATAGGTACATCCGTTCTCACCTGCACTAGTAAATGACTTGTTCTTTTTCTCTTCATTGCTTCTTCCAAGCAACACCCCCAACCATAAACTAGCTAAAATTATATCTGGGGAAAACAGTCCAGGATGGGTAGGAGCACACATTAGGAAGACTATGGATAATTAGGCCAGGATCTCAAGGGAGGAAGGTCAGGGGTAGAGGTGGCACAGAGTACAGTCTTCTTTTTTTTGAGGGGGGAAGGCAGGGCAATTAAGTGACTTGCCCAAGTGACACAGCTAGTAAGTATGTCAAGTATCTGAGGCCGGATTTGAACTCAGGTCCTCCTGATTCCAGGGCTGGTGCTCTACTCACTGTGCCACCTAGCTGCTGCTAGAGTACAGTCTTATAGATGGTAGGGGTGAGGAAGGGTTATGTGGTTGCATAAAAAATGACAGGCAGTTCAATAATGTGAGGAGCATGGTGGCACCAAAGTCACAACCACCAAGAAGGCAGTTGTGCTGGGACAGGAAAAACCTATTCTACAGATTGTCCTAAAGAATCAGTTGCACCCTGTGCCTTTGCACAATTGTGAGGTATTGGAATAGAAGACAGTGGTCGCCATTGAGAGAAATGATGGAAGCACACCCTTGAGAAAGGAACTGTGTCCCTTGGATGAGAGCAAAGCACTGTTTGTCCCACACTAGCTAAGCTCTGGCAGCATCTCCATATTCTCCTCATTCTTGAGAAGGATTATCAGGGTCAGGTCAGGACAGATGCTGAGGTGACCTCTAATCCCTGAAGTGGTCCAAGTATCAGCGTTTGGGAGTCCCTGTTATAATCTTCCCAAAATGACCTCAAAAGAATTAAGATTACACTACACTGTAAGGAAACCCATGGGCCTCTCTCAGCCTCCACATCCACTAGGCCCAGATCTACGGCTCTCCAGGACAAGAAAGTCCACTGTGAGGGAACATGCAGCTAAAAGCTCCTTTTCCTAATTCCTTCTGTTCTGTGACTTTATGGTTCAGTTTAGGACCCAATGGACCTTCCAAATATGGCATTCCCGGCCTTGAACTCTTTGAATGCCAAATTTGGCAGACCTCTCATTTTCCAGATAAGGAAACTGAGACTAAGAGGAGGAAAATGGCTTGTTCAAGGTCACACAGGCGGGAAAAGAGCCTTGGTTCTTGAATCCCAGCCCTGGGCTTTCTTCCCACTGTTGTGTGCTGCCTCCTTGGCATGTTACTGAAGCTTCAATTGGCTCTGAATTTGGCTGAAGCCTTGGTGCCAGTTGCAGTGTGTTAGTGTATTTGAAGAAATGTTGAGTGATCAGAAAAAAAAGTGAGAACTTTGAGATGTTCTTCAGCAGTTTCCCTTGGGAAGCAAAAATCTCAACTTCTTTGTGTCTGAGTGCTGGGAATACCCATTTGACAGATGGAAAAGTGAGAATGGGGTAGAAGATGTCCAGGTAGACACTGCCATATATTTGCTGAGTGCTATCAGTCACGTATCTGGCTTAGAGCAGAGCTTAGTCACATGTTCAGTCAAATAAGGCTGCATGTGGGAGCTAAAGATTTTGCCAGGAACATAGTTTGTCCTTTCTTTCCTCCTGGGGGTTGCAGGCATCAGAGCTGACAGGGCCTGGCAGGATGGAATCTCTAATGGGCTCCCTCTGAGTGGAGACTGTCCATCATACAGCCAAGCTGCCACTCGCACGCACCAAGGTAGCATGTTAATAAACCTTGGAAGTTTTTATCGATGGAAAGTTGGTCCTGATGCAGTGGGCAGTTAACATGAAATACCCCTTGCTATAACTTCTGTCAATGCCACGATTCCCCTCTGGCTCCCCTCATTGCCTCTAGAATGCCCTGAGATGGAGGAGGGGCAGACAGCAGTCGTTGGGCCCTGTCCATCCCAGCATGGGTCAGGGGCCTAGAGGAAATCAGGCAGGAGGCAGCTGACAATCCATTCCACACCATCAGCAGGGTGCAAATTAGAGTGACAGAGTCAGGCCCAGGAACGTGGCAAAAGGTTGAGCCTGCCTTGAGTTCTGCTGTTCAGCAATGAATGGACATGTAGACCTCCTCTAGAAGGCCACTCTGTTTCTAAGTACAGTTAGTTCCTGGTCCCCTTCACTGTATCCACTCACCTTCCTTTCTTCCAGCCCTCAGCCATCACACTCTGCTAGATGCCCCCATTCCAGCTTCCTCACTGTTTGCCATTTTTTGGTATGCTTTTCCATTTTGGATTATCCAGAGGCTTACACAGAGCAGTAGGGTACCAACTGTAGGAATATGGAGAAGGCCCCTGAACGAGGCCATGATGGGACAGTGGACTCCTGTTTTATTGGTATGGACTTTATCTTTTTGGTCGGCTTCTTTTGGGGTAGGGGTAAGGGCCTGTGTTGCTTTGCAACAGGAAGCTTTCCTGCCTCCCCCCAAGTCTGTACATTCACACAAGCATATTTTATTTTGAAGTAATAACAGCTTTGCAGTTCATAACATTCTTGGCAAGGTTCCCACAAGTGCAACTGTGTGACAGACAACCTATCATTGGCTGTGGTGGCCCGGCTGGAGTCAATGAGAGGAGAGTTAATCAGGAATATAAGAGGACCTCCCAGGGTCCTGGTGTTGGGGGGAGGGAAGAGAAGATGAAAGCCCACAAGCTCCTTCTACTTCAACACAAGGCAATTAAAATGCAGGCTGCCAGGGGCCACGTGGTGTAGGAAGGCAGTGAACCACAGACAGTTTTCCCCCTTCTCTCCCTACCCTCTCTGTCCTGCCCCCCCCCCAAATACTACAAAAGGGAATGAGCTGAAGGTTCAAGACTGGCAAGACTGGCATAGACCTTAAGAAGTTCTAAATTACAGGTTCAGGCTTCTCCTGTCTTCACTTCCATGTAATTGTTTTTTTCACTCAGTTGACTTTAATTAACCTGCCCTAGGCCTCTGAGTTCAGCAAACGTGAACGCTTTTTTTTTCCATGCATGCCCAACGTATATTTCCCTCAACCCTGGAGCTTTTAAGATCCAGCAGACATAAGCTTTTAGAAGTCAGAAAGGGATTCTCTTCTGAGACAGACTAAAGTTGAGTTGGGGTATTAGCACAGTTGGCCTGGAATCTTCCCTGGGAAATTTTCCTAAAAAGGTTGCTCTGGTCTTCTCCCCGGTTGCTTCCCAGAACTGAGAGGCCAAGGAGTCACCTTCTCCTCACAGTCACTGGTCAAAGCAGCTCCCACCTGAGAAGGGTCACTGGTGGACTCTCCTGAACAGGTACAGCTGGAAAGCAAAGAATGAATATTCTTCTCCTCCCATCCTCCAAACAGCCCATTTTGCTGCTACTGATGGGAATAAACTGTGAGCTTCCTGCCTCCTCCAGGAGCCCAGGGGAGGAGGCGTGTTCCCTGCCTCTGTTAAACACAGAAATCCATGCTGCTTGTCGGCATACATCACAGTCAGCCTTAGCCCGGTGAGACAATGGTGCCAGATGGCTCCTTGCTCTTAAATGAAGCCTGCATTGTGTCACATTGTCCCTGAGCCACCAAAGGTCAGACCCATCCTCAGCTTGTTGCTGTTACCTTGGATTTCAGTCTCTAGGGAGGTTCCTTCCCCACAGAGGCTCAGGAGGAAATCTGAACAAACAAAAGCTGCAACAGGTACACATCTTCCCCACAGCAAGGGAGAGAACCCACCCTGCTCAGCTTTCCAGACATCACTCTTTCCACGCAAAAGTAGCTGCCTTGGTGAGAACACACAGATGGTGGTAGGATTTGTGTTACTGGAAAAGCATCACTGAGTTCCCAACAAGAAAATTCAGGTAGTGAGGCCAAGAGGATAGGGTGGCAGCCTTCTAAACAGGCACCCAAATGTGCATAGTTTAGACATGATCACGAATGTGCAGACACACAAACATATAATGCAGCCACCCAAACAATAGTATGCATATGCATGACACACATAAATATGCATCTGTAGAATATAGCTATGGTATTCATATGTGCACAAAAAACATGTGTATATAGCACAGTCACATGTATGCAGGCAGGCATTACATACATGCAGTCTGGTAGACACACATGCCATTTAAAACATCTTCTGAACAGCCAGCATGGCAAAGAACAAAACTGCTTCCTGATTTCAAAAATGGGGGTGCCTGCTGTAGTTTGAAGGAAGCCAGCTCTGGGTTAGTGGGTACCATTATAGAGGAAGGGTCAGTTTCCTAAAGACAGAGAAATGTTTCCTGAAATCTTCGTTCAATTCAATTTAATTAAATGAGGTGTCTACTATATACTAGGTATTGTGCTAGACTGGGGGTATAGAGACCGGCTACCTATTTGGAAACAGGAGAACTAGATTATTGGAAGGGGGAGGAACGTGGGCAACAAAGCTCAGTTGTCAAAAACCCATGTTGTCTTCTCTAATCAGCTCTGCCGACATCACTGATTTTTGTAAAAACAAAATACCTTCCCCTCCCGCAGAGGTAAAAACAAAACAAAACAAACAAACAAAAAAAAAAACCATGACCTAGCAAACAGAAATCCAATTAACTTTTTAACCTTATGCCCAGTGCCATAGGTAAGGGATAGGGATGTGTCTTCATTTTATTTCCTCATTCGCTGGACATTTCAATTAGACCCTTTGGAGAAGAGTCCCGTCAGGGTCCAAGCAACGCACAAATGAAACCTGCAAGCAAAGACATCTGCCCCTGCGGGAGCAGATGGATAGAATCCGAGGGCAGAGATACCTGAGGGAGGCGGGCAGCTCTGGTTTCCAAGACAGCATCACTCATTGCTCCCCTCCCTCCAATTCCACCTCCACCCACCACTTCCAGGCTCAGGGTCAAAGGTAGAGGTCTCCCCAACCGCCTGCCCCAGTCACGGATAAGGCACCCGCTGCTGCCTTTGCAGACCACATCTGCCCTTGCAAAGTTGTGTACGCAATCCCGTCTGTCACATGGGAGTTGGTGCTCGTTCCCTCCCCCACACAAAGGGAGAGTGTGAGGCTGCTATGGCAACTTCTGCAAGAGAAAGAAATCCGTGACTGCCCTAACCTCGACTGGAGCACGACGTGCCCAGAAGTGGGCCGGGAGGCCACGCTTCTCAGCGTGGCTTCCTACAGCTGCGCACATCTGGCTGCTTCACCTCGCCCAAGCCCTCCTCAGCTTCCCTGCCACAGCCATCTCAGCTAATTTGTTTCTCCCTGAAACAGTACAAACATCCTCCCCCAGAGAGCTCCACCTCCATCTGTTTGCTTAGGGAGATTCTGACTCGCAGCTCCCACTTATTCCTGAGACCCGGCTCACTCCTTGTTGTTCTCAATTTTAGCTCATTAAAATTCTGCAGCCAATTAACACAAAGCACTAAAGGTAACATTAAATCTGCAAAGATTACCTACAGACTTTAGACCTGCATAAAAATAGTTACCAGGCTACCTAGGTATGCTGCAAATGATATGAAAGAAATGGAGATGGGAGAGGGAGGAGGGGAAGAAGTGCTAGGCTGGGAGGCAAGAGACCTGGGTTCAGGTGATCAGAAGCAAATCACTTCTCCTGGGCAAATCACTTCTCCTAGGTGACTTTTCCCCGGTGTAAAGGGTGTGCGGCCATAAAGGGTGGGAGTGAGAGGGGGTGGGCTCAATGAATCCAGAAGAGTCCTTTCAGTTGTGATGGCCTGGGTGCATTTATTTTTTATATTTGCCTTTGCAAATACCAATCTGCTCCTTTTCTAGACCAAGCAAAAAATTACTTCTTGGTTCTTATGTTACCATAGGGATCATAGCTTTTAGTGCTGGAAGGGACTTTGGACATCATTGCTCTAACCCCCTTATTTTACAGATGAACAAACTCAGGCCCTGTGATTTAAGTGACTTGCCCAGGGTCACACAGCTACAAGTGTCTAAGGCAGCCCTCAGAACCAGGTTTTTCTAACAGCAAATCTGGTTCCTATCCACTCCAGTATAGTGACTTACTAGTCTCTTTTAACAACAATTGGGGGTTTTACCTCAGAAGCCTCTCCCTACCTAATGGAGCAGAGACCAATCATAATGATCCCTGCTATCTGTGGGATGCTCCTTGAGTATCTCCACTAGTCTCCCCAGTGATCCTACCACTGAGACCTTGGGCCAGTATGGCTGGGCTCCTGAAGGATCCAGAATTCACTTTTTGTGAATCACCTGGGTTGCTTAGTGCCAGAGTCACACTTAGCTCCTGCTCCTCCATGGGGGAATTCAGAAGCCTGGTGAGTCCCCAGGTTCTGAATCTCTAACATTAAGAACAGCAGAATGGTAAACACCTCAAGGCCTCCAGGGAAAGAAGGGGTAGAGGTGAGAATGTCTGGCAGCCAAAAGAAATTCTCTGGGAACAGCTAAAGTTTTACCAGTCCCACACTTTCCCTAATCCCTTCCTCCCCACCCCACCCCCCTTTGTTTTTTTGATCCTCACAACCTCAGGCTAGGTAAGTGGAACAAGAACTGGTATGCTTATTTCATAGCTGTAGAAATTGAAGTTTATTAGTTGAATGATCCTCCTGGGATCCACAGAACGTAGGCTCTTTGAGAGAAGGGACCATTTTCATTTTTTTCTGTTTGTATCCTCATCACCTTAAATAATTCCTGGCATAACTTGTGCTTAATAAATACCTGTTGACCGATTGATGGTTGGAGGACCTTGGGAGACTTGGGAGACTAGACTTGGAGTAAGGGCGCCACAAGAAAGCTGTCTTTAAGAATTTAAAGACCTTTATGTGGGAGAGAGGGTTTGACTTGTTCCATTAGGACCCAGGAGGCAGGACTAGGAACAACGGACAAAAGTTATAGGGAATTCAACTTGGAGTAAGGAAAAATTTCCTACCAATTAGATCTGTCTGAAAGTAGACCAGGATGCCTTGGGAGGTGGGGAGCTCTCTTCTTTTGAAGTTTTCAGGCACAAGCTGGATGAACACCTGTTGGGAAGGTTGTAAAAAGGCTTCGCAGTGGGGATGAGACAAGACGGACTCTAGGGTCCTTTCCAATTCTTAGATCCCCAATTCTGTCAAGGCAAAATAACTTCTCCAAGGTCTCAGAGCTAATTAACAGGAAGCCCTTGATGGGATGAATCCCAAGTCCCTGGATTCCTAGTTACATGTTGCTTCCTGATACTGTCTGAGTGGCCTGGGAGTTAGGAGCTGCAGAGGTGATCATTTCACTGAATAAAGCAGAGGTTCCCAAACTTATTTGGCCTACCACTCCCTTTAAAAAAAATTACTCAGCATCGCCCTGGAAATCTACTTTCTTTAACCCTTTAATGGTTTTTTGAAATTTGTGTCATTTCAAAAACATGATTTTTTTTTATAAAATGATGTATGTTATATTTAATAAATTATTGTAAATTTGTGGGTTATTTCCTGCATTGAAATTTTGATGATGCAATATTGCTTCATTTGACCCTATAGTGTCATATTGTAAACAAATCATTACATAGCACATATTCCTGCTGATGCTACATATTGCTGCCGACGCATGCTGGACTTCCCGACAATGCACTACTCCCTCACCTGCCAACGCCTGCTTGTTAAGATCAGTCAGCGGACTTGATCACTGATCAGTTATAACTTACATTTTGTGTGTTTATTTGGAAAATAATATGATCGCTATGACTTTAACTCCATTATACAACAGATGAAGCATGTACAAACGGTTTTTCAAATTTTTCTTCTCTTCTTTCCTTATGCTTATGCCCCCTTATTTTTATTCAATGACCCCCAATTGAACCTGAGGCTACTACTGCTCCCCCATTGTCCCAGCATCCCCAGGGGGCTGTATCACCCACTCTGGGAACCTATGGAATAAACCCTAACTGAAGGGCCATTTTAGGAAGGGGGCAGGCCTCTGTCAAGGAGATAGGGCCCAAAGCATATTTTAGCTTCAACCCATATGGAGTGATCAGGTCTTTGCCCCAGAGTGCCAACATAAGAGATGCTTCCTCCCTGTATGGACCACTGTCCCTGTGGTTCTCTGTTGGTCGACACTGCCAACTCTCGCCTTCCCATTGATATAGTACATCTAAGACTGGACTGTGTGGGTGAGAGGCTGTCCTCACTCCAATTATGCCCAAGATCACATTGCTTTCTACCTCCCTATCCCCCTCCTCTGCAAAGAAATTTACCGTAGGAGCAAGAATTCACAGGATCATAGATTGAGCTGGAAGAAGCATTTGAAGCCATGTAATGACTTTTTACAGATGAGGAAACTGATGTACAAAATGGTTAAGTGACTTATTTAGAGTCACATGACTAATAAGTATCTGCTGCAGAATCCAGTGCTTTACCCACTATGCCATACTATCTTTCCATTCCTAGTTACTCCTCTGGCCATGACACTGTGGAAGCCTGGGAAAGTTAAATTTCTTGTGCAGTCTGGAAGAGTCTAATGGGTTTTATTTGCACATCTTTTTTCTCTGGCAATTTTAAATGAAGGCATGTTCAGTGGTTAAGCATTTAGCCTAACCATAAATCAAAGTGTTTTAATACCTGGTTCACATTTAATTCAATTTAACAAACATTTATTAAGTGCTTACTATGTGCAAGACTGAGCTTGTGGAGACAGGAGCTCCAGGAACACTGGGACCAGGTTATACAAACTCCCTTGGGATGAACACCTCCCCCTCCTCCTCAATTTATCACAAATAATGGTTGTAATTTATCTTTATTTAGTGGTCCTTGGGTTGATCTGCTTCTGAGACTGCTGCTCAAAAGGACCATTTGGCCACTGAGGTCAAGTTCAGCTTTCTAAATGCTTCCTTGAGACGGGTCTGCCCATCCTTTTCTCTGTCCAGAACTCACTCAGCTGGAGGGCCACTCAGGAAATGATGTTGCCTGATAATCTCTGACCAAGAGGATCACACCCACCTGGAGTGTCTGGATGCACAGAGAGATCTGCCAGGTGAACCAGTTTTCCTTAGCTGCCATCACCACTGGGCACATCTCGTCTTCTCCTTCCCGCACAGAACAGTTCAGCCTACCCTGGGAGACAGGCATTGGGCCTTTGGGCAACCAGTGGTTTTAGAAATGCCCTCTTTGATCCCTCTCCATGTCAATACACAGCTGGGAACAGCAACTTGAGGAGAACTGGTCTACACGGAGCCTTCTTATAGGACTCTGGTGTATTTATAGACACTTTTTCCTTGGAACAATCAAGAACTTAAAAATGAAAGTTACTGACCTTTCAGCTCATGCATAATTAAGGCAACTTCTAACGTTGTCCATGTAAATAATAGATGGCCATTGCGTGGATCAATGCCATCTCTTGTTATACGAGAAACATTTTTAAGTTAAAGAATTG
>CM053625.1:98921451-98932176 GCA_028646595.1 Phalanger gymnotis
ACAGCTTCTTGGACCCATAGGTGAGAGCTGGGTGAGAGGTAAACACCAAAGGTGGATGACCAGCCCTCATACCAGAGGTGCTAGTCCTCCCTGAACACCCCATATACAAAGGGTGGGTAGAGAACTGGACTCATAGCCAGGAAAACCTGGGGTGAAATCCTACCTCTGACACTTTCTGGCCATGTGACCCCTAGATAAGTCATGGATCCTTTTGATGTTCTAGGCATCTCTCTAAGTTTATAAGTTGCGAAATGGTGCTCATCTGCATTGGTAGATGGAGTTTCCTCACCAAGGAGTTCCCCATACCAGTGAAATCACAGGCCAGGCCCTTATCTTCCCTCCAATGTGCAAGGTGAGAAGCAGCCTAACTTCACAAATGGAGGGCTAGTCTTGGAATCAAGAGGACCTAATTTCAAGTGGTATAACTGAAAGAAAGAGGGTTGAATGTGGAGTTAGGAAGTCCTGGGTTCAAATTCCACTTTGGACATTTGCTAGCTATAAGACCTTGTTGTTGTTGGGCACACAACAGAATCTCCTCTGGGCCATGACTTCCTTATGTGTAAAATTAACAGATAGGACTTTAAGGTCCCTTCTAGTTTTAGATTTATGGTCCCATGATATATATGAATGATGTAACCATGAGTGAGTGCCCTCTCAGTGCCCCAGGAAACCTTTAAGACCAAGTTATTAAAGGAGGAAGTATACAATCTGCATTGACAAAGGGAGTTTCCACACTGTGATTTCTCTATAGTTAAGAAATCATGGGGCATGTTCTATATTTGAAAGGAATAGCAAATGGTGCACAGTAGACTTATAGTTTCGTGTGCAATCATCCTTTTTATTGTACTATGTTATAGAAAGGCTTGTTTTATTCCATAAATCGAAAGTTAAATTTAAAAAAATCATGGGGCCAGATTAAAAAAAAATTAAAACCTGCAGGTCCCAGTTCTTTCTCTCAAAAAGTTTGCAATTCCATTGGCAGTGGAGGGTGGGGTTAAAGCATGTAAACAGACAAGTCTAATATGAAGTAAGATGTGGCCAGGGCAAAGGGATGATCTAGAGAACTTACTCTAGGAAGTCTGAGGAGGGAGGGCTAGCTCCTCTTCAGCTGGGTGAGGGAGTAAAGGTAGAGAAGGCTCCTAGATCACAGAATCTCAGAGTCTGATGCAATCTCCAAGCCCATCCCATCTAATTCATACCTGCCCAAGAATCTCCCCTACACCACACCTGACAAATGGTTATCCAGCCTTTGCTTCCAGTGAGGGGAAACCCATGATCTCTGTGAGGCGGGTGATCTCCCCTTTAAATAACGGCACCCCCAACCTCTCTTCTGGACCGTGGCAACAGCTTCCTAATTGGTCTTCCCAACTCTCGGCTGTCCTCACTTAGTCTACCATCCATTCTGCTGCCAAAGGGATTTTCCTTAGGCACAGGTTTTTGACCATGTTACTTTCCTACTATCTTCAGGATAAAATGTAGACTGCTCTGTTTTGTTTTTAAAGCCCTTTCCAACCTGGCCCCAACCTATTTTTCCGGGCACATTGGGATATCACTTCCCATCCCACATGCTGGGATCTGGCCAAACTGGTCTTCTCTCTGTTCCTCACACACAACACTCCGTCTTCCACCTCTATGACTTAGCACTGGCTGTCGCCAGGCCTGGATACACCCCCTGCTCACTTCTATCTCATATAATCCCTATCTTCCTTCAAGGCACAGCTTAAACACTATTTTCTACACAAAGTTTTTCCTGAGCCCCACAACTGCTAGTATTCTCCCTCTCTCCCATGTATTTAACTACTTTGTATTTATTTTTATTTAATCTGTTCATCTTTATCATATACAATTGTCTCTCCCATTAGAATGTACAGTCTGAAAATAGGGATCATTTCATTCATTATATTGGTATCCCCAGTCCCCAGCATAGTGCTTGGTACGTAATAGACATTTAATTAATACTTGTTGATTGACTAAAATTTGTCTAGAAACATCAAGTCTAAATCTGACTTTCTAATTTCTACCCATTGCCCTTTCTAATTTCTACCCATTGCCCCTAGTTCTGTTCTTTGGAGCTGAGCTATCTGCTCTAAACAGAATAAATCTAATCCCTCGCATAGGTGACATTCTTTCAGATAATTGAAGACAGCTCCCGTATTCCCCCTAAGTCTTCTCTAATCCTCATATGGCATGAACTTGAGCCTTGAAAGATGAGAAGATTTGGGCAGGCAGAGATGAAGAGGGACAAGTCTACATGAATGCATGGAGCAGGAAATGGTGGTCAGGTCTGAGGAACAATTAGAAGTCCTGTCTGGGTAAAACAAAGTCATAGAAAATAATAGAAATAGAAATAATAGAAATAGAAAAAAATAATAGAAAATAATATCGGGAGGAAGAAAAAGGCAATGAATATTGGTAAATACTAGATTGTACATTTTATCCAGAGGCAACAGAGAACCATTAGAAGTCATTGTAGACACCTGTGAAATAACCATGGTCCTTTCTCCCTAGGGCAGTTTCTACACTGAGCTTTTTCTCCATAGCCAGGTTCTGGCTGAGGCAGAAAAGGACTTTTCAGATGGAGGTGAGCAAGAGTGAGAGAAATGTTAGAATCAGACTCTCAATAACACAAATTGATAGGGTATCAAATTGACTGTGGTTTCTAAAATAACTTTAAGTCTGTTTTTTAAGGTTACCAGCACCAGAAGACTCAAAGTCACACACATTTCTGTTGGACAATAAAGATCTCCCAGAACTGTCCTTGGGTGAGTGCTCACATTAGGAAATCACTTCAGTTACTCCGAGAAACTTCTACACAGTTCTAAAAACATAGGGCTAACTGTAGTGTGGGTGGTTCCATAGCCCAAGGGGCCTGTAGAAACAGGTCATTGGACTAAAGGAGTCTGCAGGGGTGTGCAGATACTTCAGTCATGGCCATGGGCCCCTTGGTCTGGGACTCAACGATCAAAAGGGCTTGTCTGAGTTTAGCAAAGGTCAGACTGACAAGACAAAATGATCTATGACTTCTGATTAACCTTCTATTGTTAAAAAAAATTGTGCCTGATATTATTAGCCTGACAGAAGCACAGTGACCTCTTCCAAAATCAAGTTGTGAAGGTGGATATTGATTGAGAAATAACTTGTGAGTCATGATTAGGGAAAGGTTGAAGCCATCTAGGATAATGATGAATCTAGTGCCATCACTGACAATTATCCTCAAGGGAATTTTTCTGTTTTGAACAGATCTGCTAAGTACCCCACATGCACTCTGACAAGGAGAATTAAGCTCTGCCAGGGCTGAATTTTCTAAAGACAGTACCGTTCAATGAGCTTTTATTGCACTCTTACTGTATGCAGTATGCTGTGCTAGGTGCTAGGGAAGAAACGAAATCTAGATAATCCCTTTCTCAAGGAGGTTACACTCTAGCGTGTCAAGTGTGTACGTATGGAGGTGGAATACTAGACTAGGGAGTGAACAGAATAGTATTCTTCTTAAGAAATAGTTTCATATATGTTGGTATATATGTGTATATATATAGATATAGATACAGATAAATGTGTATCTATACCTTCATCATCCCAACACCTCCCCACAGACATATATGCCTTGCCCTCATATATAGCCAGACATATGAGCACATGCATTCTAACATACCCACATGCAAACACACGCACGCACGCATACACACACACCCTGCACCCCATCTAGCTGGGCACCAGCATGCTCGATTTTAAGCTTTCTGGCTTTGCAGGGCTCTGCATGAGATCCAGTTTTTGTTTTGTTCAAACCGGGCTAGAGAATATGTTTTTACACAAACCAGCAAGCAGATAACAGAAACACAATAGGTAGTACACTCCCTGATGGGGTAGGTATGGCCCATACTTGTTCTCGTGGTACACATGTATGTGAGCATATTTACGATTCACACCACAGTGGCCATTTCTTTTTCACATAAGTCGAAGTCACAGCACAAAGCAGAGTCTACTTGTCAGCACTGGCTGTTGTTCGTCCTTTGTTTTGGAGGAGGACCAATGACATCATAATGTTGGAGTAAAATAGTTGATAATGGATAGATAGATGTCTTGACTTGAACATGAACTGGATTTAAGCGAGGCAGGGTTGCACAAAGTTATCAGCCTCACTCTTTCTTTTGAGGCAAAGTCAGCGGCAGGACAAAAGTCAAGAGAACTGGTGATGGCCCAGGATGCAGTGGATGGCCCCGGCATCTTCAGTGTCTGACCAAGCTCTAAGTGTTCCACAGCACCTGCTTGAGCCGTCTTCATGGCTGTTTGAACAAATTGTTCTCATCTGCCCATCCTGTTGGGGTATGTGGGGTGTTCAGGAAGGACTAGCACTTCTGGTGTGCGGGTTTGCCGCCCTTTTCAGGGCTGCTCATTCATCTTTGGTGTCCATCTATCACCCATGGTCGCTCCAAGAAGCTGTAGCATTTGCAGTGGCCACACCCTGGTAAACCATTTGAGCAGACAGGCTACACCAAGTTGAGGGTAACTGAGAGGCCTCAAGCCCTCAAGTGAGTAAGGGGGATGTGTACCCCAAGCAGGTGAAGACTATCGCCCTGCAATATTGGATCAAAAGGGTGAGTGAGGTAAGTGTGTCCTGCAAGTCTTCCTAAAGTCTAAACTGACCAACTCCTTAGGCTTACATCTAGAATTAAATAATCCATTCCATCAATCAACAAGCACTGATATGCACCTATTATATTCTAGAAACTGTACCAGAGGTTACAAAGACTGAGCCAGGCGGGCCCTCAAGGAGCTTACATACAATTAGGGAAATAAGAAATACAAACAGAAGTATGTACAAAATAAATACTGGCTAATCTGGGGTGGGGGCAAAGGAGGGAGGCACAGGAGGCAGAGAGAATCAGGAAAGGCTCCAAGTAGAAGGCGGTGTTTAAACTGAGTCTTGAAAGAGACTAGGGATTCTAAGAGAAGGGAATGCTTTATAGGTACGGGGGACAGGCAATGAAAAGCCTTGGAGAAGGCAGATGGAGTGTTATGCAGAGGACATTAAGGTCAGTTTGGCTGGACCACAGCATGAGTGCAGGAAAATGTGCAATAACATGATTGGAGCCTTTCCCCTAATATGGTGCCAAAGGAAGCTGTTTCCGCCCTCCCCCCCCAAGACAGAAGCCAAGGCCAAGGCCTTGAAAGCCAAGAAGGCAATGTTGAAGGGTGTCCATAGTTATAAAAAGATCCAAACATCTTCCACCTTCCAGCGACCCAAGACACTAAGACATTGAAGGCATCCCAAATACCTTCAGAAAAGTGACCCTTGGAGAAACAAGTTTTATCATTACTATGCCCTGACTACTGAGTCTGCTATGAAGAAGACTGAGGACAATAATACCATAGTCTTCATTATGGGTGCCAAGGCGAACAAGCATCACATCAAGCAGGTGGCAAAGAAGCTATGTGACATCGACGTGGCCAAGGTCAACACACTGGTCCATCCTGATGGCAAGAAGAAGGCCTATGTCCAACTTGTTCCAGACTATGATGCTTTACATGTTGCCAACAAAATTCGAAGCACCTAAACTGTGTCCAGCTATCCCACTCCGCCTACAACAAAATATTTTCCAGTATAAAAAAATATTGGAAAGGTAGTTTGGGATCAGATTATAAAGGGCATTAGATGTCAGAATTTATATTCGATCCTAGAGGTAATAGGGAGACAGTGGAGTTTGTTGAGTGGGGGAGCAACATGGCCATACCCATGCTTCTAGGGAAATCATAAACAATCGTAATCCTGCAAAATGTTGTTTACAAGAAACAGATGGATACATACAGGATAAAGGTAAGAGATTGGAGTAAAATATGCTTCAGCTGAAGTGAAAAAAGCAGGGGTAGCAATACTGATCTCCAACAAAACAAAAGCAAAAATAGATCTAATTAAAAGAGACAAAGATGGAAATCATTAGGACAGCTATCGTGGAGGATGGACTGGGGTTGGGAGAAACTTGAGGAGAAGAAACCAATTAAGAGGTTATTCCTGCCCCCCACTCTCCCCCCTCCAAGAAAAGGTTATTACAAATGGTCCAGGCAGAAGGTGATGGACTAGCAAGGTGGCTGGGTGAGTGAAGAGGAGATCTAACCCTTCTCATTTTACAGAGGAAGAAACTGAGGCCCAGATAAGAAAATCAACTTGCTTGAGGTCACACAGGTTTTAAGTAGCAGAGTCAGGATTCAAACCTAGGTCTGCTGAAGTTAAATCCATTATACCACGCTGATTCTCAGTAGCTCTGAGGATTCTGGTTACAGGCAGGTGCAGAATATGGCAGTGGAGGAGTTGATAATAACCAGTGTGAGGAAGAGAGAATAAAGCTCTATGTTCCTGAAGCCCATAGTTGAGGCTGCTTGAAATCCATAGGGAGCAAGCTCATGCACTTCCCCCCTCCCCCAATGTTAAGTGATTCCTGGGAAAATTTCACAGGAAATCAGCATTCTCTTATCTTGGTGGTGAGCTTGGAGGTGTCTGGCACTTGCGGGATTGGATGGGAGTGAGAACTAGCTTCCTATGTGTAATACTATCTGCTCCAGTGCTGAGAGACTCTTGTTCATAAGAAGCTTTTTACCATCTCGACCCAACATTTTCTGCTAAGGGGCATTGATTGAACCTATGCTGGATTCACCATCTTTATGTCTTATTGTTAAAATTACAGACTTTCAGAGATGGAAGGTCACCTAGTTCAAGCCCTCTCCTAGGCAGTAATCCCTTTTTTAGTATCCTTGAAGTTAGTCACCCATACTGTGTTTGAACATTCCCAGTGAGCTCACTACCCAAGAAGGTAGCCCACTGATGTACAGTGGTGTTGTAAAACTCAAATTGAAATGTGGCCGCTAAACCTGACATAACAATGCCTGCAGCTTGCGCGTTAATGTTATCTATGTTCTATTATAGTTTTATTTATTTTGTTTATTTTTGTTATTTTGTTATTTAGTTTTATTTATTTTGTTTTATTTATTTTGTCCCAATCACATTTTAATCTGGTTTAGGCAGAACTAGGGAGCCTTGTGGGGAGCACTAGGGATCCACATATGTTTGACACATCTGGAGTACAGTCATAACTAAGGTAAGCCTATCAGGGTACCAACATCCTCCCCAGGAGAGCTCATAGGAGTACAGGATCATAGATTTAGAACTGAAAAGAAACTTGGGGATTCTCAATCAATCCTCTCATTTTTATAGTTCAGGAAACTGAGCGACAGAAAGTTAGGTGATTTTCCCAAGATCACATGGGTAGAGAAGACACTTGAATCCAAGTATTCTGACTCCAAATCCAGTGCTCTTTCCTCTCTACCACATGTATCTTCTCTCCTGGGTAATCCTAGGACCATAGCCAAAGTACTTAGTGGAAACCACCCCCCCATACTCCCAGATTTTCTATGACTGCCTGTTCACTCGCTAAGCTTCAACCTCACTCCAAAATTGTCTGTCAAGAAACTCAGCAATACCTCTCCATTCCCCCACCTAGCCTCCCCTCCAAGAGCTCCTCTACCAAGGGTCCATCAGCCATCCTCAACCCGTTTTAAATACAAGTGAGTCTCTTTCAGACAACCGCACCTAGAATTGATCTCTCCTTTGCTTCCAATGACAACATCCCTATGGATTTACCACCTGTCTACCATTTGCTGACTTCCACCCAGGTGAAAGAATTGTTACTTCCTTCTCTACACTGTTGGAAAGCTCAAGTTTGTAGGGTTTTACATATTGCTTCGCTTTGATGAGCCTAGGACCATGGGTTTATGGATCTAGAGATGGAAGGGAAGATCAAGTGTAAGGGGAGGAGGTCAGAAAAGGCTTCTTGTAAAAGATGGAATTTAAATTGGGACTTGAAGCCAGGAAAGCCAGGGAATGACGATGATGAAGAAGAACATTCTAGGCATAGGGAACAACCAGTGAAGCTGCCCATAGTCAGGAAATAGAGGGTCTTGTTTGAGGAACAGCAAGAAGGCCAGTGTCAGTGGATCACAGCATGCATGGCAAGAAGTAAGGTGTAAGAAGATTGGAGATGTAAGAAAACAGGAAAGAACCTACCAGGTTGTGAAAGGTTCTGAACACCAAATAGAGGTTTTATATTTGATCCTGAAGCTGAGGGAGCCAGTGGAATTTACTGAATAGGAAGGTGAAGTGATAGAAAGAACACTTTGATAGCCAAGTGGATAGACTGTAGTGGGTAGAGACTTGAGGCAGGGAGACCAATCAGAAGGCTTTTGCAATAGTCTAGACCTGAGGTGCTAAGGGCAAGATGGTGGTGGTGTCACAGGAGAAAAGAGAGCATATGTGTTGTTGTTGTTTGTCCTTCATTTGCAAAGAGTGAAAGGGTGATGACTTCCGAGTGAACTGGATTTAAATGAAGCAGAGTTGCACAAAGTCATCAGCCTCACTTACTCTTCCGGAGTCATTGAAGTCCTTTGGCAAGACAAAAGTCAGGATGCCATTTTTTTAAATGATGCATATTAAATTTAATCATTTGTTGTAGATTTGTGGGTTTTTCTTGCATTGAAATTTTGATGACACAATATTGCATCATATAACAGTATAGTATTGTATTATAAAGAAGTCGTTACACACATATATGCCTGCCGATGCTTGCTGGACTTCTCAATAATGCGCAACATGCTACCAACACTGACTTGACCACTGATTGGTCATAAAAACTGGTTATAAAAATTATATATTTTGTATATAAATTATAATTTTATAATTATACAAGTATACAGTTATATGATACAGAAATAAAATTATGTAAATATAATTATTAAAATTGCATTTTTGTGCTTATTTGGAAATTAATGTAATCACTGACTTTAACTCTGTTATACAACAGATGAAACATATATGAATGGCTTTTCAAATTTTTCTTCTCTTCTCATGCTTATGCTTCCACCACCCCTTTATTTTTATTCAATGCTTCTCTATTGCACTCGAGGCTACTATGATCCTCCTTCCCCTGCCTCTCGTTCCAGCACCCCCAGGGGGAGGTATCATCCACTTTGGGAACCTGTGGACTATAGAGGAAGAAGAGAAAAAGATCTTGACAGAGCTCTGAGGAACTGTTACTATTATTTGGTATGACCAGGATGAAAATCTAGCAAAAGAGACTGAGAAGGAGCAGTCAGGTAGAAGAAGAACCAGGTGAGAAAACTTAAGTGTCACAAAAAACTGGAGAGACAAGCATATCAAGGAAAAGAGGATGATTGACAATGTCAGAGGCTGCAGAGAGGTCCAAGTATGAGGAGTGAGGAGGAAAAAAAAGCCATTAGATCTGGCAATTAGGAGATCATTGTTAACTTTGAAGAGAGAAGATTCGTTTGAATGCTGAGGTCAGATGCCAGATTGCAGAGGGTTAAGAAGAGAGTGAGAGGAAAGGAAGTGGAGCCGTCAATTCCAGATGGCCTTCTCAAGGAGTCTGGCCACAAAAGGGAGGGGGGCCTCTGGGACAATAGCTAGCAGGGATGAATTAATCAAATGAGGACTTTTTGAGGATTGGAGAGACATGGACATACTTATAGACAGTAGGTAAGGAGTGGATAGACAGGGAGAGAATGAAGATGAGTGAAAGAGTGGAGATGACAGAGGGTAATCTGCTGGAGAAGATGAGATGAGATGGGACCACTCGTACTTGCCATGACAAGGAGAAGGGCTACTTCTTTGTTGAAGACCAGTCAATGAGGAGATAGGAAGGAAAAGCATCCCATCTGGGGGATGTAAGATGAGAAGGGAGGAAGAGAAAGATCTTGGCAAATGGCCTCAATTTTTTCAGCAAAATAATTATGAGACGTGGTTTTTAGCTGAAAAGTGGGGTGGAGGATGGGAGCCATGGAAGATTTGACGAGGGATAAAAAGTTTTGTAAAAGTTGTTATCGTAAGCAATTTGGGAGAGTAAGGAATAGTTTACCTGTCAGATTTACGGAAAGAGAAAAATTCATGATCCAACCATTGTCTCTGATAAAGTCTTCATATCTAAAATATACAGGGAACTGATCCAAATTTATAGGAATACAAGTCATTTCCCAATTGAGAAATGGTCAAAGGATATAAACAGGCAGTCTTCAGAGAAAGAAATTAAAGATATCGATAGTCATATGAAAAAATGCTCTAAATCACTATTGATTAGAGAAATGCATATCAAAACAACTCTGAGGTCGCACATCTCTCCTGTCAGATTGGCTAACATGACAAAACAGGAAAATGATAAATGCTGGAGAAGATGTGGGAAAATTGGAACATTGTTACATTGGTGGTGGAGTTGTGAACTGATCCAGCCATTCTGGAGAGCAATTTGGAACTATGCCCAAAGGGCTATAAAAATGTGTGTACCCTTTGACCCAGCAGTACCACTGCTAGGGCTATATCCCAAAGATATGGGAAATGGACCATATGTACAAAAATGTTTATAGCAGCTCTTTTTGTGGTGGCCAAGAATTGGAAATCAAGGGGATGCCCATCAATTGGGGAGTGGCTAAACAAATTGTGGTATGTGAATGTAATAGAATACTATTGTGCAATAAGAAATGAAGAGCAGACGGACTTCATTATAACCTGGAAAGACTTATGTGAACTGATGCTGAGTGAAGGGAGCAGAACCAGGAGAACTCTATACACGATTACAGACACATGGTATCTGTGAGGACTAACTTTGATAGACTTGACTCCTCTCATCAATGCAAGGTCCAAAGATAGCTCCAAAAGACTCATGATGG
>CM053625.1:98932276-98961696 GCA_028646595.1 Phalanger gymnotis
CACATCCAGAGAAAGTATTATGAAGTCTAAATGCACATTGAGCCAAACTATTTGCTTTCTTTCTTTTCCTTCTTTTTTGGTTTTGTTTTTCCTTTCTCATGATTCATTCCATTGGTTATAATTCTTCTTTACAACTGGACTGTTATGTAAATAAGTTCAATGTGAAGGTATATGTAGAATCTACATTGGATTACATGCTGTCTTGAGGGGAAAGCAGGGTGGGGAGGGAGGGAGAGAAAATTTGGAACCCAAAAACCTGTGGAACTGAGTGTTGTAAACTAAAAATAAAAAATAAATTTATTAAAAAAAGTCATTTTGAGTGTGATAGTGAATCAATTAAGGAGGTTTAAATGGATTGCCTTGCCACAGAGAGGGCCCAGTGGAGACTGCATAACATAAATTTGTAGTGAGCCTGGTCAGCACCATTTTGTGATTTACTCTAGCTTTGTTCAGCAGGGTGTGAATTGGAGTGAAGGCAGTGAAAGGTGGGTCATCCAATACTTTGGCTTGGCAGGGCAAGTTTGGAGATAGGATAAGGAATTAAAAGCCTAGAGAGGAGTTGAATTGGTTTACCAAGGTGTCAAGATGGGGAATGGAGGAAAGTATAGCCAGCGCAAGGGTGATGGCCTGTCCTCCCAATGCAGTCTGACCAGGTCAGAGTACAGGAAGACTAGCACCTCCCTGGTTCTAGATGCCGATGCCTCTATTAAAAGCCTAAAATCATTAGCTTTTGTTCTTGTTGACTCATGGGGACATTACAATGCATGAAAACATGAATTGTCATCTAGCCTGCCTCTCCCAACCTTAACCTGTGCAGATGATTTTTTAAAACCCAAATGCAATAATTTACAATTACACCTATTTAGTATCACCTTGTTCAAACCTGTCAAGAGCCTTTCAGATCCTGTCTCTCTGCTCATCTTCTCAGCTTTGTGTTATCTGCAAATTTGATAAGCATGCCATCTACACATTCAAACAAGTCACTGCTAAAATGTTGGACAGCTTAAGTTGAGAACAGAGCCCCATGGCTACCTTCTAGAGACTTTTTTTTTACTAGACTGACATTTAGGTGGGAGACACTAACTGCCACCTCAGCAAAGAGCAAAAGAGGAACGGGGGTAAGAAGAACAAGGAGAAATTTAGCCTGGTACAATGGAAAGATCACCAGTACTAGACACAGAAGACATGGGTTCAAATCTTACCTCTGACAACAACTAGTTGTATGACATTAGGCAAGTCGCTTAATCTTCCTTGGCCTCAGTTTCCTCATATGAAAAATAAGGGGGTTGGACTAGTTGGCCGCTGAGGCCACTTGTATGTAACTCAAGATCTAAGTTCCTAGGAGCCTTCTGAAATGAAGAGGTGGGCCTGCCTATGCCACAAATGTTTTCTCTGTTGCCTGCCCTTTATACCTCCCTGGCACATCTTTCTAGAGCCCTTTGGGAATTTGAAACTAATTTTCCACCATCATTAGTGATGGAAATATCTTCATGCTGCCTTTCATTAGAGCAAAACATGGGAATGAGGAGAAAGGGAACACACTCACATCCTCCTCTCACTGGTAAAAGCCATATGCAAATAATTAACTGAGGCATGGAGCAATAATTAAAACTTCCACAAAACCTCCTCATTAAGGGAAGCTGTGTCTGAGCCAAGGGAGAGGTTGGCAAGGGCCCCTCCCCCACACTGCACAGATGGTTAATTGTGGCCCAGGAGGAAAGGGCCCCTGTATTCTATTGCTGCACACTGAAGACAGGCTCAACCAGGCTCTGCTCCCAGACCGGGATCTTCAGTCATTTCAGGGGCCCTGCCCTGGACCCACTCACTGAGGACACATGAAAAGTCATATTCCGAGATATGGGGGCAGTGCAAATGGGTGGGTGGGGTGGAGTCCCAGACGTGGAAGCCACGACATACGGTGTCTGAGCAAGTCAAATACAGCTTAGCTCCCCAGCTTCCTCTCATGTCTTTGTTTTACAAGTGCAGAGGTCAGATAGGTGGGAGAAAGCCCATCTTCTGCATATATCTTGCTGTCACGTGTAACACACAACTGATCTTGCCTTGCTTCCTCTGAACTGTGTAACTATTTGCAGCAGGTGAAGAATAAAGATCCTTGGTTTTATTTGCGCAACTGTATGGCCAATGCAAGATCAGGACTGATGAGTCTGAAGCAGTTCGGCATGCTAGTACTGACATCCAGGGATTCAGAAGTACCCGTAGTCACATCTCAGCTCTCATCCTTTATTGGCCGTGTGAGCTTGCTGACCTCTCTGGGCCTTAATTCCCTCAACTGTAAAAATCCCTATAGTGATATTTGTACTACACATGTCGCAGGTCCATTGTGAGAATCAAATGAGATTATGGTTTACAAATTACTTGACATGCATTAAGTTCTATATACATGTCAGTAATGTTTTTTATTTATTCATACAGAGCCACATGCTGTCCAGGAGCTGGGTTTTAATCCTGGCTGTGCTACCTTGAGCAAGTCATTTTAGCACTTCCTGGATCTCAGTTTCACCATTTGTAAAATGAGATATTTGGGCTCGATGAATGGTGAAAAGCCATTGCAATTGTAAATTTGGGATCCTGTGGTCTTCCTGAAGGCTTTACAAACAGAAATTTTTACTCAATGAATTCTGATCCTGTTGTGCTCTACCCCCCACTGCCCAGTTTACCCTCCATCTTGCCCCAGCTCACCCCACTGCTGGCCATGGGTCATGAAGGAAGCAAGCTCCCCAGCCACGGTAAGCAGAGCAAAGATGTAGGAAGAAGGGACCAAAGCGAAGACACGTGGCAGACACTATGCTTATCTATCTCTGCACCAAGATGGGCTTAAGCCAATCAACTCATTATCAAGCATTCACTCCTATATGCCAGGCACTGAGGAGCTAAGTTCTGAGGATGCCAAGAAATGTCAAAACAGTCCCTGCCCTCAAAAACCTTACTTTCCAATGAGAAAGATAACAGGCATTTAGATGTGTTTAGAGTAGATGGAAGCTAACTTAGACATGAAGGCTCTAATGCTAAAGGTACACCAGGAAATCCCACCTGCATAAGGTAGTGCTTGAGCTGCACCTTGAAGGTAGCTGAGTATTCTAAAAGGTGGAGGCAAGGAGGGATGCTTTCTTGACACAAAGGATAGTCATGCAAAGACATGATGATGGGAGATGAGGTACCTACCATGAGGTAGGAAGACCATGGTGGGTCTGTGGAATTTAAAAGGGCAGTAAAATGGAAGGAAAATGGAAGGGTAGGAAGAAGAGATGAAGTTGAGAAAAGCTTTAAATGCCAAAGAAAGGGCGTTATGTTGGATTCTGAAGGTAGTAGGGAGCCACTGGAATTTGCTGAGCAGGTGGAATTGATAAGCATACTCAACCACTCTGACCTGTGTTTCTCATCCGGGGTCCACACCACAGAGGCAAGTGAGTGATGCTTGCTTTAGGATAGAGGAACTGGGAGAGCATATTTTCTGGCCTAGATTTAGAACTCGATGCATAGAATGTGGCCCATAATCTGCATCCACCACCAGTTTGAATATAGTAGACTCCCATGTGGAATCTAAGGAGACAAGCCAAGCTGACAGGAAGTTCAGGTGGATGGGGCTAGCCCCAGATGCCTGATTTAAAAGTCCACAGACATTCCCAGCTGAGTGCAGCAAATTGTTGGGAGATTTTTGCCCGCTCAGACCTTTTTGGTCCACATCCCACTTTCCTTCCCCTTAACTGAATTACTACTTTGGCCCATATGTCTGATTCCATCTCTAGACAAACAATAAAACAAAGGCATAAATAATTATTTACAATATAAAAGCTATGGGAAAGATCATAGCCAAAGTCATCTTTAACAATCACTAAAACTACTGACTTCTTCTCAATTCTGGAAACACAGTCCTGCCATTCATTCTTCTCAGGATACTAATTTCTAAAAAATCCTATTCAAGCTTCTTTTCAAAATAAGGGTTAAACCCAGTTCTCTTAATACATTTTCTCTGTCCTATCTTCAGCCAGCACATTTAACAGTCCCTCCAAAATGACAGTCAAACTTTCAGTCTCTTTACATACTCCTCATGGAATGACATTTAAATTGTCACTCCAAGATGCCATTCCCTTTTAAAGATACAGGGAAGAAGTATTTACAGTCTTTGTGAGAGATGCTATTGAATTTAGTGTTACACACGTGTTTTGTATAAACCTATACATGCTCATGTTATCTTCATTAAAATGTGAGCTCTTTAAAGGCAGGTACTTTTTATTTTTGCTCTTGGCTTCATCTTTCCAACACTTATCGCAATAGCCTGGCATATATTAAGCATTTAATAAATGCATCTTTGCCTGACTGATATGTAAGTGGAAAGAGCACCGGATTTGGAGTCAAAGGATTTGGTTTCAAGTCCTAGCTCTGTCACTAACTACCTGCGGGACTTTGTACATGTCACTTAATCTCTCTGGTCCTCAGTTTACTGGTCTGTAAAATGAGGAAACTGGATTAGTTGACATTTAAGGTCCCCTCTATCTCTAAATCTATGACCTGTCTGCTCAGTTTCTGCTACTGGCTCTGATATTGGCTCTTGAACCCCTAGTTGTTCTAGATCTATCTTCTCCCTACTCTCCAAGCAGGGGAAGAGTCAATCAGAATCCATGGAGCTTGCTTAGTCACCTAACACCAGTCTGGGACTTACCCAGGGACAGACAGAACAATGCTGGAAAGCATCAAGCACATGACCACCATTGTTGTTACCGGCAGACTCTAGAGACAGACTGTTTCTCAGAGCTGGGCAGGGATGACAGGTGATTGACAGGAAATGCAGAATTCACTTTGGGGATTCCCCATCTGTTCCCAGAAAGGAGGAAAACAAATATGCCTCTTTTTGTTTTTCATCCTCTGTCTAGTGCTGTCCCACATGACTCTGGATGAGTTCTGCTCATCAGTTCGACTATGAGTTGGTGTTCATTGAACTACAAGCAGCCCAGAGATCGTGAACAGCTTTCTAGAAAGCCTTTCTGCCTGCCTGCCTATGGCTGCCCATGGGAAGCTAGAGGAACTGGGTAAGCAGTTCTGACTTGCACAGGCTGGCTAACTCACTGTTGACAGTGCTCTGAATTGGTCCAACTACTTGGAAATCAATGTGGAATTATGCAAGAAAAGTTACCAGACTTTTCATACCTCTTGACCCAGAGATTCCTCCAATGGGGAAATACTGTCCCTCCCCCAACCAACAAAGCTACTGACAGCCAGAAAAGACCCAGATGTATAAAAATGTTCGTAGCAGGATTATGTGAGACAACAAAAAGCTAGACACAAAATATGTATCCAACTACTGGGGAAAGGCTGAATCAATTGTGGTATATGAATAAAATGGAATACTATATGTCATAAAGAATGATGAACAGGAAAAATCCAAAGAGACATGGGAAGACTTTTATGAAGTGGTACAGAATGAAAAAAGCAGAGCCAAAAGAACAACACACACAGATACTTCAGCGATGTAAATAAAATCAACATACAGAGTCAACACACTGCCAGAGCTAAAGGACACATTCCCTCCTTTCCGTTGACAAGCAATAAACTAATTATTTTAGCAGAATGTACTTTGTAGGTGGATTTGTTTGTGTCTTTGTTGGCAAGTATCCTTCGTAACAAAGCAGAACACGTCAATAATTTAGAAGGAGAAAAAAGAGAAGTTGCTACTTCCCTGGATTATCTGTACCACCCAAGAACAAGGTGAGGTAGCTGAAGTATTATATTCAGTTTGGGATGCCATACTTTAGGAAAGATGTTGACAAACTAGAGTATATCCAAAGTAAGGCAAATATCCCGGCAAAGACAAAGAGAGCATCCCATAGGAGGATCAACTGAAATAACTTGAGGTATCTTCCAACTGTATAATCCTATGGACCTCGAAGATGAGCAGATGAAATGGCTAAAGCCCAGAAAAGAGATAACTTAGGAACAACATAATAATTATCTTCAAGGATCTGAAGGGCTTCCATGCGAAAGATACTAGAGCTCTCCTTCTTAGCCCCACAGAGAACTAGAAGTAACTGATGAAAGTTAGAGAGAGGTAAATTTTGGCTCAATGAATTAAAAAACTTTTCAAGGATTAGAGCTGTCCCAAAGTGGAATGTGATACCACTAGAGATAGTAATTTTCTCATTAACGGAGTTCTTCAAGTGAAGGTCAGATGACCACTTGTGATGGACAATGTAGAAAGGGTGACTATTCACATAATTGTTGGACTAGATAATGTTTGAGGTCCATTTTGATGCTGAGATTCTGTGATTGCCATGGTTGAGGAGCATCAGGTAGGCTTCACTGGGGTTCTCTGGGATGGAACTGAGATGTTACCTAAGAGGTCAATCTAAGGAAAAATCTAAGGAAAAAAATCTAAGTCAGGGCTGAAAAAAATGAAAAAGTACAAGGAACATAACTAGGCAATGAAAAGCAACATAGTATGGGGAGAGGTAGCCTGGTACAGGGGAGAAAGCACTGGCTCTGAGCCAGAGGACCTGAGTTCAAGATCCATCTCTAATACTCTGCATGACCTTAAGCAAGTCAGCAAATCTCCTTGGGCCTCAGTTTCTTAATATAAAAATGAGAGGCTGGACTAGATGAACTCTGAGGTCCCTTTTAGTTCTGAATCTATGAACTTCAAGTGCAGTCTGAGGCATGGGAAAGCCAGCAGTGAGCTGTAATGCTGCATGAGGAAGTTGGCAGTGACTAATCTCCAATGACTACTCAAGAGTTCTAGAACATGTTCTATGGTTCTTTGTGTGTGCACAAAGACCACAATGCCCAGATTTACTTCTGGTAATGTTTTACTGCTGTGACAGTACATTATGACTCTCAAATTCTCAAGATGAGTGAGAAGATAAGAAAATTCTTAGCATCCCTCAGTGAGTTCAAGCCATCGGCCCCACATATACTACATTCCACATTACCCTCATCAGAGTGAATCTAGAGCATCCTGCATAGTTCTGAGCCTCACAAATCAGAATGTGTGCAGAGAGGGCACATTCTTCTACCCTGGGGATTTTGACAAAATGAGACTTTTTTGAGGAAGACTGTAGGTGTTTTAAACACATCCATTTTAATGGATGAGCTTCTATCCCTTGAGCTTCCATCCCTTGGCAACAATCACTTGAATGCAATTTAGGATGGGAGGTGACTGGAAACCACACCATACAAGTATTGACAGAAGAAACTAAGTTTGTTTAGCCTCGAGAAGAGAATATTTACAGGAGACACAGTGGCTGGCTTCAAGTATTTGAAAGGTTGTCCTGTGAAAGACCTATTCTGTATAGTCTTCGAAGGCAGAACCAAGAACAGTGGGAAGAGGTTGAAGGGACGCCATCTGGAGGGATGGGAAGAAAATACTTCCTGACAAGCAGAGCCATCCCAAAGTGGAACAGGCTACTTCAGGAAGTTGTGAGTCTCTCTTCAAAGGTCTACGAGCAATGGTGGCTGAACATATAATAGAAGGGGTTCCTAATCGGGACTAGTTTGACAGTGGTGATATCTGAGGTCCCTTTCAACTCTGATATACTATCATTCTACAAGTCACACCAGCCATGTCTCCCATGTTAACTCCAGCAACTTCCTCCTCAGGAGCTGCCTTTAGATCGCAGCGGTTTCCTTATTAGCAGCTCCGGCCTATTGCATATGTCATACAGAGCTCCACTGGAGCAGGGAGAGCTATGGCACGTGTGAACAAAGAGCAAAATGGATAGGTCTGTTAAAAAGAATTTAGATCATGCATGTCAAGTATGAAACCAAAGAAAACACTGTGAGGGCCTTCAAAATGAATATCTTAACACAAGAATGAGCGCGAGCCAGAAGAAAGCTCCCAGGGTCTTCAGGGTGAGACAGAACAGAATCCGGAGAGCCAAGCCCCAAGGCATGGTTCTGCTAAATCAGCAGCCAAGTTCTCTTTGAGGCTGGGGTAGAGGAAAGAATAATATTTGGTGCAGCATGGCCTCCATTATTGATGAAACCAAGGCAAGTAAACAAGTGGATAATTTTAATTTACTTATTGATCCTTTCCAAGTGAATATTCACATTTATTCCCAATCAGAGCCCATTTGTTTATATTCTGGCCCCCTTTTTCATCAGCTGGATCAATGGCCCTCTGAAGAAAGCATTTAAGCCACATGCAAAGAAGAGGGTATTGATCTCATATGCATGGCTCTGTAGCAGCTGTCTGGAGGAGGCAACTTGAGCTCTAAGTGTATTCTCAAAGTCAAATTTCAGGAAACCAAACCGAGTTCCAACTTCCTGTACTCATCATGGTTCACAGAGTTTGTATTTCTCTAAAACAAAGATGCCAGAAAAGACAGAAATACTTCTCGGTTGCATTTGTTTCACTGTCCCTGCTCCCTCTGTCTGCGAGATTTCTCTTTCTGCTCTATCTTGCTCTTCCTGACACACTCAGAATTCATCAAATGCAATTTTCTGCTTTTCATCCAGGAGCTGGGTGGCTTTCTGGCCTGCTGGGAGTGTTATTCAGAGGGTAAAGGTGTACTGAACACCACAAACACCCTCCGGCCAATCCCAGATGTTCAGAGAGCCATCCAAAGCCCGAAGGTTGGTTCTGACTTCAAGTGGGATTAGAGATGGGTGGTACATTCCTCTACCCTGGGGATTTCGACAAGACAAGGCTTTTGTGAGGAAGACAGGATTTTAATGGATGTGTATGGCATGGAGAACCAATGCCCAAGAGCTCTGGGCTTCCATCCCTTGGCAACAATCACTTGGATGCAATTTAGGTTAATTCTATCGCACAACACCTCCACATTCATAGCATATTTCAAAACCCTGGACACAATATCTGGAAATGCAGAGTCATGGAGACGAATGAGACTTGGGAATCAATCATCCTTTCCCTGGCACTGAAAACCAAAAACCAATCTTCAGATTTCTGGTTTAAGGTATATGAGGTGAAGACCAACTTCCTTTAGACCCTATTGTTTTAGAACAAGATGAAGTGATTTTAAAAAGTACAAATGTTTCTCCCCTTGGATGCAGGGGCATAAATCACCAGGTCTTCTAAGCCCTCTCACTCCTATTGATCCCTTTGTGAACTAAGCCAGATGGGTTCAGATATGAGCATGATCTAATATTCCCCTTAGCTTGATTTATAGATTTCTTTGTGCATTACCTGGGCATAAAGGAGTCCTGCATTATTCCTTATGTGCCTGTCAAATTAAAGTAAAATATTCTCATTGACCTTTAAACCTAAAAAAAAAACACAAAAAAACCAGGGACATTTTCCAGCATGTATTAGAGAGATCTGGTCCTTTGATGCCAATTAAGAGTTTGTGATTATGAGAGGGGCCTAGTCATTTGTGTTTTGTGTAATGGTTTAATTTTGCTTTAAAGCATGCATTGGATAGAGAAGGAGCAAATAAGCTCCATTAAAAATACCCTCATGGAAGAAGAGAAATGGAGGGCGATTCAGCCTCATGTGTGCCTTAATTTACAGAAATGAGCAAGGATTCTAAGAACTCAGCACAGTTCCTTTCTAAGAGAAAAGAACATTCCTTTAAAATGTAGCTGAGGCAGAAGCCAAAAGGGAACAATGACTGAGCTTTTGGGACAGGTCAATATGACCATAACAGGACCAGCTTTCAAGGTCACTTGAATTAATGAGTCAAACTCTGGATACGGTTAGGCAGGCTTGAAGTTTACATATGCACCAGTCAGGATTAAGGGTGTGTTCAGTCAATTCCCATTTTGCAAAGTGAATGTTCAATTTAAGAGAATAAATTTTGCAAGCTATGATTCCTCCCTCCCTCCAGCCCCTACAAATATTTGAGAAAAAAATAGAAATAAAGAATCTTTGCCACCAGCCCCCCCACACACACATACACATATACACATCATCCATTAAGGATGGATCAAATGTTATTGGCACTTAGGCATTTTTCCTGATCTCCCCTCTCATATGAACTTTATGGCATCTTGAGTGTATCACACTAACATGCTAATGTGTATTATAGCTACTTCTTTATCTCCCCTCTTAGATTGTGAATTCTTTGAAGGCAAAACCCATATGATTTCTCCTTGCATCATTCCCAGCACCCAGAATATTGTTCTGTATGTAGATCGATGATGCATTTTTAAGGAGGGTAAGAAAGAGCCAGGAAGGAAGCTCTGACATGTGTTGATGGAGTTTGTGACTTTTTGGCTGGAAGCTATGCTAGCATCTCTTTTAGATCGGAGTCCTGTCCATCTTCCCCATCTCTGGCTTGGGGCTTTCTCAGGGATTTTCTGTGTAACTCCCTCTATGTAGTCTCTGAATTCACTGTAGATGCACTAGGTAAGACAGCCCCTGTCCTCCTACATCTCAGAGCCCATCTTCCCTTGACCTTCTTCCAGCTTCTGAGAATTCACAGCAGCAGCACAGCCATACCACCAGACCCTTTATTTCCATCTACTTTCTTCACAGCCCAAAGCAAATAGCAGGAAGAAGGGAGCTCTCTCAACTAGGTTTCTGTGGTACTTTCCCTTACTTGTAGAGTTTACTTTATAGGATAGATCTCAGTCTCTAGACCAGGGGTGGGGAACCTGAGGCCTGGAGGCCCTCTAGGTCCTCAAGTGCAGCCCTTCGACTGACTCCAAACTTCACAGAACAAATCCCCTTAATAAAAGGATTTGTTCTGTAAAACTTAGACTCAGTCAAAAGGCTGCACTCAAGGACCTAGAAGGTCATATGTGGCCTCGAGGCCATAGGTTCCCCACTCCACTCTAAACACATGCCCAATGTATTTAAATGGTGTACACCTTCTACAGCATTCCAGACCAGTGCTCATTGAGCCTCCATTTAAAGACAGTTCATTCCACTTTTGGCCAGCCTAAAGTTGGCAGGACATTTTTTGCTTGTCCAGCCAAATTCTGCCTCTCTGAAAGTCCTTCTAAGACCCTATCAATGCCTTCATTAATTCAGGCAAAGATCATATTAGCTCTTTGGACGGGGGAGGGGGGGGAAGGGGGGAAGGGGAAGCGGAGTCTGTGTCACACTGTTGACTGCCGCAACCTTCTATAGGTGTCATTTTTTTTCCCTCAGATCAAGAGTTGTGGCTGTCCTCTCAGGAGTGAGCAGTCCATGGAACACATGAGGATCCAGATAATTAGGCACTTATTTTGAAAGGAAGAACTACGGTAGGACATAGACAAGAATGGAAGGCATAGATGGTTTACTGCTTGGTAAATAGTAAGCACTTAATAAATGCCTATTGATTAACTGATTATATGTTGTTGGAAAGAGTACCCTCATCACAGAACCCTCAAAGTGTTATTATGAAACAATTGCTTCTCCCTCTCCCAGAGTCTCAGAGACAATTGACAGCTCCTTCCAAAGTGACTGCCCCTCCCCCTCCAAAAAAAGTGACTGCTGCATTTTCTCAAGGAGGGGGGAAGGGCAAGAGGGAGAGAATTTGGAACTCTCGATTTTTAAAAATCAATGTTAAAAATTTTTTTACATGTAATTGGGAAATATTTAATGAGAGGTAGACAGGAAGGAAGGAAGGAAGGAAGGAAGGAAGGAAGGAAGGAAGGAAGGAAGGAAGGAAGGAAGGAAGAAAAGAGATTGCCTCACAGATTACTGGCTATTCAACAGTCTCAAATTACTTCATTATTGGTTCCTAACAAAGTAAGTGACCCACTTATGATCTCCAGGTTCTCCTGGGATGTTCCCAAACTAAAGACAAAAACAGCCTGAGCCCACATATAGTAACTAACCATGGAGGAGAGGAGCAACACAGTCTCTGTACTTAACTATGAACCTCTTTGTCAATACATTGATTTTGATGCCCACGTGTGCCATAGGAACACTTTGGTCTTCAGTATGACTTATTTGTAAACTCGCTATTTTATTTGTATGGAGCCTTTCATGAACTTAATTAAGCCTCATCCCTTAAAGAAATATCCAAGACAGTCAAGGGAAGATCTGACAGGTCAAGCCATGGGTGCTCTAGAGAGGGAAATGGCAAAACAGTCCATTAAGAATATAGGAATATCTTATTCTAAATTCCTAATCCATAAACTATGAGCGGGATCAAGACTTGGTTTAAAAAAAAAAGAAAACATTCTCATTTTGCTGTTTAAGGTGGTGGCACAGGGGAAAAAAAGCACTGAGTTTGGAGTCAGAAAAACTGGTTCAAATCCTAGCTCTTCTACTTAATATCTCTATAACGAGGGAAAGTCACTCCAAATGACTCCCCGAGAGTCAGTTTCCTCATCTATAAAATGAAGGGGTTGGATCAGATGGTCCTTTCCTGCTCCATACCTACTAGTGCTCAGAGGAATAGATGCCCTGTTTCCCTTGGTTGGCATATGGTCATGGAAAGCAACATACCATATGTGGAATGATGTCACTGAATGTCAGGTCTGACTGTCATAACTGACATCTGCTGAGAATGCCTTTTGAAACCTAAGAACTTCCAGCTCTCATAGCATGGACAAGTCATCTTAATCTAATTATCGTGGTGTCTATTGGCCTTCATGCTTGGGGCGGAGTGGCAAAAATCCCTCGTTTCTAAGGTCCCCTTTGAAAAAGATTTTCAAGGGGAAAACTTTCAGAAGTCTAACTGAAGAGTGAGAAAAATGAATTTCTATGCCCTTTCTCCCCTCCCCAACCAAAAATTAAAAATCCATTGCTTCTAAGGTCCCTTTTGAAAAAGACTTTCAAGTGGAAAACTGCCACAACTTGCCATTTTTTTTCAGAAGTCTAATTCAAAAGTGGGAAAATGAATTTTTTGGCCCACCCTCTCCCCACCAAATAAAAAAAAGAACAATCTAGGGCAGATCAATATATACTTACTGAAGCAAACTTTAGAAATCTCCTGTGTAAGAGGCAAGGCTAGAAGAAGACGCAACCAAGAGGATGTTTGCATCAACCTAAAGCTAGAGCAGTACCTGGGCCTTCTCCTCCAGTGAGCAGAGGAGGCAAGTCAGCAGGTAACTGCCCAGGGAAAGAATGACCTTCCTGCTAAAGCAGGTCTAGAATCTGAGGATTCCAGAAATTTAAAACTATATCGTTCTGAAGAGCTCCTATTCCTTGGGGTTGCAGCTGATGTTTTTGCTCATTCTTCAGCAGCTTCTGGAAGATATACATCACCTGTAAACCCCCATAGCAGAATGACTGTGAGGCCCAGCCACATTCTCACAAATATGTGCCTTTTGGTACAAGGGAGGATGGGTAAGGGAGTACCAATGGCTCAGTAGAGAGCTTCTCTACCGCTGCTGTAGGCACAGGGTGGGAGAGTGGGGAGGTGGGATTGGGAGGCTAGGATTGATATCAGGATAGCTCATTATTGCATTGAATCACTGAATATCAGAGCTGCATGGGGTCTTAGAGACTTTCCTGTTGATTACAACTTTTGCAGAATCATAGATTTCCTGAGCTGAAAGGAAGTCTTGGTATCATCTCATCCCATTTTACAGATGACAAAACTGAAGCACAGAGAAAGGGAGGAACATGCTCAAGGTCACACAGCTTTCTCAGCAGCAGAGCCCAGGTCTCCTGACTCGAAGTCCATACAGCCTCTCTCCTATGAACTGTCTTCCTTTGGCTGTTCTGTTTCTGGGCATGGCTCAACTCTGGTGTTCCTTCATTCAGGTTCATACTGAAGGACTACATGGGCCTGCTCCCCTCTAGAGCATTCAGAACCTAACATACCTCCCTTTCCCTCTGTCAGCCCAGCTATCTCTGATCTGTCTCCATTTGTGTTTAACTTTCTCTTTCACTGTAATCTCTGGGCTCCATCCCTTCCAAACCCCACCCCCTTCTCTGTCTCTCTGTTTTTCTCACTGTCTCTGTCTCTCTCCTATCCCTCCCTGAAGCTCTTTTCCCATACCTCCCTGACACTACTTCTTCCTCCTTGTTCAAATTCCCCCAGGCACCCCTTCCCCCTCCCTTTACCCCTACACCTTAAGCCCCTTCCCTCCTCAACCCCCAATGTTCCCCCTTTCATGGCCCCCCTTCTCCCTCATTCCATCATGTTTTGTCCCTCTGACGATCCCCTCTACTTATAGCTTCCCTATTCCTCCTCTCCCCAACCCCTCCTGAAACTCTTCCTTCCCATCCCTCCTTGACATCTCTCCTCTCTCCCATCCTGACCTCTCTCTATCCCCCAGATACTCCTCTTTCCTTCTCATAGTCTCTATACTTTACTCTTCCTATTTCTGTAGGAAGTTTTTTTCCACCTCCTTTTCTCAGGAATAAAAACTGTAGTGACCTAGTACCAGCTTAGCTACTCTACGGTAGATTGTGCCCCTGCCCCAGGAACAGCCCCAAGCCCAGCCAGTCCAAGATGATGGATGCTCTTTGTGGTCCATGACTGTCTCCAGAGTCATTGCAGGCTCCTATCTTCATCCCCCATTGTTGTTTCATAATCAAATTCTATGCTCCGTTCTTTTCCCCAAATCCCCAGGCCTTTCAATCCTGATCGTCATGTCTCTGCTATGTCCCAGATACTCACACCTCCTCCATTCAGGGCAGGCTATGCAGTCCCTCACGTCTCTCATCAGACCAATCCCCCTCAGCCGTATTTATGTCCTTTTGCTTCCCCTCCCTACTCGTTCTGTGAATATTACTCCCCTGGCCTGGGCCAGCCACTCATGGCTCTCCTTCCTTGAATGAGTCTGGTCTCTGTGGAGCTGCCTGATTCCCTTCCTTCCCATCCCTCATTTCTGAAGCTGCCCAAGGCTGACCAAGAACATCACACACAAATGGATCTCTAGGGGCAGTGAGGACAGGTCTGATATTAGTATTTGGGGAGAAAAAAAACAGACTGGGAGGGGGTGAGCATATGCCCAGCAATGCCACTGACCTGTCTAAACTTGGTGTATGAATTCTAGGATCATAGATTTAGAGCTGGAAGAGACCTTAGCCATCATTTTGTCCACCCTCCCGCATGTTACATGGAGAAACTGAGGCCCAGACAAGTTAAATGACTTGCTCAAGGTCATGTAGCCATTAAGTAGCAGAGTCTGTGGGGGTCATTGTGGCAATGCTGTTGACCTTCTATGAGGCACTGAGTGAGCTCAGGCTCAGCAATGCCACTGGCCTATCCAAGGCTAGGCCATGGGAGTATCATGTTTAGGAATGCAAAGTCATTTAAGAGTCACTTAGAGTCCTGGGATGGGAAGAGGGCTTCACTCTTACCCCTGACCTATAAGGGCATCTCACCAATATCAACAGGGATAATGTGCTACTGAGGTATTGAGAAATTCAAGCACGAATCTGCCCTGCAGCTGCAATTTCATCATCTATACGAGGGATAGGAGCAGGAGGGGTTCCCAGTGTGGGCACTCCATCCCTCAGCACAGATCATAATCTGTTTATGACTGAATAGATATGTCCTGTCCACAGAAGCTGTATGACTTCCCCAGGATCTCACAACTATTAAGTGTGAGAGACAGGATTTGAACCCAAGGTTTTCTGAGTTCAAGCCCAGCACTGTATTTTACTATTCTAGGCTGTCTCCTTAACAAATTCATAAGGACTGAAAACAATGAAAACCAAAATGTAGCCCAAGATGGAGAGTCATGGAGTCTGGGACTGTGCCTAGCCCAGTAGAAAACCCCAAAATATCCTGCCTTAGAAACACAGGGCGGGGGAGGGGAGAGAATTGGCAACAAATTTGCTTTTAAAATAAACCCCTTGTTTGATTTCTTGGAAAGGACTGCAAGAAGGGGTGCTAATGAATCTTTTCTGGGGAGAAACATCATGTGAATCCTCACCAGAGCTGCTTAGCTCCTGTACTGTGGGGAGCGAGTCTGATTGATTCTCTGCCTGACTCAGCCTACAATTGGTGTGCTGGATTGTGGTGAGGGGAGGCAATGGTAACCAATGGAGCCTGGAAGCAGGAATTTTGTCTCCAGCCCAGTGATTGAAGAGAGTGCGTGTGTGCGTGTGTGTGTGTGTGTGTGTGTGTGTGTGTGGTCTAAAGGGCAGCAGTCTCTGCACTGGCTGTTTATTCTCTCTGTAGCTTCCTGAGAAAAAAAGACTCCTGCAGAAGTACACCACCAGTCCCTCAGGGCACACGTGCCCACTGCTCTTCCTGCAGGTTTACCCAGCACCTTGTGCAAAGGGCTTACCAAGTGTTTCTTAACAGCTAGGAGAGGGAGGCTCAAAATGAAACCTGACTGTCACTGTCTAAAACAGGGGGTTCTTAGGCCGCGGTCTGAGAACTTGGTTTTTGTTGTTCTTGTTTTTAAACACTGAGATAGCTCTTTCAACACAATTGTTTTCCTTTGTCACCTTACCAAATATATTTTATTTTATATGTTTAAAAGCATTCTTCTGTGAAAGGGGGTCCATAGGCTTCAGCAGACTGCCATAAGGGTCTGTGATACATACACAATAGGCTTTAAGGCCCCCAGTCTAAAAATACCAAATTGCACCTGAGTCTCACTTTTGGAGATACCAAAATAGGTAGTCCCAGAGAAATAAGAACTTTGTGTACCTCCTTGTCAAGATCTTCCAAAGAATCTGAGGCCTTACCTACTTCTACCTACATGTCCCTAAGGTCTGGTGCAAGCTATTTGTGGCCAGGTACCTCCCAGGGCTCTCATCACAAGTTGCTTCAACTGGTGTTGTATGGGTTTGGAAGGTATGGCCTGAAAGAGATGACTCATTTGGACAGAGAAATCTCATGGTACCTGGCATCAAGAATCCCTTCCAGGAAATGAGTGGGAGGAGAAATAAGAGAAAAACTGCAAGGAGACTTATAAAATCATCTTAGTGAACTCCTTCGTTTTACAGAAGAGGAAACAGAGGGTCAGAAAGACAAATTCATTGGCTCCTGACTATATGACAACTAAATGTCAAAAGCAAGATTTGAATTCAGCACTCCAAGATCATTACACTTTGGAACAGGTTGGAAAGGAAAAAACAGTCCTGAGTTTCTTAGGCGCAACCACCTGGAGCTCCTTTGGGAAATATTTAGGAAGAAAGTTCTCAATTGAAAAACCGATAGGCTCTGGTGGTGTCAGAAGGAATGAGTATGGTGGTTTGTTAGACTGACTTCAGCCAAACAGAGCCTCAGGAAATAAATCCAAATTAGTCCTGGGGATAATGCAGCCTGATCCATCCCTCAAAACTCAATGGAAGTCTCTCCTGTGGGGGTTCACTCTAGGATGCCTCTGGCTCCCATCTTTTCTCCATAGGGACCTTTGGAGGTTTCTCCCTAAGGGAGATGCTAACATCTGGCTATGACCTTCTATACACAGACTTACTTCTATTCCCTCACACATCTTCCTCAATCCCCCAGATAGAATAAGGGATATTCAGGGATGGAATGATTACATTGATGGCAAGTCTCTCAGAGTCTGACTCACTATGTAAGGCCAGAGATGTCATTGACCAGACCTCCAGCTATTATGTAATTGAATAGAAGTAGGTTCTTTAAAGGGAGCGTGGGCTAGGCTCACGCTTTACTCAGATAGAGAGGGGACCCAATTTATTCTCTATAAGGAGTGACCATACCCCTGCTGAATCTGTGATGAGACTCTGGAAAGAAGATTAAGGCACTGGGAATTGATTTGTTATCCCCTCAGTGAATGTAATCTCCTTGAGGGTAAGAACAAATAATTTTGTCTTTGTCTAGGTATCCCTAGAACCCAGTATACTGCCAAACACATAGTAAGTGCTCAATAAAAGCTTCTTGAATTGAATTGTTACTGACTGGACCCCCATTGGAACAACTTGAGCCTCAGGTCAAATGTTTTGGGTCAGCTTCAGTGACTACCAATCTCAACCAACCATTTTCTCTGTTTCATCCACCCAAACTCAGTCTTTTGACTGGTCAAGCAGAGAGGATCAGCAAAAAGAAGATACAGTCCCTTGAGAGGACCGCAGTCTGGCTGGGAGTCAGCACTTACCCATGGATGGAAAGACAGATATGTGACTGAGTCTTTATTAAGTGCCTTCTGGGTGCCAGGCACTGTGCTAGATGGCACAGAACAAAAATCCTTACAAGCAGGTTCTACATTGTATTGTATTGAATATAACAGCTTTAGATGTTCAGGAGAGAGAAATCACTCTGAGCTAGAACAGTCAGGGTAGGCTTCCTGAAGATGGTAGGTCTGGTTTTGGACCTGATTGCCAGGAAGACAAGGCAGAAAATTCATCTAAGGACACTGGTTCCCCACTGTTCAGAAGTGACACATTTCCCCTTGTCATTTTAATCATATGGCTTTCAAGGCAGGCACACTCTTTTTCTAAACTGTTCGCATGTTTAAGACAAAGCTGCTTACATTGAGATGGAGGTGTGAGAGCCTCTGGTATGTGCCACAGCTTTATTTTTGTTGGCTAATCAGGAGAATTCAACAATGTCGGTGCCATTTATCTGAAACAGAACATTAATTTTTACTGTCATTAGAGTCCATTCCAATTTTGTAATAACATAAAAAGTTAAGAGTCTAATTTATCCATGCAGATCTTGTTAGCATCCAATTTCCACGCAATATACCATATTCTTAGGAAAGCTGACAAAGCAGAGAGACTTTTACTGTATCTGAAGGAAGCACAGAATGAATCATCTTATCCCAGGAGGGTCTGATCCCTACAACTAAAGCAGGACAGGGAGAAATTTCAGGGCACTGTTTTTTCTTCCCCTCCTTATTTCCCTAAAAAGATCCTCCATTCTTAGAAATCATAGGGGACCAGAACTATAGATCTAGACCAGGAAGGGACCCCCAGAGACCATCATGTCCAACTCTTCAAACCAGTGATCTGTACCCTGTTGCTTCCTAAGATAAGCCCCTCAGAAACCAGTCAATTCTGAGCACAGAATGAAGAAACTGAAAACCAGGGAGATGAACTCTGGTTTTAGAAACCTATTGAATGAGCTTTCTTCTGTGGTTTCCAAACACCCCTCACACTTGGCTGATAAACTCTGGCAATGAGGATGCTGGGCATGATGTTCTGCTCTCCTCGAACCGGCATCTCTAATGCTTTGACTCTGAAGACAGCTCCCTATCTTAGGCTCATGTTTACATCAATCATCAAGAGACTCTAACTTCCCTCATTTACACATCTTTGGTGTCCTCCTCTAGAGAGCACCATCACTCTCTCACAAAGACCCACGTAGATCACGATTGTGCACACTCACCTCTTTTACATGTTATTACTAAGTGTTCAACAATATAGCCACTGATGGGAATCTGCAAAATTAGGAATTTTAGCTACTTTGTTTATTCCTCAGCTAGAAATAGCTCCAGACTGTGGTGAAGGGCCTGCCTCCCTTCCTTTAGGGAGTACTTGCGATATGGAGTACGCCAGAGCCAACTAATAGTTTCTGTCAGATATAAACCACCTTTAAACACAATTTTTGGCTGTTTACTTGCTAACATAAATTTTAGAGGAAAGGTCACCAGCAACAAACAATCTCCCAATTACCTGCCACGGAGCCCTTCACACAGCCCCCGATGTATTAATCAGACTCTGTTTACATCCTTTTTTTTTTTATTGTGTACTGTAACTAGTTGGATTCTGGGGAGCACTCAGGGATAGATAGGGATTTTACAAGGGAGAATGGAAGACGGCGTTGTGAACTTAAGAAATCTCCCTGGCAGTGAGGTTCCAAGGTCACCGTCAGCATTGGGAAGGAGAATTATAAATTACAAAGCTCTGGATGGCTGCCAGGTCCCAGGGAGCGAGATTTAGCATATCACTCTCTAAGCAGCCAGATGAAACCTTAACTCCCTTTCAGAGAGAATTTGAATGGAATTTGTTATAAGAACATTCTGATTGAAATATCACCAATTGGCTTTTCATGACAACTCTGCAGTGGATTGCAATTGTGTGTGTGTGTGTGTGTGTGTGTGTGTGTGTGTGTGTGTGTGTGTGTGTACGCGCGCACGAGCTCTTGAGTTAGCCAGAGATGGTGATGAGGAAGGCAATGGTGATGGAGCCCCATACAATATTTATGAAATCCAGATGAAGCTCTTCGCTTGCAACGAGCTGATATTGTAACACAGCCTTCAAAAAATGCCCTGACATTTGCCCAAGATCAAATTTCTCTCCAAAAAAAAAAGAAAGAAAGAAAAATGCCCCACAAAGCTTTGTGATTAAAGAGTCTGGTATACTTTTTTCTTCCTTCTCCCATATATTTCATTTAAATGCTGGTAATTAATACTGAGATCATGAAAACTGAGGAATTAGAGTGGTGTATAAAATAATATATTCCACTAGCTTACTTCTTCCTAATGAGAAGCATCACCAGGTTTCACTGACAGGAGAAATTATGGGTTTTGACATTTTTATTTTTCAACACTCTTCTACAAGTCCCTCTAACTTCTTAACTGAAGACCATATTTGGATGGAGAAAAATTGTCTCCAAGGTAAAGAGTCATTGTGGTACCATCAGTTCTTCATGAGAAAGAGACCTTCCTCTGAATCATTCCAGTCCTCTTCCCCTGTTCCTACTGTGAAAGCTCCAGTATCATTCCTGAGCACTCGGGTCAGAAGACCAGGGATGAGGAAAGAATGCCAAAAATGACTAGGAGAAGGCTCCTCGCCAGAGTGGAGAGGGAAGAGAAACCGGGTGGGAAGATGGACATTTTATTGGAAAACACTTCAACCCTACTGACCTTATATCAGGCCCTTACAACCAGAGATAGATTATTGTACTAGTAAATCAGGGCACATCACCCAGTGAACTCTGTGGAGCCTATGGAACAGAGATTTCCATGCTCCAGGGATCTTGTTGTGTGCATGTTAAAGGCAGTCTTATGGGAACGTTCTTTTGCTATACCTCACGTGGGTGGCATATAGCCCAAATACTTCTTTGATTGGAAAAAAAGGTAATTGACCCCCTTGAATCACTGAGAAGACCTGGATGCCTCTGTGTTAAATCTAACCCAAAGATGAACTTTGCCCTATTCCGCCTGACTTGGAATGAGCCGGATAAGCACCCATAGCTGGGATGACAGACAATGATAATTACAAGAAGTGATCTGAATCTAGTAGTGGTTATTTCATCTTTCAGAAGAGAGAGCATTTTACTGGCCTCTGGCAAAAATTTAATAATCAAATTCAGAGACTAGAAGGAAAAAAAGGGGAAGGGTCAAGAGGTTTTTTTTATAATTTCCCTTCCCCCCTCAGACCACAAAAGCTTCCATCACCCAGGCTCTTTGTTTTCTTGAAGTAAACAAAGGTAGCCATTAGAGTTTGGAAGGGCAAAGAACAGATTACTGGCATGCCAACATTTGTGGGAGGAGAGGGGCATCTGGCTAACTGGCCAGGGCTCTACTGACAATTTAATCTATTATGCCACGGCTTGTTATCTTTCCTTAAGTGCATCCCATGACTCCAGAGAAATCCTAGACCCAGAATTCCACAGCATGGCCTCTCTGATGGTTTCTTCATCTCGGATAAACATCCAGAGGGACCAACTACCCTCCGGGGTGGCTCCCGATCTTGCAGGACTGTGTATGTTTTCCTTTTGTTGGTGAACTTTGGATTCTAATCACTAAAGCTACATATTTCCTGTGTGTGTGTAATATTAAAGTGCTGCTCAAAGAGACATTAAGCACCAGGAGCCAGGCCTCAGAGTTCCCAGAGATTCTTGATGATCCAAAGCATAGGGATATTTATGTAGTTTTTGATAAACATTTCATATGAAGTCGCCAAGGAGAAGCCTAATAATTGTCAAGTTTGCATCTTTATGAGCTGTCCATCCGCAAAGGCTAGGAGAGAAGCATGCAGTTAATATTGGTTTGACAGTCAATTGGCACTGTGCTCAGGTCTGTTGCATCAAATTAGCATCGATCCATAAAAACATTGCTGAATGATTCTTTAAATCTGCCAAGTCTTCAAATCAATTCTAGAGAAAGCATTGAGAGCTTAAAAAAAAAAAGAAAACGTTGATAAGCCTTTCATATCAGTTATCACAAAAGGAATGCAAACCTTCCTAATCTGTCTTCAAAACAAAACAAAACAAAAAGACTGTATGGCTTTTTCAAACTCTCTTTAGCTTCTTCATCTTCACCTACATACCTCAGAAAGGCATTTTTCATGGCTCTTACTTGGAGGCCTTGTTTGAAAGTCCCAGGTGCTCTGTACATATCCAGCAATGCTCCCAACCCACCCCCATCCCCTCAAGGGTATTTCAATCTGGTCCAAATTCCTTTTCATGTTTGGTTTTGAATATTAGCTCACAGTTCACCTTCTCCAGAAAGCCTTCCTGGATTGCCAATGCATGACTTTGATGAGACCTTTATTCCTAGTATTCTGAGCAAGTCAAATCTGTTCTTTTTAATCTCTCTGTAGCTTTGGATACTGTCACCCCTTCCTTGTAGATACTCTCTCCTCCCTTGTCTGCTGTGACATTGCTCTCCTTTGATTCTCTCCCTACCTGTCTGACTGCTCCTTCTTAGTCTCTTCTGGGGCTTCCCCTTCTCTAATTGGGGAGAGAGCACATGAGGTGAGGTGAATGTCTGTAATGAACCTCATTTGTTGAATCATCATTCATTTGCTACCTCCTAGCCATGATTGGGTCACAGGGTTCTGTTCTCTGTTCTTTCTCTCTCTGTTGGTGAACTTATCAGTTCCTTTGGATTCAGCTATCACCTTTATACAAATGACTCCCAAGTCTATATAGCCAATCCTAAGCTCTCTCCTGAGCTGGGCTTGTATTACCAACTGCCTGCTGGACACCTGCTCTCGGATGTCGCACAGGCATTTCAAACTCAACATGGTCAAACAGCACTCGTTATCTTCTCCCCAAAACACCCTCCTCCAAACATCCCTCCTTTGGTCAAGGCATCACTCACTCACTCTAGTGGGCAACCTCAGAATCACTTTGGACTCTTCATTCGTTCTTTCTCATTCCTACACACAAGCCAGCTGCCAAATCTTGCCACTTTTCACTTCTGCAGCATCTCTCATATGGGATCTCTTCTCACTATTCTCCAGGCTACTCCCCTGGTTTAGGTACTTCTCTCTTCCCTGGACTATTACGATTGCCTTTCGACTGGTCCCTCCATCTTCCACACAGCTGCCAAAATAATATTCTTAATACATGCATGATAAGACAACATGGCTCACCTGTGCAAGAAATATCACTGTTTCCCTATTGTCCTTAGGATAAAACACAAATTTTACAACCTAATGTTTAAAACCTTTCATATTGAAACCGTTCATAATCTAGTTCTAGAGTACCTTTTCAGATTTATTTCACATTTCTCAACTACTTGCTATTCCTAGAATTTGGCATTCTATCCCCTTCCCTCCCTCTTCCCTCCATTCCTCCTTCCTTCCTTCCTTCCTTCCTTCCTTCCTTCCTTCCTTCCTTCCTTCCTTCCTTCCTTCCTTCCTTCCCAAAAGACCTACTACACACTGTTCCAGAGGCCTTCCTCTAGGCCTTTTAATATGCCATACATCCCAATGCAACACTTGTGGGCCATCTAGCAGTTATCCCTCCCTCCTGTTATACAAAAAAAAAACCTCACTTTTTATATATAAACACAGATGACCCACAATTCAAAGGACATGTAACTTGAGTTGTTTTTTTCCTAGTGGAGAGAAGTTGTCCTGATTTATTCCCACTTTCTTACTAAGGGCTTAACAAAGCTACCTGACCCACACAGGAATAAGCCCATGACCTTGGCACTCCTTCACTTTACCAGCTGGAGTTAACCAGCCCCAGACAGCCCAGGGAATTATAATCAGCAGGAAGGTCACTGCATGGGGAGCAAAGTACTGTGTATTTTCTTGGCTCCCTCCTTTCTGGAGTGATGGAGGGAGAGACTACAGGAAAAGAGGAATGTCAAGTTTAGGGAAAGACAAAGAAGATTCAGCAGTGACTGCGAGTCTGACTAACAAGGCACCTTGGTTTTTATAGCCTTCAGTTTTTAAGAAAAAAAGACAAAAGCATCGGCATATGATGAGGTTTCCAATATTTGCATCTTAAATGCTAAAAGACCAAGGGTCAATGAGGTAGTGACTAAAGTAGGTATTTTGTTTTCTGTGACTGGAATATTTTGCCTCCAAACCCAGGCTTAAAATGTCTTAGAGAAGAAAAGAGGTGGCAAGAGAAACACTTGCAGAAGTCCAGAGGATGATCAAAAACAGGATAGAAGTCCTTGATGCAATATAGTCCCTGAGTGAGCTCAAGATCTAATGGGTCCCAGGGATGATGGGATATAGGCACATATCTCCTCCCCTCTCTGACCCTCTTTCCTTATCCTTAAAATTGGGATAATAATCCTTGTTCTACTGAACTCACAGGGATTTTGTGAAGACTATATGAGATAAATGCAATGGAAGAACATTGGCTCTGGATTCAAAGGATAGGGCAAATCCTGCCTCTGACCTTCACTACCTGTGACCTTAGACAAGTTACCTAACTTCCCTGGGTCTCTGTTTCCTCTTCTGTAAATTGACAGTTTGGACTAGATCAGGGGTGGGGAACCTGCAGCCGGGAGGCCACATGTGGCCTTCTAGGACCTCAAGTGTGGCCCTTAGATTGAATGCAAACTTCACAGAACAAATCCCTTTACTAAAAGGACTTGTTCTCTAAAACCTAGACTCAGTCAAAAGGCCATACCCAAGGACCTAGAAGACCACATGTGGCCTTGAGGCAGGAAGGTTCCCCATCCCTGGACTAGATGGCCTCTGTTGTTCCTTTTGGCCAGCACTGTTCTGGTAAATGTTTGACAATAAGCTCTACTAGGGAAGGGGGAGGGGAGAGAATGTAAGCACTTCCCACTTTTTCATTTTATATGCACTATTCATATTTTCTCCATTACTTTCTTAAGTCTAGATAATCCACAAAAACAATAAATCAAGCCCTGATTTGTAGAAATTGTCAGTTTCTGAGGTATAAATGCTTGCACTAAAAATTTAACATTTGGCTTGGTAAGAGTTGTCTCTAGCAGAGCCCTACTTAGAAGTCTGTATCTATGATCTTATGGATGCAAATGTGTTTTGTAACTGCTAAAGCTCTGTGGAGGTGCGACGGGAGTTGTTATTTTTAAATTGATCAATTTTATTTTAACACACCATATAAACCCTGACAAACACAATTAAGTCCTCCAAATGGGCAGGAAAACCAGGATAAAAGGGTACATGCAACTTTACCATTTGTTAATAGAACAGATGTGTGCCTCAACTTTAATAAGTTAGCATGAAAGTTGTCCAATGCTTTTAAATGAATTTTGTTACCATCTAAACTTGTTTTCATGGGGACAGTGGCAGGTATTGTACATATTGGTTTTTTTTTGAGTCCATTTTTCACTTTGATGAAAAATGATAGTAAGAGTGGGCCAAGGAGCTTGGAGGACGCAGTCTTGTTCAGTGAGGGTTGATGGGAAAGCCAGAGATGGAAGAGCGGTGGTGGCTATGGTGAGGGGTAGGGCCTGGCATTGAGGGTGAGCTTAAGGTTCTCATTCAGAGTCTGCAGGAGTCATAAGAAGTTGAATCACCTTTGTAGAGATTGCTCTTGCTAGAATAGCTAGGATCCAAAATGTGGGAACAGTGGCAGTGTGGATAATGGCAGAAGGAAGATTAATGTCAATACAAGCAAAGAGGCCAGAACTGCAGGCAGGAAATAGCAAAATGAGACTTGCCCTGGAGAAATACAAATTCACACGTACTTGGGAAATAATCTGAGCTCAAAGGATTTTCAGAGAGCACAAGAGAATAGCAATACCCAGAGATGCATTTGGGGGTGTAGGTAATTGTCCAGTCACTGAATATCAACGAGTTGGAATATCTATACGTACAAGTAAAATGGATTGTTCCATTCAAGGCAATCAAGTATTTATTGAGCATCTACTGCATGCCGGGAGCTACTAACTAGCACTTATTACATATTCTAGAGGCTAGGGTACAAAGAGAAAAAAAGACACATTTCTTTCCTGTTCTATCAGTGAGACTAAATTTACATATATAATGGACATTATAGCAGCACTTTTTGTGGTAGCAAAAAACTGAAAAGGGTAGATGCCCACAGACTGGTGAATAGTTAAATCAAATGTGGCACATGAAACTAATGAAATATTACAGTGCCATAAGAAATGACAAAAATGAAGAATTCAGAGAAGCATGGGAAGCCTTGTAATAACTGATACAAAATAAACAGAACCAGGAAATAATATACACAAAGACTATGACAATGCAAATGAAAGGAACAAAATAAACAACTGAAACTGAATGCCACAGTTATAATGACCAAGCTTCCCTCAAAGAACAGATATGAACGAATATCCCTTAACCACTTTTTTGCAGTACCATGGCTGTAGAACACTGTATGGAATATCAGACTTTTCCAATACATAGTTGGTTTTACTGAGCTTTTCCTTCTTAAAAAAAAAATCTTTATTATAAGAGAAGATTCTCTGGGAAAAGGTTGGGGGAAAGATACAACAGGAAATGGAGATGATGTAAAAACAAAAGATACCAATTAAATGTATCTTATAGACAATATATATGCAAATTAAACAGAAGAAAAATTATTGGGGGAGGCATGAGGATGTGGAGGATGGGATTAGAAAAGGATTCATGGCGAAGGTGATGGGAGCTAAGCTTTGAAGGAAGCAAGGGATTCTAGGAGGCAGAGACAAGGCATGGGGGATAAACAGTTGGTGCAAAGGTGGTGGGTGGTGGGGAGACTACAGGAGATGGCATATCCTGTGTGAGGAATAGCCAGAAGGTCAGTTTAACCAGAATAAAGAACCCTAAGGGGTATAATGTGTGATGAAGCTGGAATCAGATTGTGAAGGGTCTTAACTACCAAACAGAGGAGTCAGTATTTGACTTTACTGTGCCCAGAGCTAGGTTCCATAGGAGGTGAAAAACAGGGATTTTTGGTATCTACCGAAAATATGGAAAAAATTAAAAATGCTATGTCAGGAAAGGGAAAGCTCAATGATAGGTGCAGCAATCATAGGAAGCTACATGGAGGTGGTGAGTGGGGCAAGGACTCATTCATTTCAGAAAGGAGAATAAATTGGATTTGAATGGGCACAAGTATGGGGGCAAGTACCTCAGGGGAAAGGGAATAGCATGTACAAAGACATGAAGGCATGAAAGAGAATAGAAAAGCTATGATAAGAATGGCCAGACTGGATTCTCCAGGTAATTCAATCAGGGTAGGTTGTCTATATAATATTAATTAATTCAACCAAATGGTGAGAGTTTTTTATGCAAAGGTTTTCTAACTGAGGTCACATGTCTTACTAGGGCCCTGATTTAGAGTGTCAGTTTGCATTTGGGATTTCAACCCTTCTGATAAATTGTTTATGGTGGTCTGAGTCATCCAATGTTCTTTGTTTCCTCGATAATATTCCTAGTAGGCTGAGGAAAGCTCTCTGAGGTGTTCTAGTATGGTGCTTTGCAGCTCTTTAAATAATCTGATGGGAAGCTCTTATTTTAAATACTACATCGCTGAAAATATTGAAAATATCCCTACATTTTTAGGGCTAAGAAGAAAACAGTAGACTACAGCCCCCCCCCCAAAGCAGATCAGGCTACTAAACCTCAATCTACCCCTGGTCCCACTCACACAAGGTAATCCTCAGCCCCTCACCCTCACCCCAACATGCAACACATACATAGCAAACCAAGGAGTAACCTCCAAAAGGCCTCACTAGTCACACCCAAGACTTAAAAGAACATCTGTCTAGTCGAACTAGGGGAAAGCCCAGCTTAGGCCAAAATCCTAGGGCATAGGAACTCTATAGTGAAAAAAGCATTGACTCTGGCATCAGAGGGCCTGGGTTCGAATCTCACCTCTGATACTTACTCTCCTGGTGAATTGGGCAAATTGCTTCACTTCCCTGGATCTCAATTTTCTCACCTGTAGCTGGACAAGGTGACCTCTGAAGTTCCTTCCACTTCTAGACTTATGAGCCTATGATCCTGCTAATGAGGACCAGGGTTACACAAAAGGTTGAAAGAGGGTAAAGATTTCTCAGTCTATCAGCTCAGCCTCTCCTGGTTCACCTTTCCTTTTCAGTTACAAAGTGGCCCCACATTTTTTCCCAGCCCTCATTTGAGGATGAGGAATGGCCAGGCCTGCATTCATCTTGCCTATGGAACCTGCCCAGAACTGTGATGAATGACAGGACAAGGTCGTTGTGACCTGGATCACATGACATGCACTCTCAATGTCTCTCTGAGCCTCTTCTTCTCAAAACACCCAGCCAGGAATAGGGATGTGGTGGGAATAGGGCAGGGTGACTCATCACTCTGTCTGCCCAAGAACCCAGAGACCAGAGCAGAAGAAGGTGAGCCAAAACGTGAGCTGGGTTAGGAAGAATTGAATGTTTCAGAAATGAGGAACAGAAATGAAGGGAAATTTAATGAGCTCACAGCCAAGCAACCTCTTTAGCCATAAGAGACACCAGAGTGTGGAAGGTGGGGTGGGGGAAGGGAAGAGGGGGAGACATAGAATGGTCATAGGGTAATAGGTGGGAATGGGGTCCAGGCAAGGGAGAAAGGCAAAAGGGAAGGAAGAAAAGAATAATCACAGATCTCACTATTTTGGAATCCACCTCAGAGGGCAACCTGACCAATCAAGGATCCCCTCTATAACGTCCCTGACAAGTGGTGGTTCTCTAGGCTTTACCTGAAAACCTGTAGTGATCCAAAATGACCACTTTTTAAACCAACTGATTCTGTTTTAGAACAGTTCTAAATGTTAGGCAGTTAGGAATATTGGAGTCTTCTTCTCTTCAGTGTCTATCCCTTGTTCCTAAAGCTGCTTTCTGGGGCCAAGCGGAATGTCTATTCCCTTCTCCACATGACAGCCCTTCAAATCCTTCAAAGATGTGAAGATAGCAATCAGGTTCCCTGCTTCTCTACAAGTCTTTTTTCTCCAAGCTAAACAACCCCAGTTCTTTCAAATGATTCTTGTATGGTAGGGTCTCCAGTCTCCTTACCATCTTATTCATCCTTCTTTAGACACACTCCAGTTTAAGGACTTATCTAGCCAGATGTGGTGGCCTACACTGAGATCCAAGGACAGTGGAGCTGATGGATTGCTGAGCTTTGGAGTTCTCAGCTGCAGTGTACTAAGCAGATCAGGTGTGTGAAACCAATACTGTCAACCCCGGAAGAGGGGAGAAAATCAGGGTGCATCATCACCATCATCAACGTCATCATCACATCACTAGCATTTATGTGGTACTTTTGCAAAGTACTTTACAAATATTATCTCATTTTATCTGCACTAGGAGGTAGGTGCTATTATTATCATTCCCATTTTACAAATGAGGAAATTGAGGCAGATGGAAGTTCAGTGACTTGCCCAGGGTCACACAAGTACTAAGTGTCTGAGGCAGGATTTGAGTCTTCCTGCCCAGGTATAGCGCTTTATCCACTGTGCCACCTAGTTGTTTCTAGGAGGTAGGAATCAGCCCAGGTCCAGATACAGCAGAACAAAAACTCCAATGTGGATCACTGGTGG
>CM053625.1:98961796-98973915 GCA_028646595.1 Phalanger gymnotis
AAAGGAAAGGAAAGGAAAGGAGTCTCTTTGTTTCCTAAAATGTGGTATCTAAAACTGAACAATGCTCTTATGTGTGGGGTATCAAAATGTGGTATCTAAAACTGAACAGTGTTCTTGTGTGTTCTGATGTATTCTGAAGAGGACAGAGAACAGTAGCACTATTACCTTCCTCAAGCTACACACTATACTTACTAATACATGGGGGAGGGGTGCAGGGAATGAAGGAGAGGAGAGGGGGAAGAAATGAGAGGAAAGGAGTATATCAAGGAAAAAGCAAAGAAAGACCACCAGTTCACCTTTGACTCTTCTGTGCCCAGGATGTCATGCCAGATCATGTATTGTAAATCAGGGAGCCAGGATGAAGGAATGAAACATGAGGCATATGAAACACGGGGGTCACAGAAGCCAGAAAATTTAACAGAATATCGAGAGAACATGGATACAAGGGACAGAACCAAATTATACGGCCTTAGAGCTGAAAGGTATTTTCATCTTTATCTAATTTAACTTTCTCATTTGATAGATGGCATAACTGAGGTCCAGAGAGAAAAACTGACTTGCCTGAGGTCACACAGCTAGTAAGGAGCTGAGTCAGAAAATTAAATCCAGGTCTCCTGACTCCACATCCAGGGTCCTTTCAATAATACCACTCTGCTGTTCATGACAAGAATGAAGTCCATGTAACCAGTCAACATCTGCATTGCTGGGGTGGGGGGTGGGGTGTAAGAGGTTAAAAGACAGAGTCAGCACCTTGGAGAGCTGCTGGATTTGAGAGACTTGTAGGGGAATAATCTATCAGGATTAGGATATTGCCTTTCCAGCATTGCTTGCATCTAATCCTCCATTACCAGTGGTGTGCTGGAGGTGGTTCAAACCTAGACTCAACTGTTAAATTTTTAGGGTGAAGATTTACACCTTGGAAATTGATTCTACAACTCAGGGCTTGACTTACTGTTTTGTTGATTGTCTAGAATAGAAGGTGATAGAGAATATGTTAATAATTCCAATTAAACTTTAAAGTATTATATATATATATATGTATATACATATATATTTGAAGAGCTGATGTTTAAACATTTACCTGCATGCCACTGCCTATTTCTCTCATGAAAGCAAGTCCCCAGGAAGCCCAGTTTGCAAGTCATGATAAATAATAATAATGAGTAATATTCATATAGCAGATTAAGTTTAGTTAAGTGCTTTACAGATATTATCTAATTTAAGCCTTAAAACTAACCAGTGAGATAGGTATAATTGCACGTAAGGATACTGAGGCTGAGACCTACCTGCACAGGGTCATGAAGCTACTAAGTGTCTGAGGCAGGATTCAAACTCAGGCCTTCCTGACTCCACATCCAGTCCTCTAGCTAGGCAGTCTTCTGTGCCTTTAAATACAAAGACTTACCAAGGAATGTGTGAGGTGGCAAGGAAAAGACACTGTTCTCTGTCAAAAACATGTGCCTGATTCCAGTCTAGTTTAATCCAATATAAAGACACTTGTGACATCACTTAAAGAGTACCTTAAAGAGTACCAGCTGGGTGGCACAGTGGACAGAGAGCTAGGGCTAGAATCAGGAAGACAAATTCAAATCTGACTTCAGATACTAACTAGCTGTGTGACCCTGGGCAAGTCATTTAACTCCTGGGTGCCTTGTTTCTTCATTTGTAAAATAGGGATGATAACATAAACACCTATAATAATACCATCAATAATAAAGGGTTGCTACGAGGTTCAAAAAAGATATTTTTAAATAACTTAGTACAGTGCCTAGCACGTAATAAATGTTTGTTCCCTTCCTCCTAGGTGCTACACAACTGAGAAATGCAATGGTGATACTTGTCCTTAAAGGACGGGGGTTGGGGTGGAGAAAGAGGTTGTCAGACAGGGTATTGTTCTTCATACGTGTGCTCATCACATTACTGAATCTGAACTAAATCTTAACTAAAACAATCTTAACTAAAACAATCAGACAAACTCTCTGAAGCAAGCTTCCCAGGTCCCCAGAGAACAGAACATTCCAGTCCTAGGGAAGAGGAGATTAAGGCACTGAGCAGAGTTAGAGAATCAGCTGAACATTTACTTCTGGCTCCGACACTGGCAATCTTGTAACACCTCAGCAGTAACATCCAACCCACTCCAGCATGGCCTTCATCAGCTGCCTTGTTCATTTACCCTGAACCAGTCTATATGTGTTCTACCCCACCCTTGTACTACCTTCATCCTACCTTGGGACAGTGTCTTCAACACAGTAGATAAATAAATGCTTGTGAGATCAGACATACACCTAAGCCAAGAAGCATTTACTAAGCACTTACTATGCACTAGACACTGAGATAACTGCTGGAGATACCAAGGACAAAAAAAAAAATGGTCCATGCTCTCAAAGAGCTCACAGTCTAATGGAGGAGACAACATGCAAACAACCTCGTACAAATAAACTACACACAAGAAAAAAAAGAGCTAACCTCAGAGGGAAGGCACTAGCCTTCCACTAGCAGTAAAAGGGGATTGGGAAAGGTTTCTTGAAGACAGTGGGATTTTAGCTGAAAGAAGCCAGGGAAACCTGGAGACAGAGATGAGGAAGGAGAGAGTGAAACTGGGAAGCTGCCTTAGTATGATCCCACACGTGCAGAGCCCAGACCCCCAGGAATGTGTATGTGCAAACCGTGACTTTCCAAAAGGTTGCTTTGGAGAGAGAATCAATATTGTTTCTTCTTGTCAACTGATGTGAACACAGGCATCCCCCCTCCTGCCCAAGCCTGGGACTAAAGTTGAATTTTTAACCAACCTAAGAACATTGTTAAACCAGCAAAGCCTCTCACAGGCCATTTCCCTCCCTCCTGATGCTATCAATCCATATTTTTCCTACTAACAGTGTTCAGAGTCAAACAATCCAGATTCAAATCTGGGTTCTGACACTCTCCATCAGTGTGACTTTGAATAATGACAATAATACTAGCAGCTAGCATTTGTATAGTGACAAATAACAGGTTTGCAAAGTGCTTTACAAATAGGTGTTCCAAGTCTTAGTGCAGTTTTAAACTATTAAAGCTTAAAACTATACTAAGTTAGGACACATCATATTATCTCCTTTGATTCTCACAACTCTGGGAGGTAGATATCATTATTATCCATCATTTTACAGTTGAGGAAACAGACAGAAGTTAAGTGACTTGCCCAGGGCCACATAGCTATTAAGTGTCTGATGCAGGATCTGACCCCAGGTCTATTTGACTCCAGGTCCAGGGCTCTATCCAGTAAGACACCCAGCTACCTTCCTGTGCCTCAGATTTCTCCTACATAGAATGAGAGAGTTGGACTATCAGTTGTCAAACATTCTCTGCCTCAAAAATGTAATTGGGAAATATTTAACAAAACAAATAAAAAATCTAATAAAACATAGATAGCATTACTTTTTAAAACTAAGTCAATATGTGACCTACATGGATTGTTATGTCTGGTTTAGTTTTACTAGACTAGGTGACCTTGAAGGTTTCCTCCAGCTCAAGGTCAATCTCGAGGTCAATTTCTTGTCTGTGACAAGAAAAGAATGGAAGTTCGAGAGAGTACTCCTTTAGCCCCTTTAGTTGGTACCCATGGGTTTCATTTGGCCCCCTTTGTGTGATGTGATACAAAAAATAGCCCTTCTGTAGCCTGCCCCTCCTGGATCATTGCCTTGTCGTGGCTCAGGGCTTTCATAGCTTAATGAAACTATGAGCTATGCCATGCAGAGGTACCCAATATGACAGATCATAGTGGAGGGTTCTGACAAAAGGTATTCCCCTGGAGAAGAAAATGGCAAAGTACTCCAGTATCTTTGCCAAGAAAACTCCATGGACAGTATTAAAATGCTAAAAGATATGACATTGGAAGAAGAGCCCCTCAAATTGGAAGTTGTACAGAAGGGCCTGGCATGCTATGGTCCATGGGGTCACAAATAGTTAGACAGGCCTGAATGACTCAATAACAACAATAGCCTGGCTACAGGGTTTGTATAGAGTCCCTCTGCTCAGACTTCTGAAATGGGACTCCTGTGGTATAGTTTGCTCTCTCAGCACAGACCTACCCAGCACTTAGGCATCCTGACACTCTTGAACAGAAAGGATTTCCATTTATAAGCAAAAAGTCACAGTGATCCATGTATACTGGCACAAAGTCTTTAACTGATCATTATAAGGCAGACCCCACAGAGAAAGCCACTGTCTTCTTAAACCACTGCATTAACCTTGAGTGTGTAACTTGTTATGTACTAATGGTTTGGCTAATTCCCCTTTACAATGTTTACTGATTCTAATGGCATTCATTATTCATTCAGAAAGTGAATTCTTTTACCCACATTACTGTCCAGGCTATCTTATCATGTCCTCTTGATGGAAAAGTTTTAAGATTTCTGCAACAGTGAAACCAGAGAAGGAGCTGGGGAGGTAGAGGTTGGGTTGTATGTTTTTCCGAATTAGAAACAGATGCATGCAGCATGTATAGATAGGTAGCCCCTCTGGTGCCCAGCCAATAGTCCAGACAGAGACTACATTAGACCAAGCACTACAGTGAGACCTCAAAGAAGCTCTGAGAAAGTTCCTGCCCCTTGAAGTGCTCTCTTTGTGATTTGATTCTCAAGCACCAACATCTCCCAGCAAACTTCCTCAGCTGTCTCCTTTCCACCACAGAAGTAATCAACACATAGCAATAAAAGCTTTTACAATGCCATCCTGTCTGTGATCAGCAAAGTCATAAAAAGCATGGAAGGCAATTGATTTCTGGCATTAATTGTGAGTGAGAGCAATACGATGCATCTTCACAAAGTTTCTATGCAAGACCAGATATCTCATGTTGCTGTTCTCAAAAAAATGAACTAGAGACAAAGACTGAGATGAGCCCCCAAAATACTTTTTAAATAACCATGTGGCCCAAAAAAAGTGAGTTCGTGAACTTTTCCAGACTTATTAGCTTACATAAACAGAGATTTGAATAAATGTTTAAAAAGCTAAATTCCCTGGATGCCCTGTAATCAGTAAATGTTCATTACTGAAACACAGCAAATATGCATGAAATTTCCCAAGTGACATTCTGCTTACAAGATTAAAAAGGCACATCAGAAAGCTACTCAAGTTACAAAGCATCTTCCTCCAGATGCCGGCAGAAAGGAAACTTCCCCAAACCCAAAGGTCACACGGGCCCAGCTTGGATCTTCCATGTTTTGGCAGTGACAGGAAATCAGAAGGAGCTTTGCCTTCTGCAGCCTGGGTGATTTATAAATAAGTCATCCACACTTGCTGATTGATGTCTCCATGTAAATAATTAATCCTTGACCTTACGCTAAGAAAGCCTTGACTTTTTAATTTGGGGTCTTTTAAAAAAATCAATGCTGAGGAAACATAATTCACTTTCCCACAGTCTGGGTCCCGGGTAAATAAATATCCTGTTGAGGCATCAGGGCAGGATGGCCTGGGTTTGGAGTGTAAGCTACTATACAACATGGCACACACCAAAGGGGGTATAGCCTGGGCAATGGGAAAGGAGGGGCATTTATCACTCAGGAAGTGTTTTGTGTTAATCAATTATTGATTATCCACTTCTCAGGGGCTGGGTTTCGGTTGTTTCTGATTGGTTATTCTCTAGGCATCAGATCTAAATTGGAGCTCCTGATGGCATTATGTAGCCAAATGACAGAGAAGGTTTCCAGCTCAGGCTGCAACTTCCATTCACCTTTCATCCCTCAGTCATTCTACAAATATACTTTCCTCAGTCTAAGAACTCCAGACATCCATTCTCTTTGGCTGGGTGGAGGGAGCAGGTGTAGGTAAAAGTTTAATTTAGAAGCTCATGAATTCAAAAGAGGAGCTGGGTGTTTATCCTCCCTACCTCACAAAGCTGCTACCAGGAAGGCGCTGAACAGCAAATTATGGAAAGGTATCTTCGGTCCCCCTCTTCCCCACTAGCATTAGTACAAGGTTAAGCAAAGGACACTTTGCTTTCAGGATATCACTCAGAGAAGGGAAAAGTAGTTATGCTATTTCTCAGTGTCTCTGCCTCCACCCACCCTGGGGACTTGTGAAAGCACAGAACCTTGGGGGCTGTTAAGGGACCTCAAGGATCATCAGGATCCTGGATTCAGAGCTGGAAAGAATGGATCTTAGAGGTCATGTAGTCTAACTCCCTCATTTAATAGAGGTTAAGTGACTTGATCAAGGTCACCCAGATGGTAAATGGAAAAGGTTGTAAGATCTAGATTCTAGACTCTCTGTTAAGGCACATCTAACCCCCAAAGGGGCCAGACAATTCCAAAACCAAAGAGCAGCTCTCCCTTTGTTCTCTAGCTGCACTAACCATTTCTGTTTGGAGAAACCAAAACATCTGGGAAAACCCAAATAGATAGGCCTTCCATTCAAGTTTTAGAGGCCAAGAAAACGTACAATTCCAGAGACAGACAACATCAGATGTTGGTTCCTCAGCTACAAGGACTTCGAAGCTAGGGCATCAATTCCCTGTCACTATCAGACCTGGAAGAGGCCTAAAGGACTGTCAAATGAGGCTCTGAAGAAGGATTTGCAAATCCTTTCTTCTTTAGGGCCTCACTGCATGTTGAGTTTATAGTAATAAAACAATTGGAGTTTCCTAACTGCCAATCTTGTATTCCAATATATCACTGTTCATGGTGGAGACTAATCCGAAAACTTCTAGCAGACCCTCAAGGGGCCATACTGGAAGAAGAGTGAGTGAGTCTGCACTTCACAAAGGAAGTTCTGATCCCCCAGATCCCCTTTACAGCCTGAAAGTCCCACCCCCGGCTCAGCCTTCAAATGACAGGATCTGAAGGAGAGAAGTCTAGCTCTTCTGATCGGAATAAGTGAGATGGAAGACGAGAGAGAAGGAGCCTCTCTGACTGAAGGCTCTTGTCTGTACCCTGGTAACAACAGCTACTTAAGGGGAACCTAGTTAAAGAAGGAGGATGTGGTGAGGAAAAGATACACTTAGAGAAAAAAAATGTTTCAAGAAGAAAGAGAGAGCATTTCTGGGGAAAGTAGAAGTATGCCCCAAAATGGGCATTTTTTTTTTAAAGCATGGCTTCAAGCCCACTAACCTTGAACTTCCACTGGCTATATTGTAAGATCGGCCCCGTTGCTCAGCCTGTAGTAGACCAGAAGACTCCAGACCCCACCAGTGTCTGAGGCTCACCGTCGCAGGAATCAGAGGTATAAACCGAGCTCACTTCCCTATTCTGTGGGTCTTGTCCTCAAGTTCAAGGGCTAGGAATTCCCAAGGAGCGCTAGAGATATGCCCAGACGGCTGTGCCTCCTTCCTGAACACGGAGGTCCAACTTCACTGAGCTTTCCCCACCCAACCAAGAGGGGGAGCAAGGGAACCCCCTCCTGAATTCAAACCAAATTGATTTAGAAACAAAAGTGCACCAAACCAGCTAGAGGACCCCGGAAAAAGGCAAATTTTTAGGGATGGGAAAGGAATGGGGGCGACAACAATTAGCATTTTGTAAGTAAAGCTCAAATTGCTAAGTACAGAAAAAATACAGAATGAAAATAATCCCAGTAATTTTCAACTTATTGAATATTCTCTTCCACCTCCAACCACCTCTAAATAAAATTCTGGCATTACAAAGACATCGCCAACCACACCACACATTCCCTGAAAGAAAGAAAAAAACCCACATAAAACAAGCAAATCAAAACCTCGACAAACACCTTACGAGTGCGTCCGGAGGCTTCAGTCCCCAAAAGCGGTTTCTTATAGGATTATAAACACTCGGAAATAAGGGACATATTCTCCCCTCTGCTTCCAACTCTTAGATCAAAGAGGTGATGAAAGCCCACCCAGTTTTGGCTCCAGCATGGCACACTCCCTCTTCCCCCTGTTCGCTGTATACCTTCCTTCTCCCCCTTCCTTCCACTCACCCACCCCCGACCCCAGCTCTTGCTGAGAGAGGCGAGTGTGTTCCGGAGATGCTCGACCCAGCCTGGAGGAAGGCAGCGCTCGTCCACCTATCTGCACTTTAATGAGTTTTCATTTTATTTAAAGTTCCCGCAGCCCGGGAGCCCCTTCTTTCCCCAAAGTGCCAAGCTAGCGTCACGAAAAGCCTCAGCGGGCCCCTTAGGAGCAGAGAGAGGGCGGCAAACCGACTGAGCTGGAGAGAAGGCTGGGCTGGAGGGAAGGAAACTCGCGCATCCCGGCCAGCCACATACCTCCTCCTCCGGCTGCCTAGGGCGCCGCGGCCCTACCCCAGGCGGGAGGAGGAGGGCAGGGGGCGCAAGGAGAGCCGCGCGGCGCTAGGACTCACTCACCTGACCGAGCCGTGGTAGCGAGTAGCAGCAGCAGAGGAGGCGGCGGTGGGCGGTGAAGTCCCAGAGCAGTCGGCGCCTCCAGCCCAGGAGGACTCAAGGAGCTGTCCTCGGCGACTGCGTCCCCTCCTTTCAGAGCCCGAGCGACGCCCGCTCCTGCCCCGGCCCGGCTCACTCCTCTCGGGGCAGCCGGGAGCGTCCACCAGCCTAACCCAACCCAGCCCAGCCCAGCCCTGCCCTGCCCTGCCCAGCCCAGCCCAGCCTAGCCTAGCCTAGCCCAGCTGGTGCAACCGATTCGAGCGAGCGCAGCCCAGCCCTCAGCTCTCCTCAGCTTCTGCTCCTGCTCCTGCTCGGTTCGGGCTTGGACTCAAGCAGCTCAGCCCTGCGCCCAGCTCCTGGCTCCCGGCTCCCGGCTTCAGACCAACAGCAACAAACTCGGCTGGGGAGGAGGAAAGTCGGACAGGCAATCCGGGGGAAGAGGCTGCTCCTTCCCTCTATTTCTCTCCTGTCCTTCCTCTCTCCTTTTCTTCCTTCCTCCTTCTCCCTCTTCCTCCCACCCACCTTTTTTCCTTCCACCCCTCTGCTCTCTCTCTCTCTCGCCGCCACCGCCGCCGGCCCGGCTCCTTAGCTGGGAAGACTCCCAGCAAAGTGATGCTGTTGCCTCGAGAAGCGGCTGGGAATAGCGCCCCCGCCCATCCCTGGGAGGAGGGGGCCCAGGGACACTCCGCCCAGCTCCTGCCTGCTGCTGTCTCCTTATCTCCCTCCCTCCTTCTTCCAAGGCCCGCAAAGGAGAGGAGGGAAGGGCCGGCCCACCAGCGTTGGGTTTCCTAGCCTTTGCTTTTGCCTCCGGGGAGTCGGGAGGCTCTCCCCTGGCCGCAGCCCTGGGGTGTGCCTAGGTGCGCTGCACGGGGAAGGTGCGGACTTCCGGGCGCGACGCCGCGCCTGGCTTTCGGAATCTCGGAGTCAGCGCCTGCGTTCCTAAAAGGGACGTAGTCCGAGAATCCCAAGCGGACTTCGGGGCAAGGTTAGGGTTTGAGGCTGGGCAAAGTGGGGAGGGATGGAGTTGGGTGGGCTTTAGGGCAAGGCAAAGCAGATAGGAAGTGAGGGAGTAGTACGATCCGAGATTGAGCCCACCGATCCCAAAAAGCAGAATGTCCTCTCCTTGGCGCCTCTTTCCCATGGGGTTTCAACTTTTAGGCCCTTGTTCGAGAAGAGCAGCCCCTATGGAATTGTCTGAAACAACAGGCTCCTGAAGGCACAGGCTGGAAGAGGTTACCTAAGGTCCTGATCTGTGCCTTCCTGATCCCGAAGAGTGTCATGTCCTAAACCACTCTTACTCCTAGCCACCAGCCCTAACTTTGGCCACTATCCTTCGGGGACATAGCCTTGAGACTTGGCTTCACTGCCAGTCAAGGAGCATGCTCTGCTCGGGCCTTAACTGGACATAGGGGACATCTGCTGACTATCCTCTAACTTCCCTGCTCCCAGCACCAGAGGAATGGGCAGGGTTTCAAGAGTGAGCCAAAATGGTCCTGCCTCTCAGTGCCAATCCCCAGGACTCAAGGCCTGTCTGAGATCTTGTAGACTGACTGGGTGGTTAATAAGACCTGAACCACAGGACAAGAAAGTCCCTGTGTTTGTGGGAAAGAGTAGAAAAAGTTCATTAGGAAATGTTTTAAAATTTCCCTTTGGGGGACTAGTCACTCTCCAGCCTAGACTATGCCTGCATCATAAGCTCCAACTTAGTAATTATAATCCTGCTTGGTGCATTGTACTTTTCAAAGTGATCACATTTGGGATCTGACGGAAGAAGGAAGAGAGGCTGCTCCGGCTTCAGCCTGGGACTAAATGCCTTCTAGGCTGCCTTTGCAGCTAATAGAGCATTGAACTTGGAGTCAGGAAGACCTGAGTTCCAAACCTGCTTCAGATTTGTGTGACCTGTGTGACCCTGGGCAAGTAACTTAACCTCTTGGCCTCAGTTTCCCCATCTGTAAAATGAAGATAACAGCATTTCCTTCACAGGGTTGTTGTGAAGACCAGATGAGTTAATATATGTAGTGTTTTGCAAATCCTAAAGTCTATATAAATGCTAGCTAGTATTATTACCATCTATAATATTACATCTACAATATTATCTACCTTCAGGCTGATAAGTGATAGAGAGAAAATAAAAAGTAAACTGGCCGCTTTCCCCTTCCAGAATTACCAGAATAAAAGACCTCCTTCACTTTTCCAACCACTATTGTCTGACTTCCAGTTCACTCCAATCAACTAGTACTTTTCCTGTCCAATGACTGGCAACCTCTTACCTCTTGGTCCCCAAATCCCTGAATTGCCATCTTCAGCCTTTCTCTTGCTACTCTTCCTGAACTTTCATCTGTATCTGGATCAGTATTATATGTCCTCAGTTCCCACCCTTTTCTTCCCTCTACTTTCTTTCCTCTTACTCTCTTCTTAACTCTTTGCAGTCTGGCTTACAATCTCATCGTTCAATAGAAACTACTCTCTCTAAAGTTATTAATGACCTTTTGATTGCCAAAACTAATCCTAATTAATTACCTTTTCTAATCCTCATCCTTTTTGACCTTCTCTAAAGCCTTTCATACTATTGATTGATCACCCTCTTCTCTTGGCGACAATGCTCTCTCTTAGTTCTCCTACTTATATGACCATTCCTTCTGTGTTTCTTTTGCTGGATCTTTGTCCATCTTAACATGATAACAGTGGAGATCCCTCAAGGCTCTCTCCTGGGCTATCTTCTCTTCTACCTCTATACCATTTCATGTGGTGACCTCATCGGCTGCCATGATTTCAGTTATGTCTGCAAATGACTCTCAGATCTACTTATACAGTCATAATCTCTCTCTCAACTTCCAGGTTCAGGGAGGAGCCAAAATGGCAGAGTAGAAGCAGAGACCTGATTGAGTTCTCTCCCCAAACCCTTGAAATACCTGTAAAAGTGACTTTAAACAGATTTTAGAGTAGCAAAAGCCACAAAATGACAGAGTGAGGCAGATTTCCAGCCCAAGACAACCTGGAAGGCTAAAAGGAAGGATCTATCACACTGTGCTCAGAGCAGAGCACAGCACGACCTGGGTGGCGCTGTGCTCAGGGCACTGAATCACTGGCAGCTGAGGCAGTTTCCAGGCTTCTCAACCCACAAATGCCAAAGATAGCTTCAAAGGGCACTGGGAAATCCCTCTCACCTGGGTGAGAGGAGAGCCTAGTCCAGCCACAGCCACAGCCCCAGCCTCAGGGCAGTCGCAGCCACTGCTGCAGTGGTGGCTGCTTCTGGAGCTCTCAGCCTACAGATGGTGGGAGAACCAAGCAGCTGATCTGGGTCACAGTCCTGGGTGGTGGTCCTGAGGTAAAGAGGAGCTCTAGCAGGGCAGAGCTGGTGGTGGCTGTGGAGAGGGAGCCATCCTTGCAGTTCCAGGGCAGAAAAGAGTGCTTATGGTTGCTCATGGATGAGAGCTCAGACTAGGAGAGGAGTAAACACCTCTCTTTTGATCATACCACTTTGGAGGAATTGAGAATTTACAGGTCCCTAGAGATATCTCTGAAAACAGCTGTACAAAACCCCTAAAACTTGGGGCAGTACAGCCTCCACTTAACAAAGAGCTCAAAAGTCAAGTTATTGGCTGGGAAAATGAACAAACAGAAAAAGAATAAAACTATAGAAGATTACTTTCTTGGTGAAAAGATGTTTTCTTATACACTTACTGATGAGGAAGATCAAGACATACAACCAGAGGAAGACAACAAGGTCAAGGCTCCTACACCCAAAGCCTCCAAGAAAAATATGAAATGGTCTCAGGCCATGGAAG
>CM053625.1:98974415-99007703 GCA_028646595.1 Phalanger gymnotis
CAGTACCTTTAAAAATAGACTTGCCCAGATGGCAAAAGAGGTCCAAAAAGTCAATGAGGAGAAGAATGCCTTGAAAAGCAGAATTGGCCAAATGGAAAAGGAGGTCCAAAAGCTCACTGAAGAAAATAATTCCTTAAAAATTAGAATAGAGCAAATGGAAGCTAATGACTTTATGAGAAATCAAGAAATTATAAAACAAAATCAAAAGAATGAAAAAATAGAAGACAATGTGAAATATCTCATTGGAAAAACAACTAACCTAGAAAATAGATCCAGGAGAGAGAATTTAAAAATTATTGGACTACCTGAAAACCATGATCAAAAAAAGAGTCTATACATCATCTTTCAAGAAATTATCAAGGAAAATTGCCCTGCTATTCTAGGACCAGAGGATAAAATAAAAATGGAAAGAATCCACTGGTCACCTCCTGAAAGAGATCCTAAAAGGAAAATTCCTAGGAATATTATGGCCAAATTCCAGAGTTCCCAGGTCAAGGAGAAAATATTACAAGCAGCCAGAAAAACAATTCAACTATTGTGGAAACACAATCAGGCTAACATAAGATTTAGCAGCTTCTACACTAAGGAATCAGAGATCTTGGAATATGATATGCCAGAGGTCAAAGGAGATAGGATTAAAACCAACTTCCAGGTTCAATTCTCCAACTCCCTAGCAGACATCTCAAATTGGATGTTCCATAGATTTCTTAGGCTCATTGTGTCCAAAATTGACCTTGTTATCTATCCCTCCAATCTTCTCCTCTTCATAACTTCTTTTTTGCTGTTAAGTGTACCATTACCCAGGCTCTTAACTTAGAAATCATTCTTGACTTCTCTCTCGCCCCTTCCCATATCCAATCATTGGGCAATTCCTGTAATTGCCATCTTGATAATATCTCTCATATGTGTCTCCTTCTCTCATCTGACACTGCCACCACCCTTATCCAAGCCCTCATCACCACCTGGACTATTGGAATAGTCTGTTGGTTGGTGTCTTTGCTACAAATCTCTCTCCATTCTTTTTGGTCCTGTCAAATTGATCTTCCTAAAGCACAGGTCTGACCATATCAGTCCCCTATTCAAAAAAGTCCAGTGTCTCTGTTATCTCCAGGATCAAATGCAAACTCCTCTGTCTTTCAAAGCTCTTTAGATAACCTGACCCTTTCCTACCTTCCCCATTTTCTTACACCTTACACCTTACTCCTCTCCATGTACTCTATGATCTCTTTGCTGTTCCTCAAATAAGACCCTCCATCTCCCAAGCATTTTCCCTGTGCATGCAATGCCCTCCTTCATTTCCATCCCTTCACCTCCCCTGGCTTCCTTCAAGCCTCAGCTAAAATCCCACCTCTTGCAAGAATCTCTTCATCAATTGGGGAATGGCTGCACAACTTGTGGTATATGAATGCAATTGGATACTATTGTGCTATACGAAATGGCAGGTAGAATGCTTTCAGAAAAACCTGGACAGACTTACATAAACTGATACAAAATGAAGTGAGCAGAACCAGGAGAACCAGGAGTAATAGCATATTGTACAATGATCAACTATGAATAACTTGGGTATTCTCAACAATAAAATGATTCAAGACAATTCCAAAGGACTCATGATGAAAAATGCTATCCACCTCCAGAGAAAGAACTGATAGCATATAAATGCAGATCAAATCATCTTATTTTTCACTTTTTTTCATTTTTAGTCTTTTTTTTACATTACTAATATGGAAATGTTTTGCATGGTTGCATATGTATAATTTATATTAAATTGCTTACCATCTCAGGGTGGGAGGGAAGAGGAAGAGGTATGGAGAGAATTTGGAACAAATTTTTTTTTTTAAAGAATGTTAAAGATTGTTTTTACTTGCAGTTGGGAAAAAATTTTTTTAAAAAAAAGAACGCCTTCCCAGTCCTCCTTAATCTTTATACCTTCCCTCTGAGATTACCCCCAAATTACCCTGTATAAATCTTGTTTATACATAGTTGTTTACATGTTGTCTCCTCCATTAGACTGTGAGCTCTTTGAGGATAGAGACTAGGTTTTTTTTCTCTTTCTTTGTATCCTTGGTGTTTAGCATAGTGCCCTGGCACTACTGTAGTAGGTGCTTGATAAATGATTGTCAATTGACTGACTATTTCCTTTGGAACCTCTGATCTATCAAACAAACTCCCCACTTACCTATGTTTTATTATTTTATTGCACTTTGCAGATCTTGCATTTTTTTTTTACAAGTTGAAGGCTTGGGGCAACTCTTCATCAAGCAAGTCTATGGGCTCCATTTTTCCAACCATATATGCTCATGTTGTGTCTCTATGTTATATTTTGGTAATTTTTGCTATATTTCAAACTTTTTCATTATTATTATATCTGTTATGATGATCTATGATCAGTGATCTTTGATGTTACTATTGTAATTTTTTAGGGTGCCACCAACCTCACCCATAGAAGATGGCAAATTTAATCAATAAATGTGTGTGTTCTGACTGCTCTACCACCCTCTGTTTCCCATCTCTTTCCTTTTCCTGTGGCATCCCTATTCCCTGAGACACAACAATATTGAAATTAGGTCAATTAATAACCCTACAATGGCCTCTAAGTGTTCAAGTAAAAAGAAGAGTCAATAGAGGCAGGAAATTGCTATTGCCACCCCAATCTTCTATAACTACCACCCTGATCAGTCAGCAGCCATCAACATTGAGGCAAGACCCTTCACCAGCAAAAAGATTACCACTTGCTGAAGGCTCAGGTGGTGGTTAGCATTTTTAGCAATAAAGTATTTTTTAATTAAGGTAGGTATATATTTTTAGATATAATGCTATTGAGCACTTAATAGACAACAGTATAGTGTAAATGTACACTGAGAAACTGAAAACTTTGTGTGACTCGCTTTATTGTAATATTCACTTTATTGTGGTAGTCTGGAACCGAACCCAAAATATCTCTATAATCACAATCTCCTGTCCTTCCAGCTCTCCCTCTGCCACACTCCTAAATCTTTTCTTCATCCTTGCCGTGACCTTCAGTACCCCTCTTACTCCCTATTCTCTTAGGTGTTCAGCACCCATGTAATTGATTCACTTTACTCTTTTCACAATATTGACCCTATAGTTAACCAGTTCAATTATGCATTATCTTCCAGTTTAAACTTTCTTGCTTCTTTGTCCTTCTACCTTCTCTGCCCTGTCAGTCCTCAACCCTGAGCTACCCCAACCATCTGCTTTCTCTGTTTCTATTCCGAACTGCTGAATGCCACCAAGGAAGTCATGCAACTATGCTGACTTGGTCCATTACAAATTTATGACATCTAATCTCAACTGGGCCCTTAGTGCTACAGAATTATCCTTTTTACTCTTCCCTCATTTAAGAAAACTCCCTGAAGCAGCTTTTCTAAACCATCTCCTCAAGCCCCAACACTACCCTGAATCTTTCAGCACATGACCTAGCCCCCTACTTCCGTGAGAAAATTGAAGCCATCTATCTAGAGCTTCTTTGTCTTCCTGATTCTGCATTTCAGAATCTCTCTGCATCATCATCCGACCACTCCTTCGCCTTGGTATCTGAGGAAGAAGTGGTCTTTTTCCTTGCTAAGACTAATTTCTACACTTGTACCCATGTTACTATCCTCTCTTGTTTCCTCCAGCTTTCCCCATTCATCATTCTTTCTTTATCTCATCTTCAATCTCTTCCAAACTATTGGAGCTTTCCCTGATGCTCACAAACATGCTTTTCTTCTTCATCTTAATAAAAATACCTACCTAAGGTAAAATCCAGGTAAAGCATTTATCCTAGAGTCATCTCCTAGTCCACTGCTAGATTCCTAGAAAGAGTCTATCTCCTCATAGTCTTTACTTTTTCATCACTCACTCCTCAACCCTTTGAAATCTGGCTTCTGATACTACTACTCTCCTAAAACTACTCACTGATAATCTCTTAATTACGAAATTGAATGGCCTTTTCTCAATTCTCCTCTTTGGCTGTTTTATAACTTTGGACATTGTTGACCACCCCTCCTCCCTCCACTGGACCCTCCCTCCCTTGGCTTCCATGCCTTTTCCCCTACATTTTTCTCCATATTTTTCTCTTGCCTATTGTAATGTTAGACAGGGTGGGCCTTTTTTTTTAAACTGTTTTCTCTTTTGGAGCACTTATGTAATCAAGTGCCTTTGATGAGTCTGGCCTTTGTTTCTTTGACTAAAGAGGGAGTTTTTGATGACCTGCTTGCCTCAAGGGAAAGCCTAGTTTACATGGGTTTGAGTCACATGGTTGTGACACCCTTTGACCCTGAACAGGGTATATAAACTCAGAGGTTAACATTTTGTTTGGAGTTCTCACTCATTGGAAGAGTGTTGGTGTGGACACTCTGGGTAGCCATTAAGGAGCCCCCTGGCTTTGAAGACACCCAGATATTGGTGTTTCTCTGGTAACTATGTATTGCTATGGATAGACTGGTTTGTGTTATTTGCTCTGTTTATATAATGTATGTTTGTAATTTCTGTTTGTATTTGCTCTGAAGTTCAGGGTGCTGGCTTTTTACCCTGAACTAAATGAATGATATATGTATGTTTAATTAGAGTGAGATTGTTAACCCCTTAAAGTTGCTTTCCTTAGAAAAGCAGATCAAAGAACATGTGCTAGCAGCCTTCCTATGTGCTTTTGTTGTTGGTCTTTCACCCCCCACAACAGCTGCTAGCAACATTGTTGTTACAAAAGTAAATAGAAATTAATTTCTAGGGGCAAAAAGAGGACATTGGTAATTTCAAGTATGTCTCCACATTTCTATATGAGTTGTGTCTATACATTGTATGGAAAGTAACACTTGAATTGAGCCTTAAAAAGAAGAAAAGAAGCTAAGAGACAAGAGGCTAATATTTTAAGAACAAAAGTAAGGACAGAATACATTCTAGTCATGGCAGATAGTCTATGCAAAGACAAGGAGGTGGGGGATGTAATATCATTAATCAACTCACAAACATTTGTTAAGTACCTACTATGTGCCAGGCATAAGGGAACAAATACAAGAGAAACAGCTTTTGCCCTTAAGGAGTTTATAATCTAGCCAAGAAAGAAGAGGGATTAGCCTCAGGTCAAAAGGAATTAGCCCATCCACTTTGTCTAATACTTGTATAAGAGCAGACAAACACATTCACAGTGATTTGAGGGACGAGGCACTTAGCAGCTGGAGAGACCAGGAAGGATTTCATGTAGAAAGAGGCTAAGAGTAGAAGAAGACTAGGGATTTTAAGAGGCCTAAGTGAGGAAAGTGGGATTTGTGGGCAATGTAATGGCATGGAAATGGAAAATTGAGTATTCCATATGGGGAATAAGTGGGCCAGTTTGTTTGAAATAGAGACCATGTGAATGAGGGCATGGGACAATATGCCGAAAAAGGAATGTTGGAGTCAGATCATAAATGGCTTCAAACACCAAACAGAGGAGTCTCTATCTATCTTACCCTAGAAGCAATTGGGAGCCACTGAAGCTCCTTCATTTAGAGAGTGACATTGTCAGACTGGTGCCTTAGGAAAACCAATTTATCAGTTACTCAAAGAATGGTTTGGAGAGGAGAAGTTCTGGAGGCAAGGAGACCAATAAGGAGGCCATTGTAGTAATCTAGGTGAGTGGTTTTGAAGGCCTAAACTCAACATGCCATTTCTTGTCTCTGCATTTGCACACTATCCATGCCTATAACTTGCTCCCTTCTTATCACCACCTTTCAGAATCTTTAGCCTCCTTCAAGGTTCATTTCAGCCTCCTCCTGGTATAAGGTAAGCTTCTTGAAGTCAGATGCTGTTTCCTCCTTGTCTTCGTGTCCCCATTGCCTAGAAGAGTGCCTTGCATCTAGGAGGTATTATTTAAGTATTTGTCAAATCATATTAAATTCATCTCTTCAACCATCACACTGTGAGAAAGGCTGAGCAGGGACTATTGTCTCCACTTGAAAGGTGGTGAAACTGAGGCAGAAAAGATAGTTAAATGACCTCTTTAAAGTCATACAACCAGGACATGGTTGTGATGCAATACTATTGTGCTATAAGAAATGTCTTATATGAATGGTTTCAGAAAAACTTGGGAAGGCTCATATGAACTGATACAAAGTGAAGTCAGTAGAACTGGGAGAACATCCTACACAATAACACCAATATTATAACAATGATTAACTGTGAAATACTTAGCTGCTCTAATCAATACAATGATCCAAGACAATTCCAAAGGATTCAGGATGGATAATGCTATCCACCTCCAGAGAAAGAACTGATGAGCTCTGAGTGCAGATTGAAGCAAACTTTTTTCATTTTAAAATGTTTCCTTACTTCAGTTAATGTGGAAATATGTTTTACATGACTTCGTATGTATAATTAACAGCATATTGTTTGCCTCCTTGAGGGATAAGGGTTGGAAGAAAAAAGAGAATTTGGAACTCAAAATTTTAAAAAGTGAATGTTAAAAATAAAAAATAAAAAAACTTTAAGTCATCATTGCCAATTAGTATCTGGCATGGGACCAGAAATGGGGGTATACCCAGTGTCTCAGGCCTCTTCTCTTTCCACATCCGCTATGTGGGCTTGTTTTTTAGGGCCTCCAATTTAGGTGATTTTACCACATCCACAGATAATGTGTGGGGCTAGGTACTCTTTATGGATGAGAAATGCTCTCTAATGACTGGCCCCATTGCCTTCCACTGCAACTGAAACTCATACACAGTATGCATGTCTCTCTAACTGTCCAATTAAAAGAAATGGCCAACCTTGGAAATAAGCTCAGTGTTGCTTACCCATGCAAGTAACCATTTAATCCTTGGCAGAGCGGGATGCAGGGAGGGTATTGTTTTGAACCAAAATGAATTCATTTTCACCTGAGCATTCTCTTAGAGTTCTCCTCTTCCTTTGTGGTATTTAGAAACTCTGAGGAAGTACTGAAGTTGCATTTAGGGACACCTGAGTTCAAATTCTGATCCTAGTTGTATCTCCCCGCCCCCCTGCCCCTGTATGTCACTTGCCCTTTCTCAGGCTTACTTTTCTCATCTGCAAAATGGGGGTGACAATAATAGTACTTTCCTCACAGAGTTGTTGTGAAAAATAAATTATGTGATGCATACAAAGTACTTGGAAAGCTTTAAAATGCTCACTAAATATGAGAAAGCTTTATAGAAGGTTCCTTGAAGGCAGGGACTTTTTCATTTTTGTCTGTTTCCCTAGCACCTAGTATGGTGCTTAATGACCAGCTGACCTCTGTGGCTGCATTTATGGTAACTTCTGTGTCATTTAGTACACTGAGGCAGGACTTCTTTAGCAGGTCAGAAACCAGTGTGGAGTTAATAGGAGTTAATACTGCTTTCGACATGCCTGCCTTTCTCATCCTAGGAGTGTAACTTTAGCGCTGAGAGTATCTGGGTCATGGGGGTTCTATTCAGCCTTTATGGGACATGGAGAAGATGAAGACCCTGCCCTCATGAACTTCCCCATCTTAAGAGATGGCCCTGATCCTCTGCAGGGCTAGACAACATCTCACTCTCCTTGCTCAGAAAGTTACGTAGAAATTGAAATTTTGTAAATTGAGCTTTGTTTTAAGAGCATTAGGGGAGAGGCTGGCTATTTTAAAAGAACCGTAGGGAGATATCTTCTTTTTTTTTTTGCAAAATGATAAATTATCTCCCTCACCTAATTTTATCTGCTTTATAAACTTGAATGTTTGCAAATTGAATTTCCCTGAAATGGGTCCCACCTGAGCTCTGGCCACAGTCCCAGAGCTAGAAAACCAAGTGCTCTCTCTCGTTGTGGCCCAAGACTAAAAGACCTATTGGGATAAAGATCCATCTGGAAAGGTCCAAGTTATCACTTACACAGGAGGCACTTTTTTGTTAGTCAGAAGGGAGAATGAGGAGAGGGGAGATTTCAATTCTAGCTGCAGCAGTCTGGGGGTTACCAGGTGGGCTACTTAAAGATCGGGGTTATTTCTTTATTAACTGAAGCCTATGAGATAAATCCACCACTCCGTGGCTCATCCCTAGCTCCTGCACCATTAAAGTAAAGGTAGTGCTGAATGGATGAAGATGTGATTGGGGGAGGAATAAAGTATTGGGGAACCTTTTGGGAGTCACTATCATCAGAATCCCAGTCGGAGTGCAGGACAGGTGCAAGCTTTCAGAGAGGTAATGACAAAAAGGTAACAACAAGATAAGTTCTTAATAAAAGAAGAAAAAGAAAACATGTTAGAAATAATAACCTCACATCTTTATGTAACTGGTCTGTTGGGAAGGGGGCCTTTCCATTAAGCAATTTCATGGTGGTTGTTGGTGGGCCTGCGTGTCTTAGATTACATCAAGTTTGGTATATGAAAGCAATAAAGCTTTATTTATTTTCAAAGTACCCTACTTTCAATTTCCAGTAATCTGGGCAGGACTCCCCTCCTCTCCATTCCTCTCTTCTGTGGAGGTCACAGTGTTAAAGTGGAAAAAGTGATAGACTAGGAGTCCCAGCTCTGCCATTTATCAGCTGTGTGACCTTCAAGCAAGTTACTCGCCTTCTCTGGGCTCTCTATTCCTCATATCCAAAACGGGGATAATAATATCTGCCTCACCTACTGTAAGATTAATGGGGAATAAGATCTTCCCCACCCATCAGTAGGCTTCATGTGGAGCCCATTAAGGGAAGCTTGCTTGCTATTGTAGGAAGGCTTACACACCTTTTGTTAATTTCTAATTAGGTACTGAGCCTAAAGAGGATATATTCTGAGAGGTGAGCTTTTGCTTTGGGGGCTTGCTTATGAGAAAGATGTTGTGATTCCTTGGTTGAGACTCTGAGTGGCTGTATGTTCAGAGCTCCCCAACTCCTCAGAGGTAAAGGCTCTCTTGTTCAGTGGTGGATGTAAAGCTTTGATTTGGGCAGTAGAGCCCTGTCTGTTGGTCTTTATTTCTCTTTTCTGTATTTCCTATGTTTGTATTTTATGTGATTAAAAAAAAGAAAGATTGTTGACCCCTGAAACAGCTATCTTCCCTTAGTAAAGCAGATAAAAAAACCTGCACTAGCAGCCATCCTGGGTGTGTCAGTGTGGTTGCTGTTACACCTACCTCACAGAGAGAAATAGTGATGATTAAATGAGCGAATAGATAGGAAAAGTGCTATATAACTAGGAAGAGAGCGGGATGAGACCTGGGATTATAGAAAAGACCTTGGTGAGGAAACTCCTACCAATATACACAGGTACCCTGCTTTGCGAGCTGCTTTGTCCCAAGAAAGTTGCCTAGAGCACTAAGAGGGTCACATAGCCCCTGCATGTAAGAGGTGAAATCTGAATGTAGGGCTTCCCCATTCTCTACCCACTGGCTAACATTGTCTCTCTATAACCAGGAAGCACTCTACAAATGTAACGAATTGTTTTTTCTGGACTGGTAAAGCTTCCCCAAGTGAGTCTTATAGCAGGTCTTCCCTTAGTAATGAGGAAACGGTGCCTGTGGCCTGGGAGTGTGAGATGTCAGATGTCAGAAGGCCCACGAGCCCTCCTGAGCCTCCCTTGGTTTCTCTGGTGGTGGTGCTGGTTTTCAGCCACACTGAGGTCATTCTTATTTGTAAGGTGAAGGATCAGTTGATTAAATTCTTTGGGACAGAAATCTCTAAGAAAGTTTAGGAGCCTGGTTTCCAATCTCCTAAAAGTCCACTGACTGGACCCTGAAGGCATTTTAAGTGGGTGCCCTACTTTGCAGAGATTAAGTGACTAAAAGATGTGGCTTCTCTTGTGCTCTGCCAAGGATAAATGGCTCCTGGCATGGGCGAGCAGGCTTGTGCTTATTTCCAAGATTGGGCATAAATCACTGTGTCCTTTAACTACAATCTGGGGTTCTCTGGTGGGACTATCACTGTGGAAGGAAGCTAGAGGTGAGCAAATCTTCACCTCACAGAGGGTAAAGTGGAGCTCCTTCTGTCCCTATGGGCAACAGGTATCTCTTGTTTACTTCCTCCATGGTGCCCCTGAGTACTTCATGCAGTCAGTCACCCATTCCACTGGGGAACAAGTCTGTGTTAGCAAATAGAGTCTCTATTTGCTAACAAATGCTACAGAATCTCCCTTTGGGAATGTACTCTGATTTCAATTCACAGCGGCAGGGCCAGATCTCTTTGCTGGGGTGTGCTTCATCTTGGTGTACTGCCTGAATCCTACCCCTGGGAGGGGTAAACAGAAGGAAGCCAATATCATTCACTAACACTGTATTGTAAATTTGTTTTGACGAGGAATCAAGGAACCAAGACAGGGGAGAGAGACCATGAGGGAGCAGCCCTGAAAAAGGACAAAGGAAAGTAAAAGATAAATGTCTCTTGTTGACTTAAAGTCATACTCAACTCTTCGATCTCCCTCACCCAAACATTTCCCATTAGTTGCCAAGTCTTGTCAATTCTACCACTTTAACTTCTCTCACACCTGTTCCTTTCCCAGATGTACTCACAGGGTTGACACCTTCACCATCTCTAGCATGAGCTCTTGAAATAGCCTCCTAATTAGTCTCTGCCTCTAGTTTCTCCCTATTCCAATCTCTCCTCTGCACCACTACCAAAGGGATTTTCCTTAAACACAGTTGTGACCATGTAACCTGCCTGCTCAAGAAGGGCTCTCAGCTCCTTATTACCTCTGGAATCAGAGACAGATACTTCTATAGGACGTTGGAAGGTCTTCACAACCTGACTCCGACCTGCCTTAACAGTCTTACCATACATGGAATCTTTTTACATTCTCCTTGACTGGCCTCTCCCGTATGATGCTCCATCTCTCACCTCTGTGTTTTTGCCCAAGCTGCCTGCCTTTCCTGGAAGGCATTTCCTCATAGCCTCTGCCTCTTAGAATCCCTATTTCCTTCAAAGCTCAGCTCCAGCACCCCTTTCTTTGATCTTCTTTCCCAATCCCTCCAGCTGCCAGTATGACCCCTAGAAAAGACTTCATATGGATCATAAACAGACTGCTGGACTCAGGATCAGGAAAACTTGAATTCAAATCCTGTCTCAAACATGTACTAGCTGTGTGATCCTGGGTGAGTTATTTAACCTCTCTATACTTGTTGTCCCCATCTGGAAAACTGAGGATGAAAATAGCACCTACTTTGGCTGATCATTTTGAAGATCAAATAATATATGCATAAGGTAATTTGCAGACCCTAAGTGCTTTGAAGGAAGGATCCTTTCATTTTTGTCTTTGTATCCCTAGAATATGATGTAGTGGCACATAGTAGGTGTTTTTATAAATGTTTGCTGAATAGTTGATTGTTAAAGTGGATCATAGATATTAGCATGTATGAATTATTACTGATCATGGGGACCATAGATTATCAGGGGTAGAGGGAGCCTTAGAGATTATTTAGTTCACCAGAGAAGTAAACTGAGGGACACAAATAAAGATAGGGCTTGCCCAACGTCCCAGAACGAGTTGATGGCAGAGCTGGGTCCATCCAGGCTTTTTAACCTAGTGGGTCTTCCTACCCCCACCATTGACCCATACTCCCAAATATGACCCTATATCTGGGTCTATACTAGGCAAAGAAACTCTTTCTATAACCACACAGGACTGTTTCCAGAGTGTCAGGCCGTAGGCCCAAGAGTCAAAATGTTTTTTACTGTTGCTGCTCCCCCTCCATCCCAGTGCCCAGAGTTCAGGGTTCTCCTCCCTTGTTCTGGTTACCCACATTTCCTGAGTCCCATTCTGTTCTTCCCTATGGCCTAATAACAACAGTGGCAATTATGACGCTAAAACAAGTGGAGATCTGGCCTATGGAGACACCTTTGGAAAAAGCCATTTACATAATGGAGGTGCAGCAAAAAAGCTGCCCTCCAATCTGTTGAAACTGTAATGCTCACCCACTGGTCAAGTATAGATCCCGTGTTCTCAGCTTTCATCTCTGCAAAGCTGTAGGATCATAGATTTAGAGCTGGAAGGAATTTTAGAGATCACCAAATACAACCCATCCTTATAGATGAAGAAACAGAGGCAGACAGGGGTTAAGTGACTTGCCCATGGTCACACAGTTAGCATCTGAGAATGGATTTGAACTCAGGACTTTCTGACTCTAAGTCCAGCATTCTAGCCACTGTACCATCTTGATTCCTCAGAGAGTCTCTAAATATCACAAAGGGGCAACAGAATCCTAAGAAGGTTCTCAGAAGAAAACAAAACTGAATTCACTTTTGTTAAAAAGGAGAACAACAAAACCTAAACAAAAGCAGGATGGTGCTGGTCACATGGTAGACACTCATGTACTTTGCTAGTCTGTGAGCTCCAGTGGGAGTATCATCCCCCTGCTTTAGAACAGAGCTCAGCTAGCAAGACACTTAATAATGCTTGTTGAATTGAATAGAATTGAATGCATCCTGGCTGACTGAGTGACTTTTAGGAGGTGATGGGGAGGGACCATGAAATCAAATGGCCATGTAGTGTGACAAACCGAGGCTAACAATCAGACCCTGCCTAGTCTATCCTTTCTTTGGGGGAAAGAAAACTGTGGCTTTCATATAGCTGAGGGGAGGAGGAAAAGGAAGAAAGCAGACCCCGGGGAATTTCTTTTCTGTAGAAAAAGCTTCATTTATACTCAATTCATTCACAAGCTATCATATAGCACTAGCGCAATAGCTGGCACGTAGTAGGCATTTAATAAATGTTTGATGAATGGAATTGCATCAAATTGCTATTCCCCAAGGCTGGACTAATTTACCTTTGGCCTTCGGGTGAGAAAGAGAATTACTAAGGAAATTGATGGAGTAAAGAGGGTGATGGGGAAATGAGCCATCTATGGTACCATAAGAATAATACCTTACATTTATACAGACTTTTAAGGATTACAAAGTGCTTTACATGCAAAGGTCTTTACACACATACATCTCATTTGATCTTCACTGCAACCTTATGGGATAGGTAGTGCAAAACACTTGGCTAATCCCTAGACTTCCAGGATCCTGCTCTCTCTCAGTTCTCCACCTAATTGTCTGACTAGTCCTTGTCAGTCTCCTTGGCTGGCTCATGATGCTTCTCTCTCCCGTTAAGCTTGCTGTCCTGGACCCATTTCTTTTCTTTCTCTACACATTCTCTCAATAACCTTGGAAGCTTCCACAGTTTCAATTATCCTTTCCATACTGACTCCTAGATCTATATATCCAGCCCAAATCTTCTTCTTGAACTGCGTTTCTATATCACCAACTGCCTACTTACTGGACACCAACTTCCTGCTAGCATCTGAAATTCAACATGTCCAAAACCGAAATCACGGTTTTTCCCAGACCCGCTTCTGTTCCAATTTTTCCTGTTTCTGTGAAGTTTACCACCATCCTTCGAGGCACCCAGGTTTGAAAACTCGGATGCATCCTTGACTCGTACCCCTAACTCATCTTCCACATCCAATCAGTTTCTAATTCTCATAACTGCTTCCTGTACAACGTCTTTAGTACTATCCTCTTCACTTCATCCGTAAAACCTCTATCCTAGTTTGCTTCCTCATCATCTCCTGCCTAGACGATTGAAATATCTTCTTTTTCTTCAATATCTTCTTAATTGGCATTCCTTGCTTCCATGCTTTTTCCACTCCAATCTATCCTCAAAATAGTCATCAAATTGATATGCTTAAAATAGATGTGACAGTGTTTTTGTTGTTCTTCAGTCATTTCTGATTCTTCATGACTCCAGTTGAGGTTTTCTTGACAAAGATACTGGAGTGGTTTGCCATTTCTTTCTCCAGCTCACTTTACAGATGAGGAAACTGAGGCAAACGGGGTTAAGTTACTTGCCTAGGGTCATACAACTAGTAAGCATCTGAGGTCAAGTTTGAACTCAGGAAGAGAAGTCTTTCTGACTCCAGGCCTGGTATTCTATCTACTGTACTACGTAGCTGACCCTTGTTACCCCGTAGTAAAGAGGTTACTGATGGGGTAGAAAAAGTAATACACCTTGAGCCACAGGACCTGAGTTCCAATCCTTGCTCTGCCACTTACTTTGATGCCATGCAAAGAGTCTTAGTTCTTCAGAGGACATAGGTTTGAGTGCCACTTACTATCCACATGACATTGGGCAAGTCACTTAACCTTTCTAGGCCTTGTTTTCCTCATCTGTTAAATGAAGGAAGTGACCTAGATGAGCTCCAAGGTCCTTTCCCAGCATTAGCTCCAAAGAATGCTTAAAAGAAGTTTATTTGGGGGCAGCTAGGTGGTGCAGTGAGTAGAGCACCGGCCCCAGTCAGGAGGACCTGAGTTCAAATCTAGCGTCAGACACTTGAAACACTTACTAGCTGTGTGACTTTAGGCAAGTCACTTAACCCCAATTGCCCTCCAAATCCCTCCCCAAAAGAAGTTTACTTGGAGACAGTAGGTCATCTAGAATTTATTAGGTGCCTACTATATGCCAGGCACTGTGCTAAGCATCAGGGATACTAAGAAAGGAAAAAGAAAGTTCTGGTTCTCAAGCATCTCTGTCTCATGGGGGACATAGCATGCAAACAATTACATACAAATAAGATATATGCAGGATAACTTGAGGGTGATCTCAGAGGGGAGGCATGATTAAGAAAGACTAGAACAGGCTTCCTGTGGCAAGTGAGACATTATGTTTTCTTTCACAGCATAACTTACACGGAAATGTATTCTTCATGACTACACATGTATAAACTATGTCAAATTGCTTACCTTCTCAATGGGGGGAGGGAAAGAATTTGGAACTCAAAATTTGAAAAAAAAAAGAATGCAAAGGTTATTTTTACATGTAATTGAGGAAAAATAAAATATTACGTTAGAAATCACCCAAAAAAAGTGAGACGTAAGCTGAGACTTGAAAGAAGCCAGGGAAGCTAGGAGGCGGAGATGATGAGGGAGGGAGTCCCAGACATGAAGAACAGCCAATCAAAATGCTCAGAGTCAAGAGATGAAGTGTTTGTGTGAGAAACAGCAAGGAGCCAGGGTAAAAGGATCTGAGGCAGTGGGAAGATCCTGGTATTCATCACCCAGCCTTGCTATTTACTCTCTCTGTGACCTTGAGCAAGTGACTTGATCCCTCCAAATCTTACTTTTCTCCTCTGTCAAATAATAAAATTGGATGAGTTCACCTATAAACTCCTTTTTAACTCAAAATCTATGGTCCTATGATCCTGCTTTAAAAAAATCTTTCAGTGACCCCCTAATGCATTGAGAACAGAAGATGAAATCTTTGACTTGATATTTAAAGTCCTCTGAAGCTTGGCTTCAGAGTTTTAGGCTTATTTTATACTCTCCCCTCCAATCCACTTGTCCTGCTATTCCTTATTTCTAGGATAGAGGTCCTGCTTACCAGACTTTCCCTAGAATTCTAGGATCCTGCTCTCTCTCAGTTCTCCACCTAATTGTCTGACTAGTCCTTGTCGGTCTCCTTAGCGGGATCATGATGCTTCTCCCTCCCGTTAAGTTTGTTGTCCTGGACCCATTTCTTTTCTTTCTCCACACATTCTCTCAATAACCTTAGAAGCTTCCACAGGTTCAATTATCTTTTCCATACAGACTCCTAGATCTACATATCCACCCCAAATCTTTTTCCTGAACTGCATACTTACTGGACACCAACATCCTGCTAGCATCTGAAATTTAACATGTCCAAAACAGAAATTACATTTTTTTCCAGATATTCTATCCCCACCCTGTCTTTGCGTGAGTGGTACCCCCCCAAGTCTAGGATTTACTCTTCCATCCCCTCTGCCTGGCAGCTTCCTTCAAGGTGCAACTCAAGTGTCCACATGAGACCTTTCCTCATCCCTCTAATTGTTAGCATTTTTAACTTCTTAAAAATGATTTGCATTACCTTGCATATACTTTGTATTTATCTTTTTGTGCATTTATTATATCCTTCCTCCCCTTCCCCCTCCAATACAATGTGAATGTCTGAGGGAAGAGACTATTTTTTTTTGGTCTTTGTCTCTCTAGCTAGAACAGTGCCGGGCATATTGTAGGTGCTTAATAAATGTTTGTTGAATTGCATTGACTCTTCATTTTACAGATGAGGAAACTGAGTCTCACTGTGGTGAAGTGACTTGATTAGGGTGGCACAGAAAGTAAGTAGGGCTGGGCTATGAATGCCAGGATCTTCCTACTACCCTGAGATTTTCTCCAAGTAAACTTTTTGCTATCCTTTGGACCAAAGACTAGAAAGGGACTCTAGGGTCCATCTAATTCATTCCACTAATTTTATAGATAAAGGAACCAAGGCCTATAAATGTTAAATGACTTGTCCAAGGTCACACAGCAGATCTAGGACTCAAATCCCTGTCCTTTGAGAATCCAGAGCTGTTTCCACTGAACTAAACCCCCTTAGTATTTTGTATGCATCCACTTGCGTATAAACAATTAATGTGCTCATTAAAAGTGACTTAACTATTCATTAAAGCTGGCCTGGCAGTGTGGACTACTATATTTCTTTGAAATTAATAAAATGACATTCCTTTGAAAATATTCTCTAATTTTGATTTTTCATTAATTTCCATGGTCCCTTTTTACCTTTTTCTCTAGATCACTGAGGCCTGTCATTATTGATGCATAGGTGGGGCCTTCCTGCCTTAGGACTTTCTTATTACATATAATCTTTTCATGGTTTTTTGTTTTTGTTTTTGTTTTTGTTTTTTTGTCTCTGCAGAATATAGGTTGATTGACAATGAAAGTGTGGCCATGGGAGAGCAGTATTTTAATTTTCCGATTTATATTTTAAAAACTTTCCATACGCGTCAAAGATTATCAATCAGTCTGAGTTGTGCTACAAAAATAAAAAAAGAAATTAAACTATCTTAGAAAGTTCCTAAGGTAAGAGAAAGTAAGAGAAAGCTTTGTTTTATTTTTAAGAACATAGTGCTCAAAATTAAGAACTATATTTAGGAATTCGAAGGAGAAGAGAATTTATATAAACTAGTGAAAATTTTTCCACTAATAAACCTTCCCAAAGGTTTCATCAAATGATTTATGTATATCTCAGGGCATCTCGATTCTGAGTAGGAGTGTGGTGTAAGGAACAGAAAGCTTGGGTAGAAATGATGGGAACCCTAAGGGGCAAGTCCTGACTTCACCTTAGTATTTCTGGTAGAGAAGAAAACCTTCTTATAATTTATATTTTGGAAAAGAAGATTTCAAAGAGTTCAGAGAAATGTTTGGCAGGATCCCAGGGTCTAAAATTCTATAGAGGCAATCAGTCCAAGAATATTGGGAAGCTCTTAAGTATAAAATTCTGAAGACAAAAAAGGAGAAGTGATTCAAAAGAGGTGGGAAAAGGGGAATTGTCTAAAGGACCAATGTGGCTGCACAAGGAGCTCATTAATCAACTTAGGTTTGAAAATACATGCATGGAAAATGGGGGCAAAGTCAATCAACCAAGGAAGAAAAAAGAGAATGGCAAGGTCCTATGTGGTAGAAGCAACATCTAATTGGGTCTCTGTTTTATAGGCTGGTCCTTCCTAAAAGGCAGAGAACATGTCCCCAAGACTTGATTGGTCCAGTGGTCTAAGGCTGGAACCATTGTTGTGTTCCCTACTTGCCTAGGGCATAAAAAGACCAGCCCATGAAGAGTTAGTGTCTCTCAGACATCACAGATGTCCCATTGTCTTTCCAGTCAATGTATCCCTCTGATTAAATATGGTCTTCTGACTGGATGCATTTCTGTATGAAATCTAGGGGGTCTGTGTCTGCCTGAATTAGTGCTATATCTTTGCTGAGTAACCTTTCAATGCTGTTGTCAACGTGTGTTGTTAACAATATTATTTAAGTAAATTTTTTGTTAAGTGTCAGATGGCCTGTGAGTCTCTCATTTAATTCCAAGCTTGATCCTCAATCATAGGACTGACTTGGGTCAGGCCTGGATTAGAATGCCTTGTAAGAATTGTGTAAAGTGTGTTAAAGCTCAAAATGAGCTGAAGCCCGCTAGAAAAGAAAAACAAAATTATTTTTAAAATCTATATTGGGACAAAGAGAAGTGTTAAAGAATGTTAAAGGAGTGTTAAAGTGTTAAAGAAGGAATGTTAAAGAACAGATAGGAGCACTACTAAGACTGGACAGAAAGATGACCAACAACTGAAATAAATTCTCAAGTTTTATTTTGTTTCTGTTTTCTCTGCCAAGCAAAATGACCTTTGAACTGGAAAGGAAAGAACAAACATGGTGAAAAGGGAGTTGAGACCCTAAATAAGTAGGAAGAGAGAGAGTATCTAGCTGCCTTTGATGAGCTCAAAGTCATTAGCCCAAATAAACTGCATCTCACAACATTGAAAGCACAGCAGAGATGCCTGAGGACTGGAGATGAGTAAATGTTGACCCAATTTTCACAAAAGGAAAGAGCCGAGTTTGCACATTATAGGCCAGTGAGCTTGACTTTGATTGCTGGCATACCTCTAGAATTTATCATTAAAAGGTCGGTTAGTGAGCATTCACAAAAGGAATTGGTGATAAGGGAGCATGACTTCATCAGGGACAATTCACATTCACTAATCTCATTTACTTTGTTGGGTTTTTGTTGTTGTTTGCTTGTTTTATAGAGCTAATAGATTGGCAGATCAAGAGAAATCTGTAGTTGTAATTTAACTGATGCTAGAAAATTCTATAAAACTTTTTTTCAGAGGAGGTAATTAGGTAATTATTAGGTAATGCTATAGCTAGGGGATTTAGAACTCGTTGACTTACCAAATTCAAGAAATAGTAATTAAGAGTTTGATGTTGACAAGGAAAGTTGTATTGAGTAGACTAGTAGTATCAAATTGAAATAGAAACATCCCTGTGGGCAGAATATTAACTTCAAAAACCACATATTAACATTATCTATGTGGTATTTTTATTTATTTTGTTAAACATTTTCAAATTTTATTTTAATTGGGTTAAGTTTCACAGCCCATGCAAGTTTGACACCTCTGGAATAGAATGCCCCAGGGATCAGTGCTTGGTACTGTGCTATTTTTATCAATAACTTGGATAAAGACAGAGAAGGCACTTTATCAAATTTTGAAATAACCACAAAAATGCTATAATCATTACCACATTGGAAGACAGATTAAAGATCCAAAAATATCTCAACAGACTGGAATGTTAAACTCAATCTAGTGATATTCAATTTATTAGAGATAAATGTAAAGTCTTATACTTGGGTTCAAAAAACCAAGTTCACAAGAAGATAGGGGTGGGGGAAGCATGACTAGATAACAATTTGCTTGAAAAGAATCTAGTGGTTTTAGTGTACTCTAAGCCAGAGGTGTCAAATCCATAGTCTATGAAACTCCAATGTGACCAGAACCAGATTAAAATTTAATTAGGAAATGTCTAACAAAATAAGTAAAAATACAATACAACATAGATGATGTTTGTTATTTTCTAAGTCAATACATAGCCTGGAGGGATCCTTTTCCATTTCAATTTGACATCTAGGCTCTAAGCTAAATATGAGTCTACAGTGTGGTGTCAACCAAAACAAAGTTAATGTAATATTAAGTTACACTAAGACAGGCATTGTGGCCAAGAGACATGATAGACTCATTGCACTCTGACCTGGTCAGACCAGCTGGAGAGCAACCAGATGAGGGCAACTAGGATGGTAAGATCCTTGAGATCACGACATTTGACACATAAATGAAGGAATGGATCATATTTGGCCTAGGGAAGAAATACTTAGGGGACATAGAATATCTGTATTCAAGTATCTGAAAGCTTAACACACAGAACAAATATTAGAACAGGTCATAGAAGAGTTATTGAACTCAATCTGTTTGGCCCTGGATAGAAGAACTAGGAGCAATGTAGGAAGCTGCAGAGGCAGATTTGGGCTCAATGTAAGGAAGGGTTTCCTAAGGATTGGAGCTAGACAAAAGTGACTGCCTCAGTAGGTACTGCCTCACTAGAAGCCTTCAAAGAAAGAATGCATAATTACTTGTTGAATATGCTGGTTAAAGACTTCCTATTTTGAAATGGGTTGGACTGGATGACCTCTGAAATCTCTCCCAACTCTGAGATGCTTTGGTTTTGTGGGCTGAGGTTGATGGGTACTGATGACCAAAGGCAATTAACAAGCTCCCCTGGAGGGGAGTGGGGTAAGGTCCAAAACAAGGCTTAAGAATATTTAGCATTGTTGGGGCAGCTAGGTGGCGCAGTGAGTAGAGCACCAGCCCTAGAATCAGGAGGACTTGAGTTCAAATCCGACCTCAGACACTTGACACACTTACTAACTGTGTGACCTTGGACAAGTCACTTAACCCCAATTGCCCTGCCCTCCTCCATCCAAAAAAAAAAAAGAATATTTAGCATTGTCTACTATAGTCAAGATAAACAGTTCATCTGGAGGAATAAATCCAGGAGGCAAGGTAGGAGTCATGAAAGGGAAGAAGAAGCTATGCAAAGCCATAGTGAGTGTGGGAGGTCAGCCTGGAGTAGAACAGGTGGAAAGGAGCATTGTAAAGTGTCAGTGAGTGTCTCACACAAAGTCTCTAGTGGAAAATGCCTCCATTTGTAGGAGGCCAACCCGCCCCGCCACCGCCCCACCCTGCCACTCAGTTGAATTATCTGCTGTAGATCTGTTCAGAAGGGATATTTCTCATAAGAACGTAGATGCCTAAGAAACATAAGAAATACCATCTATTTTCTTTTTTAACAGGAAGACCATTTCTATGGATGCTGTAGGAGCTCAATTTACATTGTACAGGATCTCCCATGCCATATCTTAATAGATAACAAAGGAAGGAGTATTGGACACATCTTGGACTTCCCTAGAGCAGTCTTAAACTTGTCACTTATTTGCTCTATTCTTTCCCACACAAAGCAAAGAAGTGTGAGTCTCTCCAAGCAGAGACTTTAAAAGTGAATTGAATTGATCAAGAAGAAAACTTGATGTTTAGAAAATTCAGCTCTCAATCTAGAATCATGTAGTCCATTAGAGCAGCTAAGGAGTCAGTAAAAAGCATTAATGTCACTATCCCTTGTTGGAGACCTTCAGGACAGAAGAGATTTCCTCTGAATGGGGGACCAGTGCTAAATCACTGATGCCCAGGGTCTGCCCATTCCTTACAGGTGTTTTGTTCTTTAAAGATGCGCCAATGCAATGAGACCAGGAAAGCGGAGAAGGGAGATTCTTTACTGCGTAGCTTTCTTTTAGCCTGAAATGAGTAGCCAGAAAAACAGAATAACATTTAGTACCCAACTTCTTTCAGAATCTTCCTAGTTTGATTGTGACAATCCAGAAACCAATCCACAAACCCCATGAGTCTCCTGACAGCAAAATTTCTTCTCATGCTTAACTACCAGCTATTCTCTAACTTTGGGAAAGGTCAGTATGCTTTGGGAACAAAAGGGATTCTGGGAGAGGGCCAGGCAGTGAGAATAGAGAACTGTAGCTGGGGCAGGAGCAAGGAAGATTTTATGAAAGTGAAAATGCCTGAAACCAGTGAGATTTCTCTGGAGAAGAGGGATCCAGAAGGTAAGCCCTTACAGATCTCAGGAGAAAAAAAAAAACAACTGAACTTTGGTTTTTTTGTCCTTTTAAAAAGAAAATTTAAAAGCTAAGGTACAAAGGCAGAACCTGAGAAAATATCTCATTTGTAGTGTAACCAGAAATGTGAGGAACTTTGTGTGGAAGCCAAGACAATCCAATGTCAGCCTTTCACTGAGTTCTCAAAGGGTCTGCAAACTTTATTCTCTGCTCAGAACCCAGGGTGCCACTGGCCTCAGAGCTCTGCCCAATGAACACTGTCGGTAGCTATGGAAACAGTGAGACAGTCACCTTCCAGTTGGCTGCATTTCCAGGGACATCTAGCCATCAGTAGATGTTTAAAGTTTGTGGTTTTATTTTTTTTATTCCTTCCTGACACTTTAAGAAAAAAGAATCCCATAATGATAGCACCAGGCTGGTAGACACCAGTCAAACTCCTCCATGGCTCTGGCACTGAATGATCCTTAATCCTAACCCTATTCTCTGTCCATATCTCTCTTCTCTCAAGCTAAATTGCTCAGGAAGCCCCTTGTCTAAATGCCACATGCCTAGACCTTGATTCTCTCACAAATTTCCCCATTCAACTGTGTTCTTCCCCTCCTGGGCCCAGAGGCTCTCTTTTACTATAAAGGTCACCTCCAAGCCCAATAAATCCTCCTTTTCAGAAAACAAGTCTCTTGAAAACTATTAGATTGTAAGCTTTGTGAAGGTAACATCTGTATCTTATTTTGCCTCTGTATTCCCAGTTGAACATGGGGCCTTGTAGGGTTATTCTGGTTTAACAACTGACTCTCAAAAAAAATTAATTCAGGACACACTTAGAAATTTAACCTTCATTATTAACATTTCCCGCATCACTTTCTTAAGTCTAGACAATTAGCAAAACAATGCATCAAGCCCTAATTTGCAGCTTTTGCTTATTTCTAAGATGTAAATACTTTAAATGTAAATGAAAATTTAACAATCTACACCTAAGCCAGTCAGGGATGGCTCCAGAACTCTCCTAGGCCTTGTACACAATAGGCACTTAATAACTAGCTCTTTGTTGAGACTGAATAGTCTTGCCTCTCCTTTCTCAGGGACTGGGAGTTTTGGGCTTGTGCTAGCCTTGTAGCTAGTCTTTGGTACATATGCTCATGTCTGCTTCCCATTCTAGGACCTCAGAGGGTAGGGAGAGCAGTGGTCTTCGGATCACAAGCAGCAGGAGACACTAAATAATGAGAAAAGCTTTGCTCTGATGTTATTTTCTGAGTTTTCTTCATGGGACAACCTTATAGGTAGAACTCAGCCTGAAGATTGCAAGCACTCCACTGTCTTTATTCAACTCCATGCTTTGCACACAATAGATGTTTAATACATTTACTACGTTCAAAACCCTGGATGAGAGTGTCATAGTGGGTAATTGAGGGGAGACCATATTCAAGGATATCTTTAACCTGTGAGGTTATGTCAGGGAGGACATTTGGGTCCTCCACAAAACTATCCCTCAGGCACAGAATACAGGGGTTGGAGGTCTGTGGGCCTGATGCAGAATATAAATGTTTATGTCCTTTAGAGCAGTCAATTTTTTCTTTTTTTCTCATGCCTTAAAGAGGCATGAGAAAACCCCTTTGGTTTTCCTTTTCCTTTTTCAAAGATTTAGTTTTCTGACCTGGGGGACATAGCCCCTACTCAAATCTTGATTTTGCCATTGGCTCTGTGAGTGTGTGTGTGTGTGTGTGTGTGTGTGTGTGTGTGTGTGTATACGCATGTATCTGAATATGTGTCTGTGTATAGGAAAGCAGTCCTATCCATGAAGAATTCCTAAACTTTTCCCTGAGTAGGAGACTTGGCCCCCTTCTCCTTAGCATCACCTCTGAAAGTTTCTATAATGTTTCCTAAAATAGGAAGAACTCTTCCCCATTTTATCTGTCCAATGAGGATAGTTAATGTGGCAAACACTGCTGACAGAGCCTTGCCTGGAAACTGACTCATGTGTTACTGTTTAATTGGGGATTGTGGAATATCATGGCAGATGTCTTGTCAACTGGGAAATGTGTGGTTTTTGTCCTATATAAAACAACCCTCTCACTGCTGGAGCAATGTTACTTCTTCCCACTCAACAGAGATGCTTCTGGAATTCAGATTCTGCCTCTTCTTTCTTATTTCTGTGGATCTCCAAGGTCATTTCCTAGAGGACCTTTGGTTTTCATCAGTTTTGCCATCTGGCCTTGATGAACAAGGTGGTGGCAGAAAACTCCTCAGTGGACCACTTTCCATCTGCAAGGGATGCCTTAAGTTTCCAAAAGGGAGGTGGGGGAGGAGGCAGCTGGGAGAGGGGATGAGTAGGAGGACACAGAGGACTGGATCATCATTTCATTTTCCTTCCGAGCCAAAGTTTTGGCATCCCCTCAAGTGAATGGGGCACTGTCAGTCCCCATCTTTCACTTGCCTAGGGAAAAATACCTTCTGGAAGCTGTTCCAATAGAGAGTTGACTTCTATATTTCAGTCTTCACAGTACATGGATTTAAAAATATGAAAGAAAAATAACAAAAGCTGGCACCTTGATGTCAGCACAGCATAATAACCACTCATGTTTCCCACCTGAGATTCTAGGATATAGATTGTGGAGGAAGGGAAAAGTGCAGAGAGCCACTTGGTCTATCCCCCAAACAGATACTTGGACATGAGATGGCAGTGACATCCCAAATGTGTGCAAATATGATGCTTCTTTCGTCTTTGAAGGCCAGGAAATCAGACACATTTGGGGGATATCCTATTAAGACAACTTATTATGATGAAGCATTCGTACTTACAGAGTGTTATTTGCCCCCAGCCCTGTGAAATAGGCTGCAGTTAGCCCCATTTGACAGATGAGAAGCCAGAAAATCTGAGTTATTAACCCCCGAGTGACAAAGGTATCTTAAGCTCCCAAGCTCAATCTGTTCCTGAATTATGCAGCCCCTAATTCATGAGAGACATTTCATAAGAGATGAATACTTGGTGATAAACTGAGCACATTTGTCATTTCTCCCTGGGCTCTGGAACCACATTTGCTCTTTGGTTGCTATGTGTTGGTCCCAATTAGTAAGCTACAGGCTTGGGTGCAAATTAATTTATTTTGATACCAAACTAAGCTGTACCTACTTCCTCAGAAAGGCAAAAGGTCCCCTCAGCTTTCCAGAGGGAGAGACATTTTTCCGTCTATTAATCTATCCGTCATGATAAGAGGCAATGTGGTATAGGGGAAAGAGTGCTGAACACGGTGTCAGGAAGACCTGCATTCAAGTCCTGCTTTTGACACATACTGGCTAAAAGACTATGGAGAAGTCACTTAGCCTATTGATGCCCCCAGGAAACTCTAAGATCACAAGTTATAGACTTGCAAATCTCTATCATTGAAGGAAGTTTCCACACTGGGAATTCCCTAGACAGAGAACCAGACTCTGGTCTGGTCACACACACCCCTCAAAAATCCATCCAGCCCTATTGCTTGAAAGAAAAGGGGAACAGGTTGGACTTTTCAATGACAACAATTTTATTCAAGGTGAGTCGATTATTGAAGTGTCTGACCTTTTAAAACAACCTAATGATTTCCAGAAGGTTGATAGAAGCTCCCTTGTTAAAAAAAAATTAAATCTGTCTTCCCCTGGTAACCGTCCTTGCTACCAGCTTAAATACAGTAAACCATTAAAAAAGTCTCCTAGGAACACCTAACTTCATTTCATTATATAGTATAATACCTCGTAGTAGAAAATGGGTAACAGTAATACCAACAGCAGGCAAGATGGAGATTTTTGCATCAATAAAAAATTCAATTTTAATTAATCTCCTCACAGCAAATGTAATTGAGTCATCATAGGGACACTCCTACCTTCCCCCACAGTTTCTTCTCTGGTTCCTTTTAATGTGGATCTCTCTGATCCATTTCCCATCTAGAAGAATGTCTGAAAACAAAGAAGAGGGCACACAATTGACATTTTCTCTAGAGTTTGTACTTGTGGATGGAATCTCTTTATTCCAAATCTTGAGTTGTTATTGACATCCCAAGCACTACTGCTGTGGTGGCGGCTGTGTGGCAGGCTCAAAGGCTTTCCCTGACTATGTAAATATCTTCCTGCCTTGTTATTTATTTTTTGTCGCCCGCCTTCCCTCCCCCACTTTTTTTCTTCAACTACATCACAAGGGTCACATCTTTCTTTGCTATCAGGCACTCTCCACTTTAGCAGTGTATGAAAGAATTATGTGTCAGGCTCGTGTGTGCGCTGGGTGTGCGGGTATATGTCTTGTCTATTTCCACAGCCCGCTGGGCTTGATGCAATAATTCATGCATGGGTGACAGCCAGTTTAGAAGGGATCTACTGTACAGCCAAAGGGGAATGCATGGAATACATAAACTCCTAATGTTATCTCCTTTGATCTATTTCCCTCCTTTCCTTTGCCCCCAACATTAAATTGCGATTATCTGTAGAGCTAAGGAAAATATCAGTTGCATCAGCCTAATGTTCAAAATCAGGCTCTGTTAATTAAATGCTGTGCTCCATTTGCTCTGATTTCTAATGGACTTTATTCATGGAAAGTGTAGTACATGCAAACACATGAAGAGTGGAATCGACGTTGCTGCTGGCCTCCACTGCAGGCTCTGAAGCAAAGTCACTGCTCCTCATAAGGAGCAGGCAGCTATCAGAGAGGAGACACCATGGCACCCCTGGGGAGGGAAGCTCAGGAGCAAAGGGTGGAAACAGAACTTGGGAAAATCTGACTTGTTCAGTGATTAATTAAAGCATTCATTATTATCTTGGGCAGTGGGAGCAGGGCATACATTTATGCTACCTTCTGCCCTTCACTTGGTCCAGGGGCTTCTGGGTAGTAACAGTGGCTTTCTCTGATAACTGCAGAGCTCTGAATCTACTGTCATGAATCAACAACACATTATTAAGGGGTTAGAAGTCCACCTTTTGAAACAGGGGTGGGGGGGGCTGCAGGGGAAAGGGGCAAGGATGGTCTTGTCTTCTCAGAGGTAAGGAGAATTTGTCCATTTTAACAAAGATGCATGGCCTCTACTATTACTATGATGCATAGCTAGAATGACTTAGGAATGAGGGCAGCATCCAATGGACTCTGAAATGTTGGGTTCTTACTTCTTTTGAGCTATCTATTCAATAGTAAGGTAAATTTCTTTAAAGTTTATTTTCTGTACTCTCCCTTTTATTTGAGCGCCCTTGTTGGAAACAAAGAATTTTTAGAAGGCTGAGGCCAAGCAAGGGTGTTTTATTGCCTTTTCTGTTGTAACAGATGCTTGTGGTTAAAAGGACTTGACTTTCGATTGAATTTCCTTCTCACTTCAGGGAGAGATAGATCTTTAATCTAAATACCTCATGAGGAATCATAGACAGGCCAAAGGAAGCAAAGGAGCATTAGATAGTGGGGGAGAAAAGCTTGGGACTCTGTTGACTACTTCAGCTCTTGGAGAATTTTGAACTGTATGACTGGGCTTTCTCCATTAATAAACATGAGTAAGTGACAAGACATGAGAGCAATGAAGTTCCCAAATCAAAACTTCTAAAGGCCTCCCTTTTCTAGGAAGTGGTAGCCTGGTCACCCAGGTTCTTCTGTAGAGGTGGATGGAAGGAGGGGGATATTTCTTTATTGAACCGGTTCAATTTTCTTTGGTTCAGAAAAAGGAGAAGAATATTTTACTGACCCTGAGTGGTGGCACCTGTCCTGGAGTCACTTAGAACACGACTGCATGGGAAAATGACCTTCCTCCTTGCTGCTGTTGCTACGGCTGTTCCTGTGCTTTCTTATTTTTTATTCAGGGGTTTTGACTACCTTTTACTTACTTGCTACTGCTGCTTCTATGCACTTCCTAAATGGCTGGCCTGGAATTCCTAATACAATACTACTCCAGGAATAGCTTTGAAAGTACATTTCAAATCTAGCAGTAACCAGCAGAGCACTCTGATTGTTGCTGTCCATGGTACTAGTACAGTGTGAACTTTAATCTCTAAATCTGCTAAGAGGACCACCTTTCTTTGTTCTCACACCCCAAACTACAGCAGGTTGCTTAGTGCTCAAGGAATGTTTCACCCTGCTGGGCCCCAGATTTAAAACAGGACTAGGCAAATGATGGATGTTTGGTAAGCATTTGTCAATTGATTGATTGTGTGATGGAAAAGAAGGTCTGGTGGAAATAGGAAAAGAGAGTTCAGGAAATATTACAGACATAGAGGGTGAATTATAGTGAAGGTCAGGTGCCTACAGTCCTTTCTGGGCTGAAAGCTAGTTTTTATGGGCCATTATATGCCCAGCCACAAAAATGTCACAGATCAGATGTGGTATGGAGAGCGTACAAATGTGTCTCTAACCATCGATTCTTGGGCAGAGTTTTGAGCACAAACAACCTTACCCTCAGGGTCAGTGGGTAGTCAATCGTAGTCACTACTGATTAGTGTTGAGAAGGGGTTCATACAACACTTGGATCTGTTGTAGAACAATATGTGGAACTTAAATGATCTAAGTTGTTATAACAAATTGGTCCAGTCTGGGTCACTAATGGACACTGGGGACCGAGATAGAAGTTTAGTGATGAAGGGGCTTGCTGGTAATACTATAGCATGGCCTGTCTATTTTGTGAACAATGTTTTGTCCATGGAAAATGAAAAAAAAAACCTATGTGCTAATAAAAGTAAAATTATAGATCAGTATCCCCAAGGAATTTGGAGCAGGACTTTGGGTGAATTAAAGAGAGGCCAAGAGTTTGGAACTCTGGCCCTATGGTAAAAATTCCCTCTGTGCACCAAGTCAGGCAGGAGTGGGGAAAGAATCTTGGGAAATCGGGCCCATTTACTCAAGTTAACAACTAAGATATTTGCTTCCAAGTGAGCCTTTTTGGCTTTGTTTGCCTAGCTCAGTAAGGATTGACTCTATGTTACATTTCATAAATGTGTGGCTCACTTTGGCATAGGGCTGACTTTCTGTTGGCAGCTGCTGTTTGAAATGACTGAGGTAGTGGTTTGTTGGGGGGAACTCTCTTTAATGAAGCTATGTAGCTTCCAAAACAATTAGCACCAGTAGCCTCCCTCTGGCAGAATCAGGAGGGATTATACATACTGCTGCTGAACCAGGTATTGAAGTTTTTTGGGAGGGAGAGAATTACTGGTATGTTAGGCTAATGAAAGGAGTGGCTATGATCAAATATTTTCAAAGTGCCTACTACAGTGCCTGGCATATAGTAGGTACCTAACAAATACTTGTTTCTTCCTTCTTCCTTCCAATGAATGATTTCAGAGACATTGATGGCAAATTTCAACAGCTACCTTCTCTAAGTGGCATTCCCTAATCCCTTCCCCTGGATGTGATTTTTCCCTTTTCCAAAATTTCCATGGCACCTTGTTTGTACATCTCCTATCAGTCAGTCAGTCAGTCAGCAAACATTTATTAAGCACTCACTATGTGTCAGGCATTTACTAAGCAATGAGGATACAAAGATAGGCCAAGAAACAGTTCACAAAGAGCTCACTGTCTAACGGGGCAGACAACATGCAAACAACCATATACAAACAAGACACACACATATATATATATATATATATATATATATAGATACATATGTGATAATTTGGAGGCAAAAAACAGAAGGAGGGTACTACTATTAAGGGTGATCAAAAAAATCTTTCTTTTAAAAGGTGAGATTATATATCTGGGACCTGAAGGAAACAAGAGAGGCCAGGAAATAGAGGTGAGGAGGGAACATGGAGGATGGTCAGTGAAAATGCAGAGTTGGGACATGGAGTTTCATATATGAGGAACAGGAGAGACCAGTGTCACTGGATTGCAGAGTACATGCTGGGGAGAGTAAGCTATAAAAAGACTAAGAAACCAGCTTATAAAGAGTTTTGAATGTGTAACAACACAGGTATGGGAGCTGATGAGTTCACCATGTAAAACAGTGTAAAGGAAAAAAGGGCCTATGAAAGAGTATTGGGGGACATGCTTGGTGAGGGGACATGATGTAGATGAAGATCCAGTAAATGAGACTGAGAAAAAGTAGTCAGACAGGAAGGAGAAGAATCAGGATAGTGTCACAAATATCATGCATTATAGCTATTTGTACATATGTTTCATCTTCCCTATTAGATTGTAAGCAATCTAAGGGCAAAGGTTATGTCTTCTTCATCTCTATTTTCTCTACATATATACAAAGCCTTTCATATAGTAATTCTTTTAAATATTTGTTGAATTAAATTAATTAATGCCAAGGGGGGAAAAGCCTACAATTTCTTTCTCGAAGATAATGATAATAGCACAAACCACCAAGATTGCTGCCAGAAAACAATGGTGGTAGTGTTAGTGGTGATCAGCTGCTTGAGAAAGAGGAGTTTTTTTAATGACTTATCTCTGTTATTAAAATGGTCAAGTGGCTAGCTGGTTCCTTTAGCATCCATTCCAGGGGATGGGTGAAGGAGATTCATGGCTTAATATGTGCATTTTTCCTTTTACTTCCAGGAGAAGCAAGTAGATAAGTGGGAGGAAGCCCACCTTGGCTAATATTAGGTAGATAGGACTGGGATGCTATGGAAGAGAGATGAAATTTGTGAAACATTCAGGAACGAGATACAGGAACACAACACAGAACCAATTACGGCTCTAACATGCAACTGTTTTTGTTTGGGGGGGTATTTTTTGACAGATTTTCCTTATTGAGCAAGAAGAGGAAGTGAAAAAAGCATATGATAATAATGGTGCCTTTGCCAAGGGGTTCTCAGGCATTCAGAAAACATCCTAAGTCAACACCCCCACTCATAGGGTCTCAGTCACTTAGCTAGTGAGCCTTTTGCTGTAAGCCCCAGCTAAAGAGATTCTCGGGTTCCTTTAGTTTGGTGGTCTGTTTACCTTCTGAGAGTGGTCTGTGGTGGTCTGAGAGTGGTCTTCATATATATATACTGAGGGTGGGAGGGGAGTAGGGAAAAGGGTGTAGGAGAAGTATCCCTGTTAAATAAGAAACAGACTTCCCTTGGTACCTTTTTTGAACTCAATGGATGCAAATCAGGAGTGAGAATGTCAATTCTCTGTTTTCTCAAAGGGCAAGAAAAATGAGTCTCTAAGTAGCCTCTAACCGACTTCTAGACCAGTGGTCTTTGTAATGACCCAGGCCCTAGGCAGTCAGGACTCACGTGAGGAAAGTAGAGAGAGCTCTGTCTCATAGATGTGCTTTTTGTTCCCCTTGGAGCAATTAGCAGCCTGTCACAGCTCAGGAATCAGTAAATAAGCTTGTGGGAGAAGGGAGGGGGAGAGGTAGAGGAGGAAGGCTGTCTCCTTCAGCTGTTTGTTATTCACCACATCACTCAGCCCCGAGGCATGTACTGAGCCTGAGGTTTTGCCAAATTGCGAGCAAAGATCACCCTCCCAATCCTATCTTCCTATAACTCCCTGAATATGGAGGCCTGAGTATGATGAACAGAAGGCCGGAGTCACCACTGGCTTGACTCACCTCCAGGAGTCCAAATTTTAATAAAGCCCTTAACTCTTCAGAGGGGGATGTTGTTGGTGAAACAGATTTCCTTGAAGGCAGATAAAGGTATGGGTTGTCATGGCTTTGAGTAGACCCAGTCAATTCCTGGAAAGGCTTTCTGAAAAGAGGCTGTGCATTAGAAGACATAATTTGGCATGTAAGTGCCAGGTCAGCATAACCATAGCTGAAAGGCAAATGACTTTGCTATTCCTCTATACTAACTTTGACACAAGGTGAAGTTCTGTTAGCCTATGGAGCAGAAGCTTAACAACAACAAAACCCAAAACATTAATTCATCATTAAAAAGAAGAAGAAGAGAAATATAGAGAATCATCTGGCAACACAGTCCTAGCCAGAGCTATTAGGAGGTGGGGAAGGGATCCCTAGACACTTAGAGAACTTTCAAAGTCAGTATGCCCTAGCACTCCAACTCCTGGGATAAACTAAGGGGCCCCTTGCTCTAGGCCCTGACAGGAGAGATACAGAGAAAGCTATCTGTGCTTCCTACGCCACATGTATGTTTCTAGCTATACTAGTTAAGGTGAGCATTGGTATAAGGCCTTTTCCACTACCATACTCATCTTCACCTTCATGTATAGCTGCTGGTGAAATCACGTGCTAGAACATCGTGTTTGGTACTCTGTCGTGTATTTAGATGTAGTCCTTGCACTCTAGAAACCAACATCAGGGCCACAGACACACCAAAAAATATGCATTTTACTATGAGTGAAGCAGCAGGACATGGATGAACAATTAGCAAGTTGGTGAATCAGAGATTTGTTTATATATGTGTGTGTATGTATATATATATGCATATATATATACATATATTTCTACTGTGAAGAATAATCATTATGTGGTAGTATAGGTGAGACCTTGTGTGCTGAATGACTTAATCCATGAAAATGTTAAGTTAGTCGGCCAGTCAATAAGAATTTTTTAAGCATCTTCTATCTGCCAGGCACTGAACTAAGTGCTGAGGATACAAAGAGAGGGCAAAAGACAGTCCCTGCTCTAAAGGACCTCACAATGTAATAGAGAGACAGTGAATAAACAAATATGTACAAACAACCTATATGTAGATTAACAGGAAAAATTAACAAAAGGAAGGCACTAGAATTAAGAACCTGAATCACTATTACAAAGTACAAGATCTACAAATCAGACTTAAGGAAACTTAAACATTTTTATTTGCTCATGGATGCTAATTCTTATAATGAGGGAAGAAGATCTCATGAAAGCCACTAATGTTTATCCTTAACAACAATATTCCAAACAGTGAATTCACTAAGGTTTCTCCCTGTCATCAGCATTCTCCTGTGTCATTTTTGAGCCATGATATGTACAAAGCATAGATACCTGAACCACATTAAATTCCTTTCCACATCTTACACTATTCATATGTGATCCTAATGTTGGGAGCTGGTCACATCTTGGAAAATATCGCTGGTCCCTTAAGGTCAGGATGGAGCAGTGACACATCACAGGAAGAAGGAAAGGAATAGTTGTCACAGATAGCAAAGGATCTGCCTCCCTCAGATCTTGAGTCTTTGGGATTCCCCATGTTATTGGAACCATCTCCATCAAAGTCTACCCTTGATGCTTGAAACCCTACACTTAGGTTACATTAGGAGGCCATAAACAATGGGGCAGGCAAAGAGTGGGTCTGTTTGTTCACAGCATGAATAGCCTGAATGTTAAGGCACATAACACTGTTCTGTCACAGGATTTTTATATCTGCAGGACCTGGTACCATAAGAGAACCATTCCCCATCCCCCAAGCCTATCTACCACCCAGCACCAATGTGCCCCTCAGTACTAAGGAGAACCATTCATTCCTAACTTTCCCACCAATACCCTCTTCCCCTGTCTCTCTCCTAGATGGGCACTAACTCCCCTTCCCCTATTTTGAGGTAGGGTATCCGGAATCTCTGCTCCCGCTCCAACCCTTGGAACTACTCTTATTTTCTTTTTTTTAAATTTTATTTATTTAATTTATTTAAAATATTTACTTTTCGGCATTGATTTTCACAAGAGTTTGAATTACAAATTTTCTCCCCATTTCTACCCTCCCACCCATTCCAAGATGGCGTATATTCTGGTTGCCCCATTCCCCAGTCAGCCTTCCTTTTTGTCACCCCACTCCACTCCCAGCCCCCTTTTCCTTTCCTTTCTTGTACGGCAAGATAAATTTCTATGCCCCATCGCCTGTGTATCTTATTTCCTAGTTGCATGCAAAAACTTTTTTTTTTGTTTTTCAACATCTGTTTTTAAAACTTTGAGTTCCAAATTCTCTCCCCTCTTCCCTCCCCACCCACCCTCCCTAAGAAGGCAAGCAATTCAACACAGGCCACAAGCATATCATTATGT
>CM053625.1:99016866-99072489 GCA_028646595.1 Phalanger gymnotis
CAATCCTAAGTCAAAGCTTGTGTGAAACTTTAATTGCTTTGTTAAAATGTCTGCTTGATGCAGATTAGTATAAAGTTTTATGTAACTTGTAATTAAAATGCAGCAGTGACTTTAAACAATTTAAAAAAAAAACCAAAAACATGGTTCTCATAACTGAATGCAATATTCCAGGTGTGGTTTGACCAGGGCAGAGTTCAGTGGGAGACCTCCTCCCTTCTTCTGGGTACTGTGTCTCATTAATGAAGCCTTACAAGCACCTTAAGAGAGTCCTCTCAATGAAGGGATCAGGAGCCCGCTTTGAGATAAGGAAGACTTGGGTTCTAGTCCTGCCACTGACACATTCTAGGTGTGTGACCACAAACGAGTCATAGAAGGTATAGATGAGTTGGCAGTCTGTATTGCTAAAGGGAGTTTTTACACCAGGAGTTCCCAATACTGTTAAAATCACAGGTCTGGCTGGAGACAGAAAACAAAGTACACTGGGTTTTTTGGTTTGTTTGTTTTTAGCCTACTGTGTTAAAAGGTTGGTTTACATGAAGTTTGTACTCTAATAAATCTCCCCTATTTTTTCACTTGAGCTATAATTTAGATATGACTCCATCGCCTTATACTTATGTGTTAATTCTTTGAACCCGAGGATAGGACCTATTTATGTATCAATGAATCCATAATCTCCCCACTTCAGGCATGCCCTGTAACAGTACAGATCCTAAGCCAACCATGAATTCTTGCTCTAGTCTGGGCCTGACTCAGGTCAGTCCGTTGGCAGTTTGGAGTCAATACAAGATATTTGTAAGTCATTCAACAATTAACAAAAGGAGACTGACTTAGTCTCCAAAGTAAGAGAAGGATATTTAATAAGGACAGGTATTGAAGATACCTTGAGTTGGTGCGGTGGAATGAAATTCCCTTGCCTGCCTTACTGTGATCTACCAGCCAAACCTTACCAGAGTTCTGTCTGTGACCCCCAGGCTCTTGTAACTTTTATCTTCAACAAGATGAGCCCTTTGTCCCCTGAACCAACCGAGCTTCAAAGAATGTCTCAACACCTTTAAGGAAAAAACGAATCTAATCTCATTGGGAAGAAGGGTTAGAATATTGCTTTTACCACATTTCCATGCAATTCTTATCCATGTATTTCCATAAATCCTCCATTGATTATCTACTCAATTAAAGAAAGGTCTTCTAGGTCTTGAAACATTGTATCGGTATTTACCCCTATTAAATCTCCTATTTGATTCGGCCTATTGTTCTTGTCTGTCAATGGGGGTAATGACTCAGTGATTTCAGTCATCCAAAATGTTGACTAGTCCTCCTAGTTTCATATCATCTGAAAATGTGACCAGAATGCACCTATACCTTTTACCATGCCTCTGATAAAAAGGTTGAATAGCATAGGCCTAGGTTAGTTCCCTGGATCATTCTACATGAGATGCCTCCAAGTTGGAATATACCTTATAACCACTATCCTTTGAATATGGTCGTCTGACCTATTCTAAGTCCATCTAATCATTATCACCTAGGCTAAATCTCTTACCCATAATTTGCTGTCTTTTCCACAAAGATAGCATGAAAGACTATCAAATACCTATCTGAAAATAAAATTTATATACTGTGTCTTTGGCATTTCCCAATCCACCAGTCTAGTAAGCCTATCAAAAGAGGATATGAAGTTAATGTGACATGATTTATTCTTAATGAATCCATGTGTTCTCTTTATGTCCCTCTTTTCTAAAGGCTCAGAAACCATCCTTTTAATAATTCTTTCTAGAATTTTCCCAGGAATTGAAATCAAGCTCATCAGCCCATAAGCTTCAAACTTGATACTCTTCCCTTCTTTGAAAATCAGACCGACTTGCCCGCCTCAGACAATGTCTTTCAGGCACCTAAATGCAGTAGAAGAAAAAGAATTAAGATATCCAGACTAGCTTTTAGTGAAAACAGCACTCAGTTTGACCCACTTCTAACGGACAGACTTGAATATTTCTCAGAGTCCATAGGGATCTTAGGAGACCGTCCAACAGGCCAGCCCTTGTTTTTAGGAAAATGGATGTCAGAATGATCTTTTCCAAGGATAGGCTTGGGTTAAGGCTCAGGGCTCTAGGGTCTTAAGGGATCAGGATTCAGGACTTAGCTCTGGGGTGCTGGAACTAGGTGTTCAGGGAAATCTCCTTTGTTAACCAAGGATCAGGTAGGCCTTAATGGCCACTATTCCGAACACTGATTATCATTGTCCAAACCCCAGGAAGCATTTCAATTCAGCAAACCTGTATTAATTTTCGTCTTTGTGTCAGGCACTGGGCCAGGGACAAAACCAAAAATGAAATGGTCCTTACCCTCAAAGAGCTTACATTCTGCTGAGAAGAAAGAGCAAATAAATAAATACAAAATGTACTCACATGGATCTGTGGATGTGGCTTATGCAAGAAAATTAAACGCAGCCTTTTATGCTGAATTTGTGCTTAGAGGCAGCCTGGGGCAGTGGGAAGAATGTTGGAGTTGAGAGACCTATGTTCTTGTCAAGACTCTGCCACTAACTTGCTGTGCATGTCACTTTCACTTTCTTGGCCTCAGTTTTACATTTGTAAAACAAAGGAGCATTTGACTAGACAATCTCTAAAGGCCCAGACAGCTCTGATATTCTGTTTTCTTTAAAGTTAGTTCCTGACATCTACTTGTTTTCTTGCAAAAGCAAACTTAGACAAGGACCAATTATGGTGTGAATTGGGGGTAGAGAGAGAGAGAGGAAGAAGAAATTATCCTTTCCTTAATTGGTGAATTTAATTAATTAGTGAGGAACCATTTCTCATCTCAGTCCTTTCCTAGCCTTCCCTTCATTGTTTCTGTGACCCAAGCAGCTCTGTGTCTGCAGAACTTGGGTCCATATTGGTCAAGGTATCCTGTCAATGGACCAATGGAAGGCATTCCTTGAAATGTGCAAATGCAGTCAGGACTGGACATTAAGTTTAGCAATGTCCACTTCATCTTACTTAAAACAATGTAATTCAATTCAATTAACATTTGTTAGGTACTTACTGGTACATAAGGCTCTATGCTAGGTGCTAAGAATGCAAAGATAAAACAAAATTGTCCCTGCCCTCAAGCAACTTACATTTATTGGGGGTAAACAACATGTACCAATGCAAGTAAATAGAAAATATATGCACTGTAATTTCTTGGGGTCTATTATAGAGGGCAGTTTGCTAATAGAAAATGTGCAGGTCTAATACAGAGAGTAATCTGTTAACAACGGAACAGGAGTTCTAGAGGGCACAGTGGAAGGATAGGGAAGAGGAAGCTTAGGGATATGGTAGGCCAGAACTGACATGGGTGGGTATGAGAGATCAGGGAGCTTCAGCCCAGATAGTCCTACATCTTGGAATTATAGGGATTCTGAGTAGAGCCAGAGGGTAGTAAATTGTCATGCCCTTCACAGCAATGCTCACACTGACCTCATTTATCAATCCCTGAGAAAGATGTGGTGGGGTGGGGTACATGAACTGGTCCTTTTTTCCTGTCTGATAGTCAAGGCTGGAGAAATTTTTTTAATTTCTCTAGACTTCTTGTGGCCTAGAAGCTTAACTTGTCAGAGCTATGAGTGTTCAGAGACCATCTGGCACATCTTCATTTATGGAGGAGGAAGCTAAGACCCATGGAAAGAAAGTGACTTAGGCAAGCTTACACAGTGAGTTAGTGGCAGAGCTGAGCCCAGAATGCATATTTCATTCCCAGGCCTCCACTTCACCACGGCAGTTTGTTACATGGGGGAAAGATATTCTGCAAAGTCAGTACTCACCTTCCCCCTCAGATCTCACAGAGTATGTTGTTTTACATCTCTTCAATGCACATATCATATAACATTGTATATTATAGTTACCTGTATTTATGTGTTATTTTCCTGCAAGAACTAAGCTCCATGAAAGCAGATACTGTCTTATTGAAGCTGCACATAAAATTCAATTAATAAATGCTTGCTGGATGATTTGTTGAATTACTCCTGATTACTCCTGATTGCTGTTGCCTTATATTAGATCTTCTTGTCGCTACTCAGTCACTTCAGTCATGTATATCTCTTCATGACCCCATTTGGAGTTTTCTTGGCAAAGATACTGGAGACCATAAGGGTAGTGATGGACCTGACCCTGAGGGGAATGTGATCAACCAATCAGGAGGTGGAAAGATAGGTTGAATCCCATACTTCCCAAGGAAGTCAACTATGGGCTTGTCCATGATGCAACTACTCCTACCTTTATCTTTGACTATTTTCCCTCTATCTTGACTATTCCACATCAGTCAAAGCCTCCAAATTCCTTGCCTCCTTGTTAGATCTAGGCTCCTCAGGGCATTGAACTGCTATGGAGACACTTACTGAACAGGTGTCACTGAGAAAACCTCGCCCCCAGGATACCCACTCCCTTCTCCTCAGATCACCCAGTGGCTGCTGCAGGTACCCAAGGCTCAGTGCTCAGGGCACAGATCAGTAAAAGCCCCATACCTCTTTGTCATTTTCCATGGGACAGAGTAAACATCACAAGATGAATAGTCACGGATGAGTTGCAAAAGTAAGTGTGCCACATATTATCTTTCTCCCCTAAAGCCACCCCTCTTCCAAAATTCCCTATTGCCTTTGAGAGTGCTCCTATACTTCTAGTCGCCTGGGCTCACAATCTCAGTTTCATCTTCATCCTTTCACGCTCCCTCACTGCACATATCTGACCAATTGCTAAATCATTTTATTTCTGTCTTCACAACATCTTTCATACAGCAACCCAAGTGATTTCCCTGAAGGATAGGCCTGACGATGTCACCTCTTACTCATTCAGTCAGCTCAAATGTCTCCCTGTTGACTCTACGATAAAATATTATTTCATCTTTATTTCATCCTTTTTAATATCTATTTTGTGTAAGTTCCATAATGTCCATAACTGTTAGTAGAATAGTCCCTATATATGTATTTGTATATATACACATATGTGCATATGTATATAATTTATAAATACGTAAATATACGTATATATAGACTCATAACTTTTTAGTGAGGTATGTGATTTTAAAAGTTGAGAGGATTTCCTTAGACTATAGGATCATATATTTACAGTTGAAGGTATCTTAGCAGCCATCAAATACTGCAGCCTGAACCCACAAGGATGCTGAGGCCCGGGTAGGTTGTGCCCTGTTCAGGGTTATCAGGTAAGTCACAGAGGTAAGATTCAAACTCAGATCCTCCAAATTCAGCCCTTTTTTTTCACTATACTGAACTGCACGGGGTTAGGAGTGGCTGGGGTTCCCATAGGATGAGGTACACTAATGTCATGTCCCCCCCTTACAATTCTATCACTGAGTTATTCCTTAGTCACTTCAGGAAGAGAGCTAAGGGCTCAAGGTTAGCCTGGTTGGCCATGGAATCCTAGAAAACTGTGCTTACACAAGGAGCAGATGACATTTAAACAGCAGACTTCAATCTCTCCATTGTGACTGTGGTCTCTTAGCTCCTCTGCAATCAGCAGGAATGTTTTATTTAAATCGGAAATGCTAGCCTTGTGCTTGCTATGCGCAGAGGTGGCAGTACAGGGGGTAGTTTTGATGTGCTGAGTTTTTCAGGAGCCGTGATTCCTGCAGATCTTTAAACTGATGGCATTTCCCTTGTTTTGTCAGGAAAATATTGTTCTTCATAGAACGACACCAATTCGCGATCTTCTTCTTGTCGCTACTCAGTCACTTCAGTCATGTCTATCTCTTCATGACCCCATTTGGAGTTTTCTTGGCAAAGATACTGGAGGCGTTTGACGTTTCTTTCTCCATTTTACAGATGAGGTAACCAAGGCAAACAAGATTATGTGACTTGACCAGGGTCACACAGCTGGTAAGTATCTGAGGTCAGATTTGAATTCAGGTCTTCCTGACTCGGGGCCTGGCGCTCTATCCACTGTGCCACCTAGCTGCCCTATGCATGACCTCCTCTCCCAGTAATTAGTCCTACGGAAACGCAGACAACAAATAATTACAGAATTTTTGAGTAGCGTAATGGCAAGCAAAGTGGGACTTGTTGCTGTTTTTTCTTTTGAAGTACTTCTCAGCACTAAGGCAATCAAGTGTCTTTGATGGCCTGCTTAAGTCACAAGAAAGCCTGGTTGTGATGTCCCCTGACCCTGAAGAGGTGTATATATACTGAAAGGTTAGTATTTTGCTTTGCGGGCTTACTCATTGGAAGAATATTCATGTGGAGATTCTGGGTAGCCATTAAGGAGCCTCCCCACCCCCCTCTGCTGGCTTTGAAAACCTAGATGTTTGTACCTTTCTTTCTGGTAACTATGTATGTATTGATATGGTCAGACAGAAGCCTGTCTGTTGATTTGTATTATTTTCTCTGTTTATAATTTCTGTTTGTATTCTCTCTGAAGTCCAGGGTGCCAGCTTTTCGCCCTGAGCTAGATGAATGATATATGTATGTTTAACTAAAGTAAGATTGTTAACCCCTTAAAGTTGCTTTCCTTAGAAAAGCAGATCAAACAACCTGTCCTAGCAGCCCTCCTGTGTGCTGGTGTCGTGGGTCTTGTTGATCTTACACCTCTACAGCAGCTGCTAGTAACATTGTTGTTACAGTAGTAAGGTACTTCTGAGGCCATCAATTCCAACTTGTTTCTGAGCAAGAATTGCAAACATAAGTGGTCATCCAGCCTATGCTTGAAGATTTACAATGAGGAAGATCTCACTACCTCAAAAGGTGGCCCATTCCATTATTGGATAGCACTAATATCATAAGGCAGTGGTCTCCAAAGTGTAATCTAGGGCCATGCCCAGATTCCCAAGTGTTATATTATCAACCAATGGGAGGATGGGAAGATGAATCATATCCCACCCTCCTGATGATAGTTAATAATGGTGCATGTCTATCATACCTAGGAGACGGAATGGAACAGAGGGAAAAGCCTTTTCTCTGGAGGAGCTGGGTTCATACCTTGCCTCTGACACTTACTACCTGCAGGACCTTTGGTAAGTCACTTAACTTCATTGGTCTCAGTTTACCAATTTTTGAAATGAAAGGTTTGGACTCGATGGCTGCTGAGATCCCTTTTAACTCTAGATCTATGATCCTACGCTTGCTCCCTGTGCAAGCTCCCTTTCGAGCTAGATGTAGGCTCCTCAGAGATCATAACCTACTCACATCTGGGATACCCACAGCAGCATTTGCACAGTTGACAACGAGAAAATTACCTTAATTCCTTATCATTCTCAACTCCCAGATCATTTAGTGGTTGCAGCAGGTGCCACTTGAAGAGTGGGCTCTGTGGCAGTGACCAATGAGTAAAAATCCTACCCTAGACCCATTTTTCATTATGGGTGGGACAGAATGAGTCTCACAGGATGAACAGGCATGAATGAGTTGTGATCTTCATGTCAGATCCCATTACAATATCTCTCTTCTCAAACCTATCCTTTTCCCCCAACTTCCATTTTGTTGGAGACCCTACCATCCTTCTAGTCACCCCAGTTCACAACCTCAATGTTATCTTCAGCTTCTCACTCTTTCTCAATCTCCATAAATAATTAGTTGCCAAGTACAATCTTTTATAATTCCACAAGGTCTTTTGCATCTGTCCTTTTCTCCCTATTCACACAGACCTTGCCCTGGTGTAGATAGCCTCATCACCTCCCACCTGAACTATCTCTCCCCAGTCCAGTCCATCTTCCCCATGACTGCCAAAGTGATTTTTCCTAAAGAGCAGTTCTGATCCTGTCACTACTCTATGCAATAAACTCCTAGGCTTTCTATTGACTCGAGGATCAAATATTATTATACCCTTATGTTTTCTTTTTAATTTTTATTTTTGTGTAGGTTTTATAATGTTCTTAATTGTTCATGTAGTAATACATGCAATATACAAATATTTTACAATATACATGTATTGGGGGAGGTGCATACTCACACATTTTTGCTGATAGGGGTGCATGATCAAAAAAGTTGGGACGCCATTGCCATAAGTGGCAACACTAGAAATAGCTCAGTGAAACCTCCAAAAAGATGTTTTTATGGTTGTTTAGCTGTGTCCAACTCTATGTGACAAAGTCCATGGGGTTTTCTTAGCAAAGATGCTGGAGCGACTTGCCATTTCCTTTTCTAGTGTGTCCCCATTTTTCAGGTGAGAAACTGAGGCAAACAGGGGTTAAGTGACTTACCCGGGGTCACACAGCTAGTAAGTATCTGAGGCCAGATTTGAACTCAGATCTTCCTGACTCCAAGCCCAGTGCTCTATCCACTTTACTACATAGCTGCCCTATAACTCAATGAAACCTCCAAAAAGATGTCGAAACTTATTTTGCTCCAAATTGTCTGATCCCAAAGGAAAAGAAATCCATGAATACATGTCTCCCAACAATATTTCTAAAGCTTGGTTTTTGCCAATACTCTAATCTTCTCCCTAACTCTTCACGTATGGGGAGAGGCAGCTGAAGATCACATATTCAACAAAGCCTTAAGTGAATATCACTTCCTTTAGATGCCCTGCCCTTCTTCTTATGGAGGTGCTCAGGGAAAGGGGGAAGGGAGCCATAATAGAGGATACAAAAGATAGGTGTTTAGAATGAGAGGATGAGACACGTATGGTACCTAATGAGAGCGGAAAACAAAGCAAGTGTAATGGCAAATAGGACTCCCACAAACTCACGGAATCAACAAAGTTGATTCTCTGAGGAATGGCTCCAGGTGGAGGACCAAATATGTGAAGGTTCTAGGTGCCAATGATGTAAGTGATCCTGGAAAATGCTCCATGTGGGATCTTGGGGTCTCTGTGGGGGAGGGGAGGTTGTGGTGAATTACCTGCTGCTAAATTATACTGTCTGGATTTTTCCTTTTCTTTGACTGAAACCTGTCTTTGATTCATGTAACCAGTGAGTCTAAAAGTAGAGAAAGTGGTCCAGCCTCCTAGGGTCCCAGGGAAAACAAGTTTCTTGTAGAGCTTTGAGCCAAGTGAGATGTAGCTCTCCTCAACACACCGAACAGAGTCTTTAAACCTTTCATTCCTTCACACAGAAGTGTGCCAGGCACAACTATTACACATATATCTAGTTTGTCATAGTTTACAAAGTGCTCCTGCATTTATGATCACATCTCATTCTCACCACAATTCTGTGAGATGGGATGGGACAAGGACTGTATGTTGATTGATATCCATGACCCTGTGAGGTGGGCGGGGCTGTGATCATATATAGTACCATGAGGCGCTGGGTGAGGATTATTTATACATTATTAGGCTGGCACCTTGTACCCCTGAAATTCTAAAAAAAAACAAAGGAAGATCTCTAGTGTATTGCATAGATTCTCTGTGGAAGATTTAAGGAAAGACATGAACAAGAATTGCACAGGATGGGAATACATGAGACCGTTAATACCCATACTGATGAGAGATCATGGATATATGAAACATCAGAAAGGATAAGAACAGAAATATGAAGAATGACTGGGAATTATCTGTGACTTACCTAAGAGCTAGCTCACAGAATTCTACTTCCTTACATAAACCCAGTGGGTAATTTACCTTTGACTTGCCAGATAGTCTTTCTCTCTCCCTGTCTCTCATTTTCTTCCTTCCTCCTAACCTCTCTCTTTTCTCTCTCTCTCTCTCTCTCTCTCTCTCTCTCTCTCTCTCTCTCTCTCGCTCTCGCTCTCGCTCTCGCTCTCGCTCTCGCTCTCATTCTCTCTCTCTCTGTCTCTCATACACATACACAAACAGAGTAGCTTTTTAAATTTGCAAAATTCTACTTGCTTAAGTCCACTTTTTTGCAGCTCATAGCAATTATGATATTTGAAAAATGCCTAATAGTACTAAGAGGAGAGATAGGTAACATAGGAGACAGATCTTCAGATGGAGAATCAGCAGATTATGGGTTGCCATCTATATTCTCAATAAATCTACTATCAACAGATATTACATTTTCTGGAGCATGAGACAGACCAAACTAGGAGACATGGAGTCTGGAAAAGAGAGCTCTTGATGGGCATATGTCAAGCCTGTATAGACCACTATGGTACTGGCCTGTGGGTTTTTGAAAGGTCTTTAAATTGACCTCTGTACCTTAGCTTTCCTGCCTATGAAAGGGCAATAACAATTAACACCTTCACAAGGTGGTGCCCAGTTGAGAGAACAGGCTGTCTGTAGTGGAAGCTGCTTGGAAGGACTTGCAATAATAATGAATAGTCTCAGTATACACACTGCTTTCCTCATGCTGTGTGTTTATACTCTTTTCTATGGCTAGAGTTCCTACCCTGTTCTCTTTCTTACAGAATGCTTATCTATCCATTAAAGGCTAATTCAAGGACTCCCTTCTCTATGAAATCATCCTATCTCAATATCAATAGCAATCTTTCCACTTGGGTCTCTTCGAGCACCTTGTTTTGAATCTCTCTCAGTCACTTATTATGCAATATTGCATAGTACGGTTATTGCATCATTCCTCAGCTAACCTGTATGCTCTTTGAGGGCTGGGACCATTTCTTATTTAAACTTTGTATCCATCTCCCCCAACATCCAGGAAATGCATAATAATTGTTCATTAAATGGGATTGAATTCCATACCAACTTTCACAATATTGAATCAAATGGATTTTGTTTTTAGCTTCAAAGGCATTGGTTGATGTTGAATGCTGTCCTTGTCAGGTCTTGAAAGTTTTGGGGCTTTCCCTGATTCTGGTTTGTTTCTAACTTGCTTGGTGAGTCCTGGAGAACCACTTTATTCAAGGTGAGTAGGAAAGGTCCTTCACAACTGCTCTCATACCCAAGCCTGAGCATCCAGCATTTGACTAATAGTATGCTCACAGTGTCCCTTCCCCGCCATCTCCAGAAGATCCCTTGCTTCTTGAGAATGACACTGGTAGTATGTGTATGTCAGGGGAAAAAACTAGAAATTGCAACTGTACTCGAGACTGAGCCCATGTTCATGCCAAGGAAAGATGCCAGATCCCACAGAAACAGCTTGGAGGACACTATGGGAGCCTGGCTAGCTTCTCATTGAACAAGGAACAGTTTGTTTCTCATTGTCTCCTCCTGAAAGGCAATAACCTTTAGAATATGAACAAGAAAGATGGATAGAGCTCCCCTTGTGCTTTTTAGAAGAGACTAATCTCCATTATTTATCTATCAAATTAGCTTTCCTGAGCATAACAAAGTACCTGGTTAATTGTACCCACTAGCCCTTCACTGCATCCAAGGATACTGAGAAGCCTACCTGCAAGAGTTTATTTCAAAGCCATCCAATCATATGGAATCATTCTTGATGCCACAGATAATTCTGCTTAGTCTTACAGAAGTTTTTTGGGGAAACATGCTCACATGATACACACAAACTAATGTATAGACATAAATGCAGAATCCAAGTCAATCTAGCAAATATTTGTTAAGTTCCTACTGTATTCAAGGTCCTACGTTAGGCTTGAGCACACACAAACTTGCATTTCTGTTTGAGGGTTGAGGTTTCAGGTTGGTGCACAAGGCATTACAGTCAATTCTTGTCACTCACTGGCTTTGGGATTTAAAGCTTAGGAAATTTGATTCCAACTTACTTTGTAATTTTTGTTCCAAGGAATGATGATTTTCCTGATTCCTTATTCATACAAGCGGGGGGATCAAAGAAGACTTTGCGTAGGAGGGTAATACCTCAGCTGAATCATGCAGGACGAAAAGGATTTCAAGAGGTGGTAAAGATAATGTTATTCCAGAAATAGGGTGGGGAGGGACAGCCTATGCAAAGGCATGGAGACAAATATGGGAATAGCTAGTATGCCAATTAGACTAGACTATAGGCTGAATAAAATTAACATTAAATAAGTTTGGAAAGGTAAGATAGAATCAGACTGTGGGAAGCTTTAAATGTCAAGCAGAATTTTGCATTTTATCCAGAGGCAATAGGGAGCCACTGAAAAACTAAAGGAATAACACAGTCAGACATATTTCTCACTCAGGGCTATTATTTTGACAGCTATGTGGAAAATGAATTGGGGAAGTGAAAACCTGAAAGTCAGAACCAAAAGAGATATTTTACAGTAGGCCAGGAAAAAACAGTGGTGAGGGCTTGAAGAATGGTAGTGGCCAGATAAGTGGAGAGAAGGGGAAAGATGCAGGAAATGTTGGGGAGGTTGAGTCAGCAGAACTTGGCAAATGACTGAATGTGGATAGTTAGAGAGAGGAAAGAACCAAGGATAGGTCCAAAATTATGAACCCTGGTGATAGGAAGGAAAGTGAGAAGCTTGGAGGAGGAGTGGATCTAAGGAGGAAGATAATGAATTTTGTTTTAGCCATGTTGAGTTTGAGACACTGATGGGACATCTAGAAAGAGATATCTAACAAAAAGGAGGTGATTTGGAGATGACAGGATAGATTAATTTTGGATATATAAATTTGGGAGTCATCTACAGAGAAACAGTCATCGAACCTATGAGGGCCCATGATGTCACCAATGAAAGAAGGATAAAGAGAGAAAAGGGACCAGACTAGAGCCTGAGGGCATATTCATAATTAGAGAGAAAGAGGTGGGTTATAATCTGACAGAGGAGAAAGGAAGGAAGGAAACAAGCATTTATTCAGTATATACCATGTGCCAGGCACCATGCTAAATACTTTACAATGATCTCATTTGACTCTAACAACAATCTTGGGAGAGAGGTACTATTATCATCTCCATTTTATACTGCTGGTAAGTATCTAAGACTGAATTCGAACTCAAGTTTTCCTGGATCCAGGCCCAGCACTCTATCTACTGTGTTGCTGAGCTGCTGTTAGGTGAAAGAAGAGGTAAAAGAAGAGACAAATGAAGAAGAAAAAACAAAACAAAAAACAGTGTCATGGAAACTAAAGGAAGAAAAAGTACATAGGGAGAGACATTGGTTGAAAGGTCAAAAACTGCGGAGCTCAAGAACTGTAGAATGAAGACTAAAGAATGGTGAGTAGATTTAGTAGTTAAGATATTGTTAATAGTAGCTGACATTCACATAGCACTAAGGTTTGTAAAGTGTTTTACAACCATATTTTATCTGATCCTTACAAAAACTCTGTGAAATAAGTGCTATAAACACTATTGTACCAATTTTACAGATTAGGAAGTGTCCTGCTTCTGACAGCTGGATTTAAACCCAAGTCTTCTTGCCTCTCTCTCCAGGGCTCTTTTCAATATACCACATTGATTCTTGTAAAGACTAGATTCATTTGAGTGGAGTAGTCAGAAGTTATAAGGAGGTGACTTCTGGTAGCTGCCAGGTGGGGGAAGGGCATCTGCCCCATCACCCAGCCACTTGCTATGTGTCAGTGAGTAAATGGCACTCCTGTTTATTTTGTGTTTATTCTTTCGTGATTTGAGGTGAATTGGTATTCCAAGTGGAGAGTATCTAAGTGACCTTGCAAGTTCGGGAGAGGTCCCACTTGTGACCAGAAGCAGTATCAGTAGCCACTAGATAGGTAGTGGCCAGTGACAGCTTCAGGGATCATGACACCTCATAAGAGAGCCCCCTAAGCCAGCTATGTAGTCTGGAAAAACACTAATTCTCAGAACCCAGCAGAAAGCTACTCTTAGGAAGAATCTCATGAGTACTGTACAAAGGAAGAAATGGATTTCCAGTTACTAGCAGTGAGATATCTTTTTGTCATGTGTTCTTTCTACATGCGAGCCTCACTATTTACTATAAGTTTGAATCTACTTTTCCCAACCTTGTGTGTGCAAAAAGAGAGTGTGCCCCCAGTCTTTTTTGGGGGGGAGGATATTTTACAATTACTGTTCTTGCTCAACTTCAGTAAATTCCTTTTGTAAAAGCTAGTGGAATTCAACTGATTCTGATTGGTAATGGGGAACACATTAACTGGGCTCAAGAGCAAGTGTTAGAAATCCCAGCCCTTCAGGGTTATGCCCAGAGCCCTGAGAAGAGTAGTAATCAGATGTTCTTTAGAGAGCTAACCTTTCAGTGTGGATGGGAGTTGGGAGAGTAAACCTAGAGGGTGGGTATACTACATTAACAATAGAGAAAAGGAGTGCTAGATCAAGTCAGGTGGTCCTTGGATACTACGTGTGTTACCTTTAGCAAATCACTTACCTAAGACTTTCCTCATCTATAAAATGAGTGTGTTTGGATAGATGACTACTTAAGGTCCTTTCCAGCTCTAAATCTAGGATCCTATGAACTTAGAAATAGAAGACAGGAGATAGAGCCCCCTAAGTCAAGAATTGCTAAGCTGGTTTCTTCTCAGAAGACCTATGGGAACATCTATCTTCCATGAGAAGCTCCATTACTCTAATCAAAAAAAGGGCTTTGGAATCATTTGCCATGTGTTCAAATGTATAAAGTACTAAGGATTTCAAGTGTTTGAATTGGAATAACATACCATCTTCCAAACGATTACAAAAATCAGCAATCTGATCAGGAAAAAAATGTCAACCATTGTAAAGGAAAATGTAGAGATACGTCTCTGAGCCTCAGTTTCCTCATCTGTAAAGTGAAAAAATTGGGCTTGATGACCTCAGAGTCATCAAGACCTTAGACCTTGCAGCTCTATATCTATGATCCTATGAAAAGATTCTCATAATAAAGGAATATAGAACTTCGGAGAACATTGAGCACAGGATGACAAAAATAGAGTTGGAAGGACCTTAGGTTATTGATCCTCAAGAACTTCATTTTATAGATGAAGCAAATGAAGTACAAAGAGCTTAAGTGACTCGCCTAATGTCACACATACATATTAAGTAGAAGAGCCAGGATTTGAACACAAATCATATGACTTCAAACCTGTCACCCTTTCTCCTACATTATGATGCCTTTCTCCTAAGTGGAAACCATGCCAGGCACGGCTGTTGCTGGGTGAACAAAAATATGAATGTTTCCTAATGGAATCATCCGAGCTGATGTGTCATTGAGGTCAGTCTCAAAATCCATGAGCTAATTCTGACTCCTCCCCAGCTGCTGCTGTTTCTCTCTCTCTCTCTCTCTCTCTCTCTCTCTCTCTCTCTCTCTCTCTCTCTCTCTCTCTCTCCCCGTCCCTCCCTCCCTCTCCCTCCCTCCCTCTGCCCTTCCTTTAGAAACATCTTGATTTTCCACTTTTATCCACAAGGCAATTATCAGCTACAAATACTCTGTTTCTTCAAACCTTGTATTCACGCTGTAGGAGGGAGAATATCTGACGTTAAGAATAACTTCCGTTCTACCCCCTAGCTCCTTGGCTGCCTTCGTTATAGAAATCTGTAGGTGTATGAGTTTCATCATTACTAATGTTCTTCAAAATGTAATAAAACTTTTCTCATTAAAAAAAACCAGCCAATCAAAGGATGGAACTTCACAGGCTGGGATATTTAACAGCTCAGGATTATAATGCAGAGCAGCTATAATTGTATTCTCCGGGCAGCACTGCAGAGCTGAAGCCCATCTGTAATTGAATACTGAGCGGCTGTCACTCTGTTGCATCCAGTGTTGAGCTGATAAAATAATGAGCCCGTATCTATAGGATAAGCTGACTCATGTAAGTGAAAGTCGACACAGCATCAGTGCCACCTGCTTTGAAAAATGAACTTCAGAGTGAGACGTTTCCATTGGGGCTCATTGTGCTGAGTAGCCCTCTAACACACTAGCATTGTCCCTTAATTCCCCAGAAAGAGGGAAAACCAGGACTTTGAGAGATTGGAGACAGAGTAAACTATTTCCCACTTACACTGTTGTCTAGTACTGAGCCCGAGGGGGAGAGGACGTATAGCCAAGAACCACCATTCCAACTATCTTGAGGCTAGTCAGAAAGATCAGAGACGTATATTTTGGGTGATACTGACAAAGATCACCAGCTTCCACCTCAGTTTGGTCTTAAAGAAAATATTCAGCTTCCTGGTCCATTGTTCTATGGACAGTGCCTTCTCATCTCTGGAGCCAGAAGCTGTGGTGGAAGGAGCAGGGGAGAAGTGGACCTACATTAAGGGCAAAGACAGAATATAGGAGACAGCAAAAGAGACAGGAAGTAATAGAGAGGTAGGAGGAGGACCAGAAGAGCATGGTGTACCTGAAATTAAGGGAGTGAAGAGGAAGTGTCAAAATCTTCAGAAGCCGAGGATGAGGAGTGAAACTAAGCCAATGGATTTGACAACTAGAGTCACAGATGACCCTTGCGAGCTATTTGGATTGAATGGTAAGGGGATTTAGACTGTAAGGGTCTGAAGAGAGATGTTGATGAAGGAGAGGAAGCATAAGATACAGACAATTTGTTTTCCAACATGTAATAGTAAAATGGTGGAGAGACATAGGACAGTAGCTGGATGTGGTACAAGGGTCAAAAGAAAGCTTTTTTAGGATTGGGGAGAATTGAGCATATTTGTAGGCAGATAGTCAAGAGTTAATGGAGGACAAGAGATTGAAGTTGCATTATGGAAATGAAATGACTGCTAGAGGAACATCCTGGGGAAGGGAGAAAGGAATAGCATACAGAGTAAAGGCAAAGGAATTAATCTGAGTAAGGAGCAACAATACCCTTTGTTCTGTGAGCGGGCAGGTGAAAGGGGAGAGGAAAAAGTTTAAAGTAGTCATTGTGAGGAATAAGATCAAAAGCCGAGAAGGAGTACAAGGATGGTTGAGCAGAAGCCAGAGGCCACCTGAGGTCAAGCACAATGAACCAATTGTATAGTTGCCAAGTTTTTTGTGGGCTGTAATATAATCTATTTCCCATCCTAATGTGATCTGTAGAGAAGAGAGTAAAAGAGCTAAATTCTGCACCATGGACAGCTCTGCCAAAAATAAGTGAGGGAACCCTAGTTGAGAGGGTGTAGGGAGGATGATAGAAGAGAGCACGCCATCGGCAAATGTAATTTTTGAGCAAATGACTCCAAGTACTGTATATGCTCCAGACACCATCCTCTGCCTATTAGACATTTCCAACTCCATGTCCTGGAGGCATCTCAAACAACATTTCTCAAACAACAGAACTCATCATCCTTCAACCCCAAGTATAGCCCCTTTTCCAAGTTTCCCTCTTTCTAGTTAAGGTACCACCATCCCTCCAATCTCCCAGGTCTGAGACATCTTGCTATCCATTGACCCATATATCCAATTGATTGCCAATTCTTTGTTGTTTCTACTTCCACAGTATCTCTCATAGCCATTTGTATTGGGGATCCTTGAAGAGCTTGGCCTTTGTTTCCTTTGATTAATTCAGTGTCTTTGATTGAGTCTTACTAGGTGCTAAACCCCAGGCCCAAACCCAGGTGCTAAGCCTATGTGGGTGTGAATTGGTAACTAAGGTGGGGCTCCAGGTGGGGCCAATGAAGGGAGGTGCTAACACCAGAACCAATTGAAAGAGCCTAAGTTCTGATCACTCAGATGATGTTTGATGACCTCTGAAACTGTATAAAAAGAGAAGACAAAGATATTTGCTTAAGGCTCTCACTCCTGGAGGCACTACGGCCTTGCTGCTGAACTCAGATGTTGATGGTTTTCTTGATAATTATGAATTGTCTGTTGATTTTTGTAATTTGTTTGTATTTGCTCTGAAGTTCAGGGTGCTGGCTCTTTCCTCTGAACTAAGTGAATTGTGTTTGTATGCTGGATTAAAGTAAGATTGTTAACCCCTTAATGCTGCTTTCCTTAGTAAAGTAGATCAAAAGAACTTGGGCTTGCAGTGTTCTGTGAGCTGGTTATTGTTGGTTTTACACCCCCACAGCAGCTGCTAGCCAGATTGTTGAAACACCATTCCTTTTGTTTTGCTCACACAGCAACCACGGGAATTCAAACCCTCATTCCCTCTCTCTTGGAACTGAACTAAACTCCTAATTGATCTCCCTGCCTCATCTCTCCCTCTCCCCTCTCCAATCCATTCTCTACACACTAGCCAATGGGATTTTCCTAAAGTACAAGTTTCCTAAAGCATATTATCACTCCCTTACTCAATAAAACTCTAGTGGCTTTACATTTCCTCTAGAGTCAAATACAAACTGTTTATTTGACATTTAAGAACCTTCGCCACCTGGTTCCATTTATGCATGCTATAGTCCAGCTAAGTGGTCTTTTTGCTTCTTCTCACACATTGCCTCTGTTTTGAATCTCTTTGTCTTTGCATAGGCTGACTATGCCCGGAATGCTCACCACCCCCACCCCCTTACCTCCACTCTTAGATTTCCTAGTTTCCTTCATGTACGGCTCAAATGTCACCCTTTCCATGAGTCCATTCCTGGTGCCCCTTACCACAAGACACTAGTGGCTCCCTCTCCTACCAAATTGTCTTGTATTTATGTATATATTATATATATATATCATATATATATATCATATATATATATACATATATACACATATACATACATATATATGTGTGTGTTTCTTATAATAGAATGTGAGATTTTTAAGGTCTTTGTATCCCAAGTGCCCAGCATAGTACCTGGAATATTGTAAACACTTAAAAAATCCTTGTTGAGATACAGCCCTAAAAGTGATATTGCTGGGTCAAAGGTTATGCACATTTTTATAGCCATAGGCATATAGGCATAGTTCCTAATTGTTCTCCGGAATGGTTGGATCAGCTCACAGCTCCAACAATGAATTAGTGTTCTAACTTTCCAATATCTTCTCCAACGTTTATCATTTTCAAGTTTTTGTCATGTTAGCCAATCTTACAGGTGTGATGTGGTACCTCAGAGTAGTCTTGATTTGCATTTTTCCAACCAATAGTGATTTAGAGCATTTTTACATATGACTAAAGATAGCTTTAATTTCTTCCTCTGAAAATTGCCAGTTCATAACCTTTGACAGCTTATCAATTGGGGAATAACTTGTATTCTTGTAAATTTTTTAAGAAATGATGCCTTTATCAAAGACACTAGTTGTAAAAATTCTATCCCAGTTTTCTGCTTCCCCCCTAATCTTGGTTGCATTGGCTTTGTGCAAAAATTTTTCAATTTAATGTAATCAAAATTATCCATTTTGCATTTCATAATGTTCTCTATCCCTGGTTTAGTCATAAATTCCTCCATTCCCTATAAATCTGACAGATAAACTATTCCTTGCTCCCATAATTTGTTAGCATCAATAAATAGTAAATCAGTAAATAGTATCAGCCTTTATACCTAGATCATGTACCCATTTAGACCTCATTCTGGTATATGGTATCAGTCTATACCTAGTTTCTCCCATACTATTTTCCAGTTTTCCCAGCAGTTTTTGTCAAACAGTGAGTTCTTATCCCAGAAGGTGGTGTCTTTGGGGTTATCAAACAGTAGATTGCTATAATCATTGACTACTGTGTCTTGTGTACCTAACCTATTCCATCTACCCCAGAACCGAATAGTTTTGATGATAGCTGCTTTATAATACAATTTAAGATCTGATATGGCTAGGCTACCTTCTCTAGCATTTCTTTTCATTAATTCCCTTGATATTCTGGACCTTTTGTTCTTCCAAATGAATTTTGATATTATTTTTTCTAGCTCTATGAAGTAATTTTTGGTAGTTTGATTGGTATGGCACTGAATAAGTAAATTAATTTAGGTAGAATTGTCATTTTTATTATATTAGCTGCCAAAGAGATCATAAAAATGGGAAAAGGACCTGCATGTACAAAAATATTTATAGGAGCTCTTTTTGTGGTGGCCAAGAATTGGAAATTGAGGGTATGCCCATCAATTGGGGAATGGCTGAGCAAGTTGTAGTATATGAATATAATGGAATACTATTGTGCTATAAGAAATGATGAGCAGGCAGACTTTGGGAAACCTTGGAAAGACATATACGAACTGATGCTGAGTGAAGTGAGCAGAACCAGGAGAACACTGTACACATTAACAGCCATAGTGTTCGAGGACTGATTTTGATAGACTTAGCCCTTCTCAGCAATGCAAGGACCCAAAAGTTTCACAAAGGACTCGTGATGGAAAATGCCATCCACATCCAGAAAAAGAATTATGGAGTGGGAATGCAGAGTGAAGCAGACTCTTATCTTTTGTTTTGTTTTGTTTTCTTTCTCATGGTTCCTCTCATTCATTATAATCCTTCTATGTAACATGACTAATGTGAAAATGTATTTAATAGGAATGTATGTGTAGAGCCCATATTGGATTACATGTTATCTTGGGGGGGGGAGAAAATTTAAAACTTATGGAGGTGGATGTTGATAACTGAAAATAAGTAAATTAAATATTTTTTAAAATGCTTGATTGACTGATTAGAGACCTTCAAAGAGTTCAAGTTGCCTACACTCAATAATCTTACGTTCAAAATAAAAATGGTGAATGGGTTCCCTTCTTGTTGTCAATGATCTTGGAAAAGTTTTAGAAACATGAGAAGTGCTGCAAGAATGGAGATAGGCAAACATGATGGTGATTTTCCGAAAGAAAGAAAGAAAGAAAGAAAGAAAGAAAGAAAGAAAGAAAGAAAGAAAGAAAGAAAGAAAGAAAGAAGGAAAGAAAGAAGGAAAGAAGGAAGGAAGGAAGGAAGGAAGGAAGGAAGGAAGGAAGGAAGGAAGGAAGGAAGGAAGGAAGGAAGGAAGGAAGGAAGGAAGAAAATGGACTCTTCAATCTACAGACTAATAGGCTTCACTATAATTTCTGGAAAAAAAAGGTCTATAACTTGTGACGAAAGGGTTAGGTTAGCTTAGAGTTGGGAATGTATATGTCCCATAGAAGAGAAGACTGAGGCAATGACATGATAGCTGTCTTCAAGTATTTTTTAATCCTGTTTAATGTTTTATTTTTTCCCCAATTACATGCAAAAACAATTTTAAATATTTTTTTCAAATTTTGAGTCCTAAATTCTCTTTCCCCCACACCCGTCCTCTCCTCATTGAGAAGGCAAGCAATTTGACATAGGTTATAAATGTGAAATCATGTAAAACATGTTTCCATGCAAGTCATTCTGTGAAAGAAAACACAGACAAAAAAACCACAGAAAAATAAAGAAAAAGCATGCTTTGATCTGTATTCAGGCTCTTCCAGTTCTCTCTCTGTAGATGGACAGCACCTTTCACCATAAGGCCTACAGAATTGTCTTGGATCATTGTATTCCTGAGAATAACTAAGTCATTCATAGTACATCATCATACAATATAGCTGTTACTGCGTACAATGTTCTCCTGGGTCTGCTCATTTCACTTTGCATCAGTTCATGTAAGTCTTTCCAGGTTTTTCTGAGAGCATCTTACTCACGGAAGACAGATGTTCCCATAGGTCTTCTGAGAAGCAAATTGCTCTCTAGAATGGTTGAAACCATATACAACTTCACCAACAGTACATTAGTGTTTAATTTTCCCACATCCCCTCCAACATTGGTCATTTTCCTTTTCTGCTACATTAACCAATAGCTTACTTAGGGTTGTTTTAATTTGTATTTCTCTCATCAATAGTGATTTAGATCATTTTTTTCATATGACTATAGATAGCTTTGATTAGTTTATCTGAAACTTCCTGTTCATATGCTTTGACCATTTATCAATTGAGGAATGGGTCTTATTTCTATAAATTTAATTCAGTCATCTATATGTTTGAGAAATAAAGTCTTTGTCAGAGAAACTCACTATAAAAAATTTTTTCACATTAATGATTACCCTATATATTTCCCCCATTTATCCTATTCTCTCCTTTTACTCTGTCCATTCCCAAAAGTGTTTTGCTTCTGACTTTTACCTCCCCCAAACTGCTCTCCCTCCCTACCAGCTTCCCCACCCCTTCTCTTATCCCCTTGCATTCCTATTTCCCCATATGGTAAGATAGAGTTCTACACCAACTGAGTGTTATTGCTTCTTTGAGCCAACTTTGATGAGAGTAAGGTTCAGTGCTCCCCTTCCCACTTCCACTATCTTCCCCTCTACTGTAAAATCTCTTTCAGGCCTCTTTTATGTCAGATAATTTATCCCATTCTACTTCTTCCCTTCCCCTTCTCTCAATGCATTCTTCTTTTTCATCCCTTAATTTTTTTTAGATATTCATATCATTACTCCAACTCACACCTCTGCTTTTTGTCTATGTATTTTCCTTCTAACTGCCCTAATAATGAGAAAGTTTTTAAGAGTTATAAATATCATTTTCCGACATAGGAATATAAACAGTTTAACCTTATCAAATCCTTTATAATTTCTCTTTTCTTTTTATGCTTCTTTTGCATTTTGTATTTGAAAGTCAAATTTTCTATTCAGTTCTGGTCTTTTTATCAAGAATGCTTGAAAGTCCTCTATTTCATTGAATATCTATTTCCATCCTTGAGTATTATAGTCAGTTTTGCTGGATAGGTGATTCTTTGTTGTAATCCTAGCTCTTTTCCCCTCTGGAATATCATATTCCAAGCCCTCTGATCCTTCAACATAAAAGCTACTAAGCCTTGTCTTATCCTAAATGTGGCTCCACAACATTTGGATTGTTGTCTTCAGATATGTAAAGGACTTTCATGTCAATGTAAGGTATGTATTGTTCATGTAGGTTATGCAAATCTACCTATGTCCATCTAAAATGTGGCTCACAGGGAGCCATGAATAGATATTCCTAGAGTCTCCTCTGTCTTCCCTTCTTCGAGGAGACTTTGATTCCTGCCAGGAAGAGAGTACTACTCTGATCTTCTCAGAAAGAGAATATGAAGCTATAATTCTATCTGCCTACTCACCTAAATATTCTTAACATAGAGGAAATAATTTTTAGTTCAAGCTACACTCCTAACCACTATCCCTTAATAGGAAAGGAGTGTTTCTAGCTATATATTCAAGGCTTGACTCCCTTCCCACCAAAAGTCAGTTAATCAAAGACAACACAATGAACATGAGATAAACCTATTTATCTGATAGCAAACAGAAATCAGAGAAGTTAAATAGGTAAGAAAATAGGAATACACCAAGTGAATAAGCTCTGAGAACAAGGTATCTCAGATCAACCAAGAAAGAAGGAGTTCCAGATCTCATCCCAGGAGAAATTACCAAAGTCTCGAGTGTGGTAAGCTGAGATGGACATGATTAAAGTTCTTGCTCCTCTCTGTATCAGCTTGTTCTCAGTCTTTCTCTCCCTTCATTGACCTCTTCCTGAAAAAAAAATCTGGAACCATGTGTCTTCATTCTCAAATATGGAAGCCAGAATAACCAGATCTCTTCTCCAAACTTCTTGCCATCTCTGCCACCCAGGAAGACACAGAGCATTGAATAATCAATCTCCACTAATAAAGAGGATATTATTTTTACATATTTACAGATACTCCTTCATTTTATGGATAAGGACTAGCCTGAGAGAGAACCAGATTTTGAAGCTAGGTCCTCCTACTCTAGATTAAGCAGAGTTGTCACTATACCGTGATGTAAAGTTTTCAAACTATCTCAAAGTACAATGGTCTGCCTCAGGAGGTAGTGAGTGCCTCCTTACCACAGGCCTCCAGAGAAAGCTGGATGATACCTTATTGAATTTATGTTCAGGGTCAGATCTGATTAGATGATCTCTGAGGTCCTTTCCAAATCTGAGATCCTATGTATGTGATTTGCAAGCATTTTAAAAAGTGAAACAGTGATTATTTAGAGGCAGTATGGTCACTTCAAGATCAGGTCATGCCAGATCAACCACTTATCCTTTTTATTTTGGACAGGTTTTTTAGACTGGTAGATCCACCATAAACATTATACTGAGGACTTCAATGAAAGATTTGATAAAGTATCTCCTGCTACCATTATGGAAAAATTAGTCATATAGGATAGATGTCTACAGTGGGGTGGATTCAGAATTGGCTAAATGATCCAAGAGTGAACATGAATGGGTTGCTACCAGCTTGGAAGGGGTTTTTAATAAAATGCACCGGAGACTGCTTCTAGGCTCTGTGCTGTTCAGTATTATCAGTGACTGAGATGAAAGCATAGATGATGTACCAGTCAAATCTGGTGATGACATTGAAGTTGGGGGCATAGCACAGCAACACATTGGATGACAGAGTCAGGATCCAAAAAGATCCAAAGAGGATAAAGCAATAGCCTACATCTAATGGGATGAAATTTAACAAAAATTGTTTTAAAGTTCTACTCTTGGGTTAAAAAAACTCAAATGGAAAAATACAATCTAAGGAAGACATGGCTAGATAAGAATGGATGTGAAAAAGACCTGAGAGTTTTAATGAATTATAAGCTTAATAGAAGTGAACATTGCAACACTGTAAAAAAAAAAAAGTAAACATATATTTTGGTTGTATTAATTGAGGCACTGTGTTTCCAGCAAGGGAGTTGACAGTCTCCCTGTACTATCACCATATATAATATGTCCTGGTGAGGACTACATACGGGCAAGCGAGTTCAGGTCTGAGCATCTTCTTTTAGGAAGAATATTGAAAAACTTGGGTATTTCCAGAGGAGGGTAACCAACATAGTGGAGAAACTGGAGATTTTGCAATACAAAGAGTATTTAGACTAGAAAGAAAGAAGACTTATGGTAAACATGGTGGCTGTCTCCAAATAGTTGAAGGACTATCATGTGAAGATGGGATTAGACTTGTTATATTTGACTTCAGAAGGCAGAAGTAAGGTGGAGTAGAGGGACAAATTTAGGATTGGTGTTAGGACATGAATCCTGACAATAACTGACACTGATATAGCACTTCATGCTGGCAAAGTGTTTTGCATCTATTATCTCATTTGATCTTCATAGAGGCTGCTATTATCCCCATTTTGCAGATGAGTAAACTGAGATTGAGAGGTTGTTCCCTGCCCAGGGACACAGCTAAGGAAGTTTCAAGTATGAAGCAGCTAAGTAGAATAATGGATAGAGTGCTGACCTTGGAGTCATGAAAACCTGAGTTCAAATCCTGCCTTAGATGCTTATTAGCTGTATGGCCTTGGACACTTAACTACTATCTGACTCAGTTTCCTCAACTATAAAAAGGGGACAATAATATCATCTACCTCTCAGGGTTGTTGTGAGGATCAAATGAGATAATATTTATAAAATGCTCTGCAAACCTTAACACACTAGAGAAATGCTAGGTATTGTTATTATGATTATTATTAGCTGTTAATTAGATCTATCCAAAGTAGGATGGGCTAATTGAGAAGGAGTGGGTTGTCTCTCACTCTGTAAGGGGCATTCCTGGTCAGATATGGGTTGGGCTCAAGACCACTTAGGTACCTTCCAAACCTAGGATTTTGTGATTCTGTAACTCTCTACCCCTACTCTACCTAACCCCACAATTTTTTTAAAAAAAATATGGTTTCATAGACTCTTGTCCAAATTTAGGATCACATGTATAAATTTGTCTCTTTTCTTCTGTGGTTAAATGAGTTGACATTTATAGAGAATTAATGGAGACAGAGTCTTCGTCGTCTCTGTCAGCTACCCAGGAAAAGGCTCACTGTTGGAGATCAGATGGGTGGAGAGGTAGGCTGTGAAGATATGTGGGAACCCAGACTTTACCCCTTTATACTCTGTGAGTCCTAGTTTGATGCCAAGAACACAGTTAGGTTACCTATCTGTGGGGGAAGTACCTCCCCCTCCCTCACTTTCCTTATTTCACTAGGAGTGGAGATCAGGGTAAGGATAGAGAAAGGGAAACACTGTCGTTGGACATTTAGCTCCAGAGTTTTAGCCATCGTGGGTTTCACTCTCAGGGAAACAGAGCATGCCCTGTTGGCTTACCACCCACCAGGCCAAGCAGCCCCAATTTAGTACCCTCAACACCCACACTGATGGATGCCTTCAAGGGACTACAGTATGGGGGGCTCACACAGAGGCAGTGAGGGCGGGATATGGATAGTGGAGACAAACAACCTGTCCAAATGGCTCACTGAGGAGGCATTAGCCTAGGGTTATAGAATTCCTTGTAATGGAGTTGGGTTAAGACCTCAATCTTTACAGAAGAGACCTAGCATGTTTAATGGATATTACAGCTCTTCCTTTTGAAAAGAAGTCCAGTCTTTTGATTCGTAGCCTTCCACTCATCAGATTCATAAGCCACGTGACTTCCCTGTCTCATTCCCCATGCCACAGAATGATCTTATCTCTGGGGTCTTAGAGTCTTAGTGCTACTAAATTCAGTAATAGGTTAGACAGAACATGCAGCCACTTTCTTGGATCCCCTGCCCACCTTCTGTTTTCTTTTTAATTTCCCATGCCACACTAAATATGAGTATTTTTTTTCGTGTATTCATGAATAATTTATAGCCCACCTGGTAGGCAGTACTAGGACACTGTTCCAAACCAGAACTGTCTACGTTTATTTAACTTTTCCATGTATTGTCTCTGTAGCAAACCCATGAGCTCTCCAAGGGGACAGCAGAGATTGTGTCTGGAACTCCTTGATCTCCCCAACAACATGTAGGTCCTAGGCCAGGCACAAACCAAATAAATGCTCAATTACGACTTGTTTATTGATTGATCATTGAGGCAGATGCTTCCTGAAGACATCATTGCCCTCATTACTAAAGGCATTTGTTAAATGCACACGTCCCCAGGCATTACCCAACCTTAGCACTCATTCATCTCCTCCTCTGGTCTCTGAGATGCTGGTTGCATCATTTTCCTTTCTTGATTCCGGTGGACTAAACAATAATGTGCCATGGCACATGAAGACAACATTCGATCTGTTGTCAAGACACTAGTATAGTATACTGGGAAAAGCTCTGGACTTGGACTTGGAATACCTAGGTTTGAGTCCTGGCTTTGGCACTTATTATTTTCACCATGGGCAAATCACTTAATCCTTTTGAGTCTCAGTTTTCTCATCTATAGAATGGGTTGCTGATGAAAGTGGTTTATAAAGTTTAAGGTACTATAGAAATGAGAACTATTAATAACAAAGAAATCATGCACTTCAAGTAATTTTTCCAACAGCGGAATAGGCAACATTATCTCACTTATATCCCAGTATCTCTGTCAGGGATAGTTAATGGAGTTTAGTTAACTGAGTTAATTGTTGAAACCCAGACTGGTACAGGAGACTACCTCCTATTGACTAAATTTCTGCAAAGACCTGGAAGAGAACAGCATCCCTCCAACAGTGGCAAGTGAGAGAAGCACATGACACTGTTGTTCTTGGGTCCGTGTTCTTGACAGAGAATATGGGTCACCACAGGAACCCAACCCATATTTCATGGAAAAGTACACAGCCCTTAGCCTGGTCCTGTCTCTGATTGCTGTCCTGGTTCTTACCTTAGTCATTATGACCTTGGTCCTCCTCTGTAGAAAGCACAACAGTGAATATTGACTTGTCTACTGGCCAATAAAAAAAAGGGGGAAAAGTGACAGTGGGACCTAACCAAGCAAATTGGCTCATATGGGCTCCAACCCTAACCTTTATCCTCACTCACACCACCCTGTAACCACTGAGCTAACAGCATAATGGCCAACAGAGAAACATTAGACCTCATAGTGTCTATGAATTGGGGTCACCTGGCGAGTCTCAAAGAGAAAAGAATCAGAAGAAGAGCCAAGGGATGTGGACTGACTCCCATTTCTCCTTCCAGATCAGATTTGGCTGTCTTCTTCTGACCCTTTGACTCAGCCATAGGCCACTCACCTCCTGGCCTGAATCATCATCAGCCTTACTTCTGGAAGACCTGGTTTTTTTCACTAATTGTCCTTTATTTGTCCACTGTCCATATGTTTTATATGTCTGTCCATGTGTGGGTTAATGTCCATAATGTCCCAGAGGTGTGTCTTGTAATTTTCGTCCTGAGCCCCAGCACAGCGGCCCTTATGGAAGAGGATTGATTAAGGTTCTATGGCCAGCTGCTATTCAATTGGTTGGAAGGAACTAAGTTTTATTAAGATTTGGGAAACTGAAGTCTAGTGAATAAGGCTACAAGTTGGTTTAAAGAGGGGCAACTAAGTGGCACAGTGGATAGAGGACTGATCCTGGAATCATGAGGCCCTGAGTTCAAAACTTATTAGTTGTGTGACCCTGCACAAGTCACTTAGCCCTGATTTCCCCCACCACAAAAAGAAAAGCTTACCAGAGAGATAATCCAACTTTAGAGGGCCTAGCTACATTCTGCCAGTAGTAGAAGTGAGATTTGAACCTAAGTTCTTTGAATTCAAATATAATATTCTTTCCACTATTCTATTTTGTCTCTGTTGGACTCCCTTGGATCAACAGGAATGAAATCCATCTTTCCTCTTTATTTGCTCATCATTAAAATTGGGGTTAGGAGAGTCCATAATCAAATCTCCACTTGAACTCCTTAGAGCTGGTATCCTTCTTCCTGGCAAAGAGAAGCAGCAGGGATTTGGTTTCTAAGGTTTTTATCTGTGCTGGTTCAAGTAGAAACTCATGTGTATGTGTCCCAGTTCACCTTTGCAATTCTGTGAAATGAAGCTGGTGGGAGATGGTCAGCCTGGCATCCTAGAGAATTGAGTGGGTATTATCAGGTCTCTGGGAGCTTGGCTTGTCAGCCTTGTTACCCTCCATGAGAGCTAAAGGACTAACTGATAAAAATGTCTAAGGATGAATAGAGTAATTCAGACTTTAGAGACAGTGGGGACTTTTTCAATGATCCTTTATCACCATTTAATACCAAAAGGGGTTTGCATGGGGTGACATGGCAGAATCAAGGCTTCTTTAATACTTGGAAGAAGTATTTATGTGTCTCATCCTTTAGTTAACGTGTTTTGACAGATGCGGTTTCAAGGTGCATAAAGTCTGGAGTTGGGGAGAAAAAAAGCCTGATCACTGGAGGCTTGGAATTTAGATTTACCTCTCTCTGAATAGAGCCATTGTGTTGTACAGAGGAGCTAGTGAGAATGCACAGCCACAGCAGTGCTCCGATTTAAAACACTATATACCAGGTGGATTTGCTCTTAGTGATCAGAATATTAAGTGTCACCATCCCCTTCACAGAGAGCTGGAGAGATTATTTGTTTGGGAAAGAAAGACGAGTAGGCACAATACTGAAGCGGAAGGAACCTCGGATGAGGTGACATCTCCAGTGCTGGATGAGCACCCTTCCATGTGACTGAGTGGTGTGGAGGACAGGAAGCTGGCCTGCACATCACATTTAGGCTGTGCCTCTTTCCTGGTAGAGAGAGTTTCTTCTTACTCTTGGGCAGATGAATTCAGAATCTCACTTAATACATTTTTCTTTTCCCTGTATTTTTTTTCTGTTTGCTCTTTGAGAGGAAATACACATCAATATCCAACTGACTTGGGTAGTAATAAGGGAACAAATGATTGGTTGAAATCAATCATTTTAATTTAATATTTCCTTCTGGGCCCACAAAGGAGGGACTATACAGAATATCAAAGTGGAACACCTGTTTGGAATGGATGGCAATGCCAGGACAGGTGCGGCATACCACCTTCCCTGAACTTGGCATTTATCATTCAGGATATGCGGGAAAAATCTCCAGTGGAGAAGGAAGCTTATCTTATCTCTTTCCTGAAGCTGGCAAGCTGAACTCCCTCCCCAGCTGTGACCCTACCCTGAAATAAGCCCTGTTTATCTTTGTCTTGACCTGTCTCATCTGGGAAATAACAGACCAAATGCCTGCTCTCCTTAAGAGGAGATATCTTAAGCCAAGAACCCCAGGGCAGTGATATAGCCCTCTCAGGACATAACTTGAAAGAACCAGTATAGACCCACACCATGAAAAAATACTGGGTCTGTAGAGGCAGATTTACTACCTGTGTGACTTTGGGTATATTATCTAACCTCTCTGGGCTTCTCAGTTTCCTCATCTGTAAAATAAGGAGGTTGGACTAGATGATCTCTAAGGTTCCTTTCATCTCAAATTCTCTGATATTATGAACTCTCCCCAGTACCAGATGCAAGGAGTGTGTGTTGCGGGGGAAGGGGGGTTCTGTACTGAGGCACACCTAGGTCAACCAATGGTGACCAGGGATTGTCAATTCATGGAAATACCGTACCAGTGAAGATATTTGCTCAAATAAAAAATCCCTAGTGAGCAGTATGCCCTCGGCTTTCCATATCTGGGTTTCCACTGCAGCTACATAACTTAAATATATTGATGGTAATTATTTTTTTAGAATATACCAATAAAATTGTCTGATTATTTTAGTCACAAAACAAATAGCCTCAATTAAAGCAAAAATAAAGCTGGGGGTCTGCAGTTTTCATGAATGTGAGAGCAGCTACAAGTCAGGAGCTGGAAAGCCAGCAGCTGCAGCCTCCTGTCAACAATGCAGGCTAGAAGGATCCCCAAATCAAGCATGAAATAGAAGAGGAGCAGAGAAAAGCCAAAGGGGAGCCAGAGCGGGCAGGACATGTCTAATTGCTCAGGAGCATCCGGTCATTTTATCCTTCATCAGGCAGGAAAGGTGGGGTTAAGACCAAACCCTAGGCTGGTAGAGTTGGAGCAGGAAGGAATTTTAGAGGTCATTTAATCGAACCCCTCCATCTCTCCCCAATTTTAGAGATGAGGTAATGGAAGCCCCAGAGAAGCTAATGATTTGCCCAAAGTCACACGAGTAAGAAGTGGCACTGGCCTTTGCAGACAGTATTTGTTCACATTTGGATCATTGCTGGTTCTAAAAAGCACTCACTGCTCTGTGCCCATTTTCAAGAAATTTGGAAGGCACGATTAGCTGTGTCCACTTGGGCTAACAGCACATTAAAATAAAAAGGTTAGAGTTCTTTCTTTTTTTCTAGAAACATACTATAAACTTAAATACAAAATGAGAAAAGAAAAGGTATTGCCATGTGCACAGCAGAATGTAAGAGAGGATTCAAAATATACAGTAATAAATTTCCATTTCAAGAAAGCCTATATAATAAATACTATACATGGTGTTCAGAGCTGTCCATCTTTTACTTCCTTGTGAATTTTCTTTTGTTGTCTTCTGTGCACTTTTTATTTTGTTCCTTCCCCCGCTTCCTCCCCCAAGAAGGCTATAATTAAACACAGATATATTTATATGTATACACACATACATACATATATGCATGCACATATACACACAAACATGTATACATACATATACATATACTTATATATCTTTAATCATACTAATATATAGACATATACATTCATATGCATTTATGAAAGATTATACTATATTTGTTTGTCCTCTGTTTCCCTAAGGGTGGATAATATCTTCCTTCATAAGTCCAAGTCTCTCCATATTTTTCTAAGGCCACCAACTCACCATTTCCTACACCACAGCAATATTCCAACCTTACACTGTCTAGTTATTTTAAATAGTCTAAATAATATTAATTAACATGGCTGATATATAGGTAGTTCCTCTATACTATAGGAAAAATAGTTTCCCTATTTTTCTCTTTTGATTAAATCTATTTTAGCTTTAACTTTGAGATCATGATTATTACCCCTGCTTTTTTCCCTAGTAAGTTCTACTCCTAATCTTTATTTTATGTTTGTGTGTATCTCTTATTTCCTATCCTTCCTGACTCCTCTATTGAACTTCTATCTGCTACCTTGCCCTCCTATTACTTAAACTACCCCCCTCCAAAGATCTCTTTCTTATCCTCCCCCCTGACCCTTTCCCATTACCCTCTCATTTCTATCTGAATTTAGAAGACTTTTATAACCTTTCAGATATATGGTATTCCCTCTTTATCCCATTCCCATTAATCTAGACACCCTTCTGTACCCCTCTTTCCTATTCCCTCACCCTCTTGTTTCTTTATAAATTTAGAAGACTTTCATTTCCCTCTAAATGTATACATTATTCTCTCTTTAACCCAGATCTGATGTGAGTAGGGTTCCCTCTAAAAAATCTCTCCCTTATCCTCTCCCACCATCCCAATCCCCTTAGTCTGTTATTTCTTTCTGAATTTAGAAGACTTTTATACTCTTCTAGATATATATATATATGTATATATATATATATATATATATATTATTCCCTCTTTAACCTATTCTCCATGAGAGTAGGGTTCCAGAACTACCAGCCTTCCTCCCCCATCTAATTCCTCTGTGTTAGTTCTTCCTCTCACACCTCATTTGTATAAGATAATTACTCTTTTTACCTCTTCCTAGAAGGTATTACTTTTTAGAATCACATCATACTCAAGTCTACCCCAATCTTTCTTTCAAACTACCCAATTACTAACAACAATCTCAGACATATGTTTTATATTTCCTCATATAAAAAGTAAATAATCTGTCCTTATTGAGTCTCTTGTAATTAGTCTTTAATGCAGGTCTGCACAACCTGCAGTACAGGAAAACATCCTTTGTCTGTAGAGGAAATCCTTTGGTGGGCTGCAGGTTGTGCAGTCCTGCTTTAATGTGTACCTTCATATTCTCTTAGATCTTATATGTCAAATTTTCTATTAAGTTCAGGAAGTTTTGCAACAAAATCCTAAAATTCTGTCAATTCATTGAATATCCATTTTTTTTTTTCATTCAGGATTATGCTTAACTTTGCTGGGTATGATTTCTTTGGCCACAACCTCAGTCCTTTTGCATTTTGATAAATAGAGTTCCAAGATCTGTGGTCTTTTAGTGTCACTGCTGCTAGGTTTTGTGGCTGGATCAACTGTATCTGAATTGTTTTTTTCTTGTTGCTAATAATACTTTCTCCTTGAGTTAGGGGCTTTGGAATTTGACTATGATGTTCCTATAGATTTTCCTCATAGGATCTCTTTCAGGTGCGGATTGCTGGATTTTTTTTCTACTTTCCCCTCTTGTTCTAATGCTTCAGGACAATTTTCTTTATTGTATTATTGTATCAAGATTCCTTTTTTGATCATGGCTTTCAGGTAGTCTGATTATTCTCATTTTCTCTTCTTGATCTGTTCTCCAGATCAGTTGTTTTTCTTATGAGATGCTTCACATTCTCTTCTATTTTTTCATTCTTTATATTTTGTTTTGTTATTTCTTGGTTTCTTAGAACTTTGCTGGCTTCCCCTTGCCCAATTCCAGTTTTCAAGGAATTGCTTTCTTCCTTAAGATTCATAATCTTGCTTTTTTTAATTGTTCTTATTTTAAAATTTTTTTCCTCAAGCTCTCTCATTTGATTTTTAAAGTCTTTTTTAAGTTGTTCCATTTAACATTACTCTTTGGGGTAGCAGAGGCTTTTTTTGCTTCAGTATCCTGCTCTGAAGATGAATCTCAGTCTTCTCTATTCCCATAGTAACTTTCTACAATTGGGTTCTTTCTCATTTGCCTGCTCTCTCTCTCTCTCTGTCTCTCTCTCTCTGTCTCTCTCTCTCTGTCTCTGTCTCTCTCTCTCTCTCTGTCTCTCTCTGTCTCTCTCTCTCTGTCTCTGTCTCTCTCTGTCTCTCTCTCTCTCTCTCTGTCTCTCTCTCTCTCTCTCTCTCTCTCTCTCTCTCTCTCTCTCTCTCTCTCTGTCTCTCTCTCTCTCTGGAGTAGCAGCTTATTATTGTAACCACCTCTAGTCCTGGGGTATGGATGATGGTACCTCTGGCCTCAGATCCTCCTTCAGGTCTCCTCTCTGGCCTGGAACAGAAAACCAAAAACTCCACCCTCCTGTAAGTGCCTTCAGCCTGTGGCGTCCCACCCCACTGCTTCTGAACTCATTGGGTGTGTGCTGGTTCCTTCTCACCCAGAGCTGCCTCTGGGTGGCACAGCTGGGCCTGCCAGCCCTCATCAGCAGGGGTTCCCTTAATCTTCCCCTGCTCAGACACCCAACTCCCCACACTGTTTGGGAGGTGAAAATTCTCTTGACTGGGGCAAGGTTACCCCCCTACCCTCCTAGCCCCTGGGCTCTCTGCTTGTTATTTTAGCGGAACTAGCCTGGAGGTGTATAGACTTCACAGGGACCAAACCTCAGTCCTGGGATTTTTCTTCAGATCTCCAGTTGTCCCAGAAGGACCACTCTTCTCCCCCAACTCTTTTTTTTTTTTACTTTTACCACTCTATGTTTGTCTGGAGGTACTATTTTGTCTTGTTTGTGGGGGAAATCTAGAGAGCTTGGAATTTTTTTATCCATTCTGCCATCTTCCCACAATCCTCTCTAGAGTTCTTTTTGCAAAGACTTGAAACTCAACTTTGGTTCTGAGTGTGTAATTGTGACATCATTCCCTTCTCTTCCCCTACGGTGTCCTCCAGCCTTGTCCAATGAGTTATGAGTGAGATAGGACACCGCCTCCAGCTCCACCCTAGAAATTCACAATGTAGCAAGGAAATAAGACTTATGTACATGAAACCACCAGGTGATGCAGTAGAGAGTTCTGAACCTGGAGTCAGGAAGACCAGAGTTCAAAACCAGCCTCAGACACTTAGTAGTTGTGTGACTCTGGGTAAATCACTCTGCCTCAGTTTCCCCATCTGTAAAATGGGGCAATAATAGTGCTTACCTCCAAGGTTGTTTTGAGGATAAAATGAGATAATATTTGTAAAGTGCTTTGCAGACCTCAAAGAGTTATGTAAATGTTAGTTATCATAGAATGAAAAATAAATATATACTAGGTTATTTGACTCAGACAAAGCAACAATGGAGTTCAAAGAAGAGGGAAATTCTTGTAGACTGGAGTGCTCTAGGAGAGCTTCTTGGAGGCTGTGGAACCTCTAGCAATTCTTATATTTAGTGCAAAGATTTTGGACTGTTTTTCTTTTATTTCCAAACAAAGTAGCAAGAGCATTCAGCCCTCTTCTTAATTCCTAATAAGGGTTTTAATCCATGTCCTGTGCCTAGTGGTCACTGGCCTGGGGCCTTCTCCATTGTTCAAGGGGGTCAAATTGACAAATTGCTTGCCTGCCTTGGTGTGAGCACTGGGGGAATCCATTTCCCTCTCCATCAAGTAGGTGTCCTATCTCTGCTCCTTTTCTTGGCTTCCTTCCTATACTTACCATGACTGTCTCAGGAGGCAGATAGGCAACCCAGAATGAGGGTTTAGATGCAAACAAAATTCCAAGGGTTCCAAGCTGGGAAACAATAGGAAGGGGTACCCTGTCCTGCCAACAAGATGAGAAGCAACTCTACCCTCATAAAGCTAGACTAGACCAGAGAACGAGCCTGGAAAATCAATTTCAAGTCCCTTGAAGAATCCCCTATCTCCGTTTACACACTGACTGCAGTGGAAAGGGCACTGGACTTAGAATCAGAAGAAGTGGGTTTGAATTCTGGTCCAGACACTCATTACATTTGACCAATAATTAAACTTCTTACCTTATATGTGAGGAACATGCTCTATTAATCTTAAAGCACCATTATATACTAGCACATGGCAAGCAGACAAGTTTACCCAGACCCTTAAAATTCAGTAATGAGCATTAGCCAGTCAGGCAACTAGATTGCTCAGTAGATAGAGGCTGGGCCTGGAGTCAGGAAGATTTACCTTTCTGAGTTCAAATCTGCCCTTCGATACTTCCTAGCTGTGTGACCCTGGGCAAGTCGCTTAGCCCTGTTTGCCTCAGTTTCCTCATCTGTAAAATGAGCTGGAGAAGGAAATGGCAAACCACTCCAGTATCTCTGCCCAGAAAACCCTAAATGGGGTCATGAAGAGTCAGACATGACTGAACAACACTTACCAATTAACAAGTAGTTATTAAGTTACTACAAATAAACAGTAATGACAGCAAAAACTCTATCCTGTTCCTGTCCTCTAGGACTTCACATTCCAGTGGAGGAGACAACATGTAAATAACTAGGTACATTCAAGGCATAGTCAGAGGAAGTAAAAGGCACTCTCAAAGAGGAAGGCATTAGCAGCTAATAGACTGAGGAAGGCCTACTGCAGAAAGTGGAATCTGGGCTAATGCTAATGTCTCTACTCTCCACATTAGTTGACCCCACTTGCAGGCCAAGGCCACCACCACCACTAACATACATGCCCCTTCACCCTGGGATATATATGTCAGTGTTGGTGTTTACAGTAGGAGCTGGTAGGTGTTTGTGAAATACACATTTGAAGGGTTTGTGCAAATCTGTTCTTGCTGAGTAAAAGCATATGGGGTTGGGGTGGAGGTTATTGCCCCTGTAGGTGTGATGAGGGGCTAGTATTCTCTGGCATAGGGACCGACATTAGGCTGTGAATCACTTCTTCCTCTTTCTCACCTCCTCCTCTTTCTGTTGGTACAGTAAGGGTCCTTAGCATGGGGTATCAGAGCGAAAAGTGTCTCAGGGAAAGGTGATGAAATTTCAAATCACAAAACCGGACAGGAAAAGAGAAATTGAGGGCTGAAAAGGGAGTGACCTTCCTGCATCCCCACAGGCCTGCAGCTGGGAGCCTGTATTGTCTCTGCTTTCTGTCTGGCACTGAGAATGCAGATTTCTGCTACTAAATAGCAGAACTGGGATGGGGTTGGCTACTGCCAATGTGATGCAAACAGCTGTCCTGGCACAGGAGCATCTTAATTAGATATGAATATATTGATGTGGATAAATATTTGTATTTGTCCTAAAAGGAGGAAAGGGAAAAAAACAGTGTTAGGGGATGAGCTGACTTCCAGAACTGTCCTGACCTACTCAGCCCCAACAGACCCCTGACCCTCATCTCTCATTGACTTTTGCCACCTCGTAGACTCCAGCCCCTTTTCCTTTTCACTGACCCCCCAGCACCAGTCCCCCTTACTTCTCAGACATCCCAAACCCCTGACCCTCTTAGGGACACAAGCTTCTCACTGATTCCCTTGTAATTTCCAATCCCCTTTGTTTTCTCCACAGGCCTACCTTGACAGAGCACAGCTTTCCTTTCTTATGATCCAACCCCTCACTGACCCCAGACACTGACCCCTCACAGAACACATGATCTTTCCCTATCACTGATCCCAGCCCTTTCTTCCCTGTTCAGACCCCAGCCTCTCACTGACCCCCCAATCCCTCTTCCTCCCATAAATTCCAGCCTCTCCCAGACCCCCTAGATCTTAGCCCCATTCCCTCCACATAACTACTTCCTGCATCTATCAGGTCATGGCCTTCTCTGATTGTATTTTGCTCCTCTTGGTCCGCTTTCTGTCTTTCCCATTTCTCTTGGGAGACAGAGTCTGCTGTGGGGAGAGGAGGGATGAGGAGAAATGAGATTCAGCTCATCATTGTTCCTTCCCCTCTATGAGGAGAAGAGAATGTTTTTTCCTGAAAAATCACCCTTGCTCCTTTAGTTATTTCCCAGCTCCAATCTCTTCCTGAGTCACTGAGAATAAGTACTCCCTAAACAGCCTGCACTGGGGGGAATCAGCAGGTTTGGAGTTTAAATAGGTCAAATCAAGATGCACTGAGATTACCATTGTTTCAAATAAATAAGATTAAACTAACTGCATGAAGCCCTCTTCCCACTGGACTCTAAAATGCTTCATTAAAACTAACTAGCTGTGGCGACTGGTGAGACTCTGTTCCTGGTCAGAGGGAAGTCTAGCAGTTTAAGAGGCATGAGGATTGAAAGGAAGCCTTTGCCCCCTTCCTCTCTGCAGGGATGTCAGAGGTCTTATAGACCTTCATAGTACATAAAAATTGCCATGGTCCCTGTAGGCCCTGACTCCTACGGGCCAGAATGGAAGACTCCAGGCCAGGGCTGGGGAACCTGCAGCCTTGAGACCCTCTAGGTCCTCAAGCATGGCCCTTTGACTGACCCCAAACTTCATAGAACAAATTCCCTTAATAAAGGATTTGTTTTGTAAAACTTGGCCTCAGTCAAAAGGTGGCACCTGAGGACCTAGAACGCCATATGTGGCCTTGTGGCTGCAGGTTCCCCACCCCTGCTCCAGAATATCAAAGAAGCAGCAATTGCATAGTGGCCACAGTGCTAGGACTTAGAATCGGGAAGACCCGAGTTCAAATACTGCCACTCCTTGTTGTTGTTCTCCAGTCATGTTCAACTCTTCGTGACCCCATTTAGGATTTTTTGGCAAAGATACTGGACTCGTTTGCCATTTCCTTCTTCAACTCATTCTAAGCAAACAGGGCTAAGTGACTTGCCCAGGGTCACACAGCTAAGAAGTACTTGAGGTTGGATTTGAACTCAGGTCTTCCCCAGCTCTGTCTCTACTGTGCTACCTAGTTGCCTTGCTGACACTGATACTTGCTAACTATTTGACTCTGGGTAAGTCTTTTTAGAATTCTAGCTTCCTCATCTATAATATTGGAACAATCATATTTGCACTCCTTGCCTGTTGTGAGGTTCAAACCAGATAATGTATTGTCAAGCCCTTGGCAAACTTTAAAATGCTACATTAATGTCAGTTATTGTTATTGCTTTGGGCTCTAAAAACTTCACCTCGTATCTAGTGGCAAGTTCTCCTACATAATTACTGTGGGAATGAGACACGGCATGGTGTGGTGCATTGAGGGCTGGTCTCAAAGGCACAAAGACCTAGGTTCAAGTCTGGCCCCAATACATACTGGCTGCATTACATTACCTCGGGCAGATCTTTGAACTGCTTCATACCCTAGGCCAGAGGTAGCAAACATGGCTCAGACTAAAATGTAATTGGGAAGTATCTAACAAAGTAAATAAAAATATAAAAAACCATAGGTAATATTAATACATAGTTGTCTAAGTCATTATATAGCCCGCAGGAATCTTTACCTATCATTTGTTGTTGTCCACTCACCTCGGATGCTTCAGGACAGGTGGACCAATTGTCCATGGGGTTTTCTTGGCAAGGGTGCTGGAGTGATTTCCCATTTCCTTCTCCAATTTTATGTGGTCAGGGTTCAAGTGACTTGCCCCGGGTCACACAGCTAATAAGTATCTGAGGTCAGATTTGAACTCTGGTCTGACTGTATGCCAAGTGCTCTTAACCACTGCACAGCCTAGCTGCCCCCATCTACCATTTAGTAGGTTTCTATTTGAGTTTGACACCTCTGCTCTAGGCCTTCTCTGAGACTCTAAGTAAGAAGCAGAGAGCAATGGACCTGTTGGTAGAAGAAAGTTTCCTCCCCCAGAAGTTCCTATCAAATAAATCAGTCTGGGCCCTTTTCCTAATTAACATGGGAACCAAGATTGATATTATTTGAATTATCTAGAGTGTCAGAGTCTGAAGGGACCTCAGACACCATCTAGTTCAAAACCTACTTTTATGGGAAAAATGAGGCCCAGAAAGAGAAAGTGGTATCCTAGTTGCAAAGCTGAGATTAAAACCCAGATTACCTCACCCCTACCCAACCTCAGTGGCTCCCGCTTGCCTCCAGGACTAAATACAGACTGCTTAGCCTGGCAGGTTAAGGACTAGAACTATTTATTTACCTTTCTGACTTTATTTCACATACTCTTCTAGCCAGCCTGAACAGTTCCCCAAACTTGACTTACTATCTCCTAACTCTTACTAGCCATATCCCATGCTTGCCACCCCTCCCTTCTCATCCACACCTCTCAGAATCATCTTCTATCAAGGCCCAGCTCAGGTACCACTTCCTGGGAAGCTTTTCTGGATACCCTCCTCAAATATTCTCACAAAACTTATCTGATCCTTCCTTCATCCCCTTCACTCTCTTGCCTTGTGTTCTATTTCTCTATATACATGTCATATCCCCAAATATCTCAGTCACTTGCATCTAGTAGGCACTTAATAAATGTTTAGTTGAGTTTCCAGTGTACCACCCTGCTTGTCCTTTGATTTAATAAATACCCCTACTCTGCGACTGTATTTCGAGGCATTAAATAATTTTTCTGGGGAAAGGAAGAACTGAGTATTTCCACCGAGTTTCTTGAGAGAGCCAAGAAGACCCTCATTTTGTAGTCCAGAGCTACAAAGCAGTGAGCCCTGGGTTCTCCAAGAACTTCTCTCATCGGAATGAGTCTCAGGTAGCAAAAATGGGAGTGAATTCTACCCCTTGCTACTATAATTCTACTCCCAGAGGATCCTGGAAGTGGGAGCAGGACTCAAGAAGAAGGCAGCTATTTGGGCAAGTGAGTGAGGCCTGATTTTAAGACAGGAATAAGTCATCTCATTTGTACCTTTCTTAGTATGATCTCTCCATCCTCAAAGTTTTCAGGGAACTCCCTTTGCCTCCTGGACAATAGTCCAGGAAATAGTACCTGAAAAAGATCCAGAAAATAAAGTTCTTGTCAACAAAGTCCTTGCCACAATAAAATGGTTCAGCATCAGAAATAGACATGATTTTATCAGTAGAAATGACATTAAGGAAGCTATGTCAACATCTGATTTGCTATTGTACCCTGAGGACTATGGGACCTTGCCATCTGACTTGCAGCCAAAACTTCTATGTGTGTGTCTCCCCTATTGGAATGTGAGCTCCATGGAAGAAGAGACTGTCTTACTGTCTCCTTTACATCCCTATCATTTAGCCAAGTGTTTGATATATACAAAATGATCAATAAATGTTTTTTCATCATTCATTCTTTTGTTCATTCATTCATTCTCCTACTCTCTGCTCTCTACCACAGTGGTTAGCATGTTCCATTTGCCTGTCATTAGATGGTAAATTACAGGAGACTAGGATCCATGTTACGTCTATCTTTGTGTTCCAAAAGTCCAGCCCAGGGCCCTGCGTTCAGTAGGGTACTTAAGAAGTGTTTGTTGAGTTGGATTGAAATGAATTGGCCATTTCATAGGATTATAGTAAATGCGTGTTGATGAATCATTGATTTAAAAGTGGAAGGAATCTTAGAAGTCACATAGCCTGACCCCCTTACTTTGCAGAGAAGGAAAAGTCACTTGTCCAGCATCACACAGGTAGTAAGCCTGAGTTTATGGTAGGAGTAGGATTCGATCCCAGGTCTTCTTACTCCAGAACTAGTCTTCTTTCCAATGCACCCTGCTGCTCTCATGCCTCCTAGCACTCTTCTGAGATCAGCAGATACTCAATAAATAGTATACTATTACCCCCAAAAGGTCCCACCATGGGCTAAAACACACATGGATGCCAACCAGAGAAACTGCCTGCAGTTTGGCAACCACTTCGCAATTTATAATAATTATCCTTTCTACATTGTGACTTTCCCCATCATGGTTTTGATATATTGCAGGTAGACATAAGAAATTAGATGGGAATCTGGGGGGAGTTTTGAGGAAGCTACAGACAACAGGTGAAGGCCAGCAGAGGACACAGAGCCTATGACCAAATATTTAACCCCAATTTTCCAATAAGATACTGTTAACACCCTATAAAAGAAAAAGAAAAAACTCAGATTCTCTGGGAAGGCCAGAAAATTGTACATGGATTTTCCAGATGGAAGGGAGTTAGGTGGAAGGGATAACTGTATTACAGAGTTGCCTGGGGCACATGGGGTTAAGTGACTTGCCCAGCATTATCTAGCCAAAAATGTTTCAGGGGTGAAACTTGAACCCAGGTCGTCCCGACTCTAGGACTATCTTTCTATCCCACTGTTCACCAATGCCTCTCCTATGCTGTCATTTAGTACATTAAAATTGAATTCACATATATCACATTTTACAACAATAAGGGAAGACCTTTATCTTTTATGGTAACTGGAATCAAGTGTGTCCTTGGGGTAGGCAACCCTACATCTCTCCTTGGTTTCTTGCAGCAAAATCCATTTTTTGTCCTGCCTCTCCATCCCAAACCTCTTTATCTATAGCCCCCTCCCTCCAGGGGAGAGGTTAAACTTCACTTTTTTCTTATCTTAGGGTGATAATTGGATACTCAGTAAGTCCAACCTTCCACCCCCACAGTCCCCTCTGCACATTCTTTACTGATTTATAAATCTGACAAATTCTTGGTCTGGCAGGAGATGACCATAAGAGCACCTAGCTGTCAAAGAGGGGAAAGGCAGGCTGTAGTACCCCGGAGACCAAGAATTGGGAAGTCACAGAGTGCAGGCTTTTCCCACTCCCTTTTTAGTTTGTTCCTGGGAGAGGAAAGAAGAGAGAGGTTCTGGGGCTGTCCTCAGTGCTCCCCTTCCTTCTCAGGCAGAGCACAGAGAGAGGACCTGATAAATGCTGGAGTGGACTCGAGGTACGTGAGTCTGACCAAAACAAGAACTATTTCTTAAAGGGTATTAAAGTTTGTAAAGTGCTATATGTTTATTGCCTCATTTTGTCCTCGAAACGGTCCTGACCCTGCAAAGGTGACTGTCCTCATTTTAACGGTGAGGAAACTGAGGATCAGGGAGTCTAGCGACTTGCCCAAGATCATGCAATTTGTAAACAACCTAGGAGGAATTCGAACCCAGCTCTTCTTGACTCCAGAGATCAGCACTCTATCCTCTCTACACTATGCTTTTCCAACAGCCTGGAGTCTTCGCCTTATATCTATGAAAATTACAGGGAGAATAGCAATAGTGGGGGAGGGGGGGTGTCCTCTGAGGCTGTGCAGGCTCTGGACATCCCTGCAGAGAGCAAGGGGGAGAAGGGCCTCTCTCAGTCCCTCTGCTCTTTCAACTGCTAGGCCTCCCCAGCAACCATCCTTCCTTTGCTTTAATGAGAAATTTTATTTAGCTTATAGTTGGGGGAGGGGTTCACAGAGTTATTATCATTGAATTTATTTGCAACAATGCTAACTATAGTGCCTCTGCCTTGACCTAGTTAAACCCAAGACCTGCTGACTCCTCCACTAAGACAGGCTGCTCAGGGAGCTCTCTAAGGCAAGACAGGAGACCAGCTTTCCTGACTGCAAGTCCAGGGATCTCTGCATTATGGCACAGTGCCCCTCACTCGTTTCAAGTGTGTTCCTGGGCCACAGGCAGCTGTGCAGGAAGGCTTTATCACTGTATCTCTTTTGTCAACCTCAGTTGCCTTGTCTGTAAAATGGGGCTGATAATACTGGCACTATTATACCTCTCAGGAGTGTGATAAGGCTTGAATGAGATGGGAATGGGAAATACTTTACATATCCTAAAAAGCATGGTGGTGGTGGTAGTAGTGTAATAATAGTAGCAGCAGTAGCAGCAGTAGTAGTAGCAGCAATAGTAGTACAAGTAAAGTAGTAGTACTACTAGCAGTAGGAGTAGAAGTAGGAGTAGTGCCCTGGCCATCTTGAAGGGCCTGCTTTTCTCCTCTAGGAGAAGGGGTCCTTGGAAATGACTGAACTGTAAGGTGGGGAATCCCATGAGCTGGTATTCAAATGCTATTTTGCAATACGTGGGGAAGGCATGTTTTTTGCTTTATGCCACCAGTCTTATAAACAGCGGTTCAGGAAGAGAAGTGAGGGCTTGAATGATGAGAAAGAGAGGGTCCAGACTCGAATGATGATCCTCGCCCTCCACCCTGTTCCTTAGACAACAGTCTCCAGTCCACTAAATTCTAGGGCTCAACCTACAGAGACTCATCTTTCCCCAGTTCTTTCTCTATCCCTGAGACATTTTCCCCCTGCTTTGAAAATGGCCCTTCCTGCTCCAGCCAAGGGCTCAGTTTGTTGTGCAGACACAATATAATGTGTCCGTCAGTCTGGGAGTCAGGAAGCCTGTGATCTAGCCTTACCTCTACCACTAATCTGCTGTATGGCTATTTAGCAAATTGCTTCTCTTCATTGGATCTCAGTTTTGTAAAATGAGTAGCCTGAGTGGGAGGATGCCAGACTTCCCTCCCAGCTCTGCCACTGTATGTGTCTGGAAAGGAAGGAGCCTGAATGTTAAAGCTTACCTTTTCTCCCTCCCCTGGCAGCCTTCTATGCTCTTTGATTGTAAAAGTCTCTCCCATCATGAATGTTCTGAGTCTGTATGGAGAGGACAGAGACAGAGGGGCAGAGGACTAGGAGCTAATAAGTCTGTTTATTAAGTCTCCGAGTTCTGCACAAGAGGAGACCACGTCTGGCCCCTGCCTTGAAGGAAGTGCCAGTGTAACTGGGGAAACCGGACACATGTCCAGAATTGTGGGGCATCGGATACCTGTTAGTCAGAGGGTAGGTTGAGAGGGGTGATTGCTTTAGGGAGAGATGAGAATACTCCCAGAAGGCTTCATGGCAGAGTTGAGCTTTGAAGAACAGGTAGATTCTGGAGGGCATAGGAGCCATAACAAGAGTTTGACACATGTGGTTCCTGCTGTGGATGTGGAGATACAAGGCCTTAAGGAAAGAGGTCACCTGAATTATGGTTCCCCAGTTTGTTCTTCTACACCCTGGGTAAGAGCCGAAGACTCATGGAAGGGGGGCAAATGAAGGACAGAACAATATAATGAAAAGTCTCATCAGTAGAGTCAGGAGCCCTGGACTCTACCTCTGCCTTTAATTGGCTTTTGTGACCTTGGACAAGTAATTTCCTCTCTCTGGGTCTCAATTTTCTCACGTATAAGACCAAAGTATTGGGGTGGCTAGGTGGTGCAGTGAATAGAGCACAGACCCTAGAGTCAGGAGGACCTGAGTTCAGATCCAACCTTAGACACTTGACACTTACTAGCTGTGTGGCCTTGGGCAAGTCACTTAACCCCATTGCCTTGCCTCCCCCCTCCAAAAAAAAAAAGAACAAACAAAAACCATTTCGGGGGTTGTATAGAGGATCAAATGAAAGAATGATAAAAAGTTTTGTACAGGTTAAGACAAAGCATTGTTTTTACTGATTAGAAATGGGTTTGAGCCCTAAACTAAGAGATCAGAGACTTTCTGATCTTACCTTCAGGGATTTCAATTGCCTAATTCAATTCAACTTGATAAATATTTATTAAGCACCTACCTTGTGCCAAGCATTGTGCTAAGAGCCTACGGATACAAAAAGAGGCAAAATACAGTCCCTGACCTCAGGGACTAATTTGCATGAAAACAAATATATACAAAGCAAGCTGAATACTGGATAAATAAGAAATAATTAACAGTGAGTATTAAGGGAGGTTAGGGAAGGCTTCCTGTAGAAGGGGGCGGATTTTAACTAGGACTTAAAGAAACCAGTTTGGTCAGTAGTTGGAATAAAGGAGGGAGAGCATTCCAGTCATGGGGGACAGCCAGAGAAAATGCCTGGAGACGAGAGATGGTCATTGTTGTGTTTGTCCTTCGTTCTTGAAGAGGACCATGACATCAGGAAAAATGATGACATGACTTGCAGTTGACTTTGATTTGAGTGAGGGAGGGTTCTGCAAGGTCACCAGCCTCTCTTTCTCCTCCAGAGCCATCCTGGTGAATATCAGGCCACTGGATGAGAGATGGAGAGTCTTGTTCATGAAACAGCTGGGTGGCCAGTGTCACCAGATCAAAGAGTAAGTGATGGAGAGTAAGGTGTAAGAAGACTGGAAATGTAGGAGGGGGCTGGGTTATGAAGGGCTTTGAATGTCCAGTCTGGAGAGGGGGTGAATGGAAGACCTCAGGTACTGATAAAGCACTTTCAGATAGTCCAGACTAGGGACATAATAGAAAATGCAGCTGAGGTTAAAAACAAAAGATATTGATACAGTTTCATACATACATGCATATACATAATGCCTTTATGTATCACTTTCTATATTATATAGCACTTTAATGTTTGCAAAATGCTTTACACACATTAAACTCATTGGAAGGTAGGTCTCACAGTTACTCTTTTTACCAGTTTACAAATGAGGAAATCAAGGTTTGCAGGGGTTCTATAATACGCCCATGATCCCAATTAGTAAGAATCAGGGGCAAGCTTTGACCTTATGATACCCTGGAGCTCAAGTCCTACCTTCTTTTCCATTCTTTTCTACTTTCTGTATTCTTGGCCCAAGATGTTACAGTATTTCCATTGTTGGGTAGGGGCAGGAGACCATCTCCCCAGGTGGGTCCATCAAGGTCCAAAGCAAGTCTAGTCTGGAGCTGTCTGGGGCCTCCTCCCCAGCTCAGCTCAAACCCTTTTCAGTGCAAGGAGCTTCAGACTTGCCTCTGGTTACCTGTCCTGGTGTTATTCTGGGGAACTGTTTTCTTCAGGGCTCATTGGGAAAATTACTCCTTCTAGGGCCAGATGTCACTGTTGTGTTCCCTCCATGAGCAAATTCACTGCCCCCCTGAGAGACGTTACTCTCCATTACCTGCACTAGGGTAGGCTCAGACTCTGCCATTATTTCCACCCAAAACCTAGTGACTATGAGTGAACAGTGGCAATAGCTCCCTCTGTTCATTTCTTATTTAAAACCATCAGGAAGAGAATGGAGGGAGAAATAATTTACCAAGAGCTTAAACAGCCCAAAGAACCAGGTGCCTGGGCTATTCATAACAAGCACCCTCCTCTGAGAGCAGCTGGTTGGGTCATAGATCACAGTCAGCCAAAGCCCAGAAAACCTTCCTCTGCTCTTGGAGTCTCCATCAGTCGGAACTGGAGGAGGAAGACATGTGCATTTTGAAAGATGCTCTTAAATAAGCTTAAAAAATCTTTCCTGGCCAGGCGCCCTCCATCTCCTCCTTTCTGCATTGAAACCTCCCTCAGTGTCTTCTGCTCCCCAACCCGGTCCCTACCCCCCACGTCTGGCACACTAGAGAGTGAATCGTTTACAGTCTCTAGGGAGAATAGGAGAATAACTCGTGACATTTCATTATGTACTCTTCTACCTTCATTGACTTATGGCCTACTTTTTTGGAATGATATCAAATGTTGAATGATGATAATGCTACTGGCTCATGGTTTGCTGGTCTAGTTGTTGGCACCCATGGTCCCCAGGCCATCACCATGTGTGGTGTGCCTAGACAGGCAGGCTTGGGGCTCTCAAAGATGGCACAGCAGGAAAACACATTAGGAATCCTGTATCATTAAGACCTTATTACTGGCCAAATGAATGGAGTAAATGGAGTCCAGAAAGGATGAAGAGATCTCGCCCATGATCCTCTCTTTTGTCAGGATGAACCCACTGCTGATGCCTCCTTTTTCCACCTGACTTTTTCTTTTCTTTTAAAATCATAAAGCCATAAAGCAAGAGCTGGAAAAGACTCTAGAAGCCATGTCATCTAACCTACTTACTTACTAAAGAAGAAACTCAGGTCCAGTGACTCGTCCAAGGTCATACTGATAATTTTTGGGAGTCTAGATCTGAGATTTTACCACTATATGGAACTCTCAGTGTGAAAACACCCCTTATACACATACATTGGCAATTCCTCTGTAACGCAGCCTCAGTTTCCTATGGAGATGAGAGGGTAAGCCCCCTGACCATGGTCCCATAGCTAGTGTATGCCAGAGGTAGGGCTTGAGCCTAGGCCATTCTGGCTCCAAGGCATAGTTCTAGATTTCTATAAACCCTTATCACTCCTTTCTCCTCCCAGTGTAAATTACATTCCTTTTTCCATGGCCTCCTCCCATTCCATGTCCTGTCATTTGCCTCAAGTCCCTTGCCAGCTGGCATACCCTAGTTCCCCCAGCCAATTCCCTCTGGGCTGTGTCATGCCAGCGTCCCACTCTTGGCCTCTGAGTTTGTTGTCTTTTGTATGCCCACACTAGCCTAACTGAGCTTAGCTGGAAAAATTGACTTGAAAGAAATGACTCCACCAAGTTACTGGGCAGTTTCTGAGGACTCTGGGCCACAATGCTTGCTCCTCTCCCTTCCCACAGTGGACAGGTTACTTCTCAGGCTCCCGGGCACCAGTCAGCCTGCCTGTCAGGAGGAGGGGGAGGGGAGACTGAGTCTCATCACAATTCACTGTCAGATTAAACCCTTGAAAGGGGAGTGAGGGATTCCTAACTCATTGTAGATTCTCTTTCTGGCTCTGCAGTTGATATGCTGGATTGCCTAGAGCAAATTATCCAGCCTCTCTGCACCTTAATGTCTACACCTATTAGACAGGGACAATAACAGGCCCTCAGTGGAGGGTGTGTGAATTAACTGCAAACGTTTATAAAGTGCTGAATTTACACATTCAAACCCTGCATCCCTTCTGTCATTAATGTGTGTTCCAGAAGGTCTCCCTAGCAGACCTTGGAGCCCTCAGGCTTAGATTAGATCCTCTCTGCTGGCCCCTTTTCATTTCAGACTAGCTCATAATTCAGGGCAAATCGAAGGTATTTGCTGATTCATGGCCCAAGGTGTGCCCAGCTCTAGACTAGACCGTGCTGGGGGAGACGAGAAGATGGGGGTGGGCAGAGAAGTCTTATTTCTGACCTCAAAGAATTTCTACTCCTCTGATCCATACTACTATACTATTTTCCATCTGGTTGAGGACAACAATAAAGGCACATGAAATAATTAGATAACTCTACAAAGCCAAATATGATAATGGGCCAAAATACAATATTCTCCAGAGGGGGAGAGATTAGTGTAAGCCAGAGCAGTTGGAGAAAGATTCATAAAGGAAATGATAACGGGGAGTATGTTTGGGGGCTAGGAGGAGAAAGAAAAGAGGAGGAGATAAAAGGCAATTCTAGGTAGAGAGGGTGACACAACAAAGGTCGTACCAAGCAGATAGTGGCTCTGGCTGGTGGGCGTGGTCTAGTCTGACTGGGCAGCTAGGTAGTGCAGTGGATAGAATGCTGGGCCTAGAGTCAGAAAGACTCATCTCCATGAGTTCAAATCTGGCCTCGGATACATACTAGCTGTGTGACCCTCAGCAAGTCGCTTAACCTCTGTTTGCCTTAGTTTCCTCATCTGTAAAATGGGCTGAAAAGGCAAAGCACTCTAGTATCTCAGACAAGAAAACCCCAAATGGAGTCACAAAGAATTGAACAGAGATTATGCATGGAGGGATTCCTTGGTTAACTCTTTAAAAAACATGCTAGTCATATTCTCTGACTTCTCTCTAGATATCATAAAATGGAAAGGGCCCCCTCCCCCAAATGATTTAAATGAGCTGTGCATAATTGAGGCAACTGGCACTTGGAAGGAATGTACAGATTTCCTTTGTCTGCTCTCAAACCAACTATGTAGAAACTTTCTACTTACGGCCTTGAGTGATTAAAAGACTTGGTATTGATTGTGTGATGATAAGAAATAGGAGGGTGCTGGCAAACGTTTTAGCAACTGGATCTCTGAGAAAACAATATACACAGGATGGACGTTTAAGTTTTTATTTATTTTTATTAATTAATTAATTTTTTATTCATGCTTTCTTAAGTTTAGACAATCAGCAAAACAATATATCAAGTGCTGATTCGTAGTGTTTACTGATTTCCAAGGCATAAATGCTTACGATGAAAACTTAATAATTGTTTGTCGCCATCAGGTTTAAGCTGGCTCCAACATATCTCAAAATAATCATAATAACGATAACGACAACTAACATTTCTGTATTGCCAGGCACTGTGCTGAGCACTTACAAATATTTTCTCATTTGGTCCTTACAACCATCCTGGGAAGAAGGTGCTATTATTGTCCCTGTTTTACAGATGAGAAAACTGAAGCAAACAGAGGTTAAGTGACTTGCTCAGGGTCACACAGCTAGTAAGTGTCTGAGGCCAGGTTTGAACTCAGGTCTTCCTGACTCCAGACCTGGTGCTGTTCCACTAAGCCACTAGTTGCCAAGAGTCTTCTATTTGGCTGTGTAACCAGAATGAATGACTCATGAGTGGCTGAGCTAATACAGAGATCTCTAAGTCTTTTTCCTCAGCATCTTTGAGTGAGGGGTAAGCTGTTGGGTGAGGGAAGAGACAGCTAGCCACATACCCCAGCCTAATCCCCAAGTGTCTGTGAGAAACATGGCACCTCTTTTTCTTTTGTATTTATTCTTTCCTGATCCCAGGTGAATGAGTATTCTCAGATGGGAGTGCCTAGGCAATCTTGTGAGTCCAGGAGAGCCAGAGGTCACACCAGAAACCAGAGTCAATAACAGAGTCGATCAGTGGGGGCAACAGTAGTCACAAGAGTTGGAAGGTGATGGAAGCGCAACCTTGAAATGGACATTGCCAAACAGTGACCTTTAGAGCACAGTGAAGTCTAGAGAAGTTATAGAGCAGTGGCTGAGTAGCTTGGTCCAACAGCAGCCTAGCCCCCCAAGGAGCCATTATAGTAGCCATGTGACAGTTGTCATCTTCTCCTTTACCAGCACTTGAGCAGAAGGTGGGGAGAAAATGCCAGCAGCAAACGATGTCCTGGCACAGTGGAGAAGTGGCCTGGCCTAGAAGCAAACTATTTCTCAGGGGAGCTTCATGAAGACTCCATGAAGAGAGAAAAGGTTTCCAGGGGCAAGAGTCGAGAAGTACCTACTTAGCGGCATGTTTTCTATATGTGTTTTTCATTGTCATTGCACTTTAAGCTTAAACCCACTCACCCCAAGGATCTTGTGGATACAAGGGGGAAAGCACCCTTCTGTTTTGTGGGAAACATTTTATACCAACTATTCTTGCTATTCTCTCTGGAAATAAGATGTCAAGTGACTTGCCCAGGGCCACGCAGCTAGTAAGTATCTGAGGCTGGATTTGAACTCAAATCCTCCTGACTCCAGGGCCCATACTGTATTCATTATGCCATCCAGCTGCCCCCTTGTTACTTTTTTAGTAAATCCCTGTCCTAATAATTAATGGAGTTAAATGGTTGATTGATAATAGGTAGCACACCAATGGGGGCTTCAGAGCTCCAGCATTAGAGGCTCCAGCTGTTCAGGATCATCTCTAGAACCCTTTTGGGAGCAGTAGTCAGTTGTACACTCTGGGGATACCAATCTATGAGTATTAGTGTCATGGAAAGTGGCCCAAGAGGAGGTGCTAGATACAGATTTTACAAATTACCGGGCATCACACTAACCTCAAGGAGATACTCATTTCCAGATGTTTAAATCCAATTTGGTATTTCCTTATGATAGATTCCTAAGAGGAAGACAATGGATATTGCATTTTTGAAAAGGGGATTCATATCTACATGCTGTTGTTTCTACTATGTCTCTAGGTACAAAGCAGAATGAAAAAGTTAGGTAATTATTTAGACCATTCAAACCTGAACCTTGTCCTGAAAAAAAAAATCTGGTTTTGACTCCACAATCTTGAAATGTTAGACCCAAACAGGTACTTGGGGGGCTCTAAATTCTGTTTGCTATCCTAAGCCTTACATAAGCCACTTCTCCTTTTCCCTTGAGATGTGAAGCCACAGCTCAACTCCCTTCAAGCACAGCTCGTCCCCAAGGTTAGGGAAAGTTAGTATTCGGTGTAATTTTTCATTTAGATTAATCTTCATCCTGAATAATTTGTCAAATGCTAAGAGTTGACAGAAGGGTCAGTTCTGACCATTAAAAAGAAGGGTTGTGGGCTTTTTAGATTCCCACAAAAAATGTATTAAAATGTAACCCGGGTTAAAACCACGATATTGTTCACATCAATCCCCATTTCAAATCCTCTCCATGGTGGGAAGGAGCCAGTCCCAAGGACACAGTAGAATTGTGTGGTCGGCTGTAACGAAAGAGGCTAAGGACAAAGGTAGCCTTGAACCAGCTGGCGCATACACTGAGGGGCTGGGATAATGCAGGGCTGACATGCGGGACAAGTGTTCAGAGAATGAGCCTGCTTTGTTTGAAATAGAGACCGTCCTTCTGGGATATCTGACAGAAATCCCTTGTATTCAGAACAAATCTCTTTCTCATTTCCCATCCCCCCCCCACTATGTAAAGGGGCTAATAAAATGTGCATCGTAGTTTAGAGGTGGCAAGAACGAGTTGGATTGTCTGTACTGTAACCGGCCGTTCTGTTCTGGGAAAAACACGGTTCTCTTCAATATCAGCCTCTGCTATTACGGGCTTTCACCTTCGCGGTGAAAATTCCATTTCCAAAGTCTGAGGTAAATAACAAGTCTGAATGAGGAAAGGCACAAACCGAGCCTCTGAGCTCTGCCAACATTGGGGGATGAAAAAACAGATGGCCTAGATCTGAAGAGCAGAGAAAAAGGAAGAGGGTTGCTGGGAGTCAGCTAGATAGCAACATGTATTCATGGAGGCCCTACTAAGTGTGGAGTTCTATGTTCCATACTGAGAGACATAAGGATGAATAGGACATCTCTATCTTCACAGAGTTTATAGTCTACTTGAAGGGACCAACCTAAGAGACTTGAGAGAAAGAATACATAACAGTATAATTGAAGACAAGAGTGTGGATTATGTTGTGATTATCTCCAAAAACTAACGTAGGGGTGAGAAAGAAGGATGCACTGGGAGAAGAGGCATGGGAGAGGCAAATTTTCTCACATAGAAGTGGCACGTGGAACTGCGAACTGATCTAACCATTTTGGAGAGCAAAGAGTTGTAAAACTATGTATACTCTTTGACCCAGAAATAACACTGTTAGGTCTATTTCTCAAGGTGATCAGAGAAATAGGTAAAGAACCTATATACTCTAAAATATTTATAGCAGCTCCCTTTCTGGTGGCAAAGAACTGGAAATTGAGGCAATGCCCATCAATGGGGAATGGCTGAACAAGTTGTGGGATGTGATTATGATGGAATGTTACTGTGCTGTAGGAAATGATGAGCTGGTTGAGCAGAACCAAGAGAACATTGTATACAGTAATAGTAATATTGTTCAAAGAATAGTTGTGAATAACCTAGCTATTCTGAGTACTATAAATACTCAAATTGATTATAAAGGACCTATGAAGAAGATGCTATTCACCTCCAGAGAAAGAACTGATAAACAGAAGTATGCACAGTATGGTTTTACATAGATTCATAAATCTGTGTCAAATAGTAGCCTTCTTTAGCGAAGGGTGGGGAGGGAGGGAGGGAGACAATTTGGAACTTGAAATGTAACCAAAAAATTAAATTAATTTTTAAAACTAAGAGAAGCACACAAAGAAGAGCTTTTATAGTGGAGGGGAAAATGGTGGGGTATCAGGCAATGCTTGAACCTCACTCTTATTGGAATTGGTTCAAAGAGGGAAGACTATACATATATATGTTTATACACAGAGAGAGAGAGAGAGAGAGAGAGAGAGAGAGAGAGAGAGAGAGAGAGAGAGAGAGGAAAACCAGATGGAGGGAAATGAACAGATAATTTACATAACTATGAATGTGAATGGGATGAGCTAACCCATAGAACAGAAGAGGATAGGAAAGTGGATTGGAAACCAGAATCCAACAATATGTTGTGTACAAAAGATACACTTAAGGCTAAAAGATACACACAGAGTAGAAATGGAAAGCTAGAGCAGAGTCTATCATGGTTCAGCTGAAGTGAAGAGGGCAGGGGTAGCAATCATGATCTCAGACAAAGCAAAAGCAAAATTAGACCTAATTGAAAGAGATAATCAGGGAAACTACATTTTGCTAAAATGTACTATAGAAAATGAAAAAATATCAAAAAAATTTACAGCAGGTTTCTCTAATAAAGGCCTCATTTCTCAAATATATAGAGAACTGAGTCAAATTTATAAAAAATAAGAACCATTCCCCAATCGACAAATCATCAAAGAATATGTTTTCAAAAGTTTTCAGAAGAAGAAATCAAAATTATTGTCAAATGAAAAAAAAATTATCTAAATCACTATTGATTAGAGAAAGGCAAATTAAAACATTACTCTGAGGTACCAACTCATACCTATCAGAAATGACAAATACTAGAGGGGATGAGTGAAAATGAGTACATTAATGAATTACTTGTGGAGTAGTAAACTGTTCCAACCATCTTGGAGAACAATCTGGAACTATGCCCAAAAAGCTATAAAACTGTGCAAAGTGTTTAGCAATATCAATATTAGATCTGTATCCCAGAGAGATCAAAGAAAAAAGAAAAGGACCTATATGTACAAAATATTTATAGCAGCTCTTTTTTGTGATGATAAATAATTGGAAATTGAAAGAATGCTCATCAATTTGGAAATGATTGAACAAATTGTGGCATATGACTGTGATGGAGTACTATTGTGCTATATATAAGAAATGCTGAGGAGGATGGTTTCAGAAAAACTTGGCAAGACCTATATGAACTTATGCAAAGTGAAGTGAGAAGAACCAAGAAGATCATTGTGCACACTAAGAGCAATGTTGTAATGATGATCAACTGTGAAAGACTTGGCTACTCTGATCAATACAGTGATCTAAAACAATTTCAAAGGACTCATGGTGAAAAAAAAAATGCTTTCTATCTCCAAAGAGAGTGGATGAACTCTGATTACAAACTGAAGGATAATTTTCTCACTTTATTATTTTTCTTCTTTTTGTGATGTGGCTAATACAGAAATATGTTTTACATGATTTCACATGTATAATTAACATCATAGAACTTGCCTTCTCAGTGGATAGGAGAGGGGTGGGAGTGAGGAAGAGGAACTAGAACTCAAAATTTAAAAAGAAAAGAATGTTAAAAATAAACATTTTTAAAAAAAGAAAGTGTGTTGTAGGGTCTAAGTGCTTTAGGAGTTCTGAGAAGATCAACAAGCACTGGAGAAGTAGCCTGCCATAGTGGAAGGGATATTGGATTTGGCTTTAGTATGATCTAGTTCCAAATCTCACCTTGGATTCTTACTAGCTGTCTAACCTTGGGCAAGTCACTTAATCTTTTATGCCTCAATTTCCTGGAAAATGAGGGGGTTGGACTCAGTGACTCAGTGACTACTAAGGTCCTTTTCTGTTCTAAAGCTATAATTTTATGATCTTATAATCTATGATCCCATTAGTTAAGGAAATTTTCATGGAGGATGTGGGAATCAACTAGAGCCTTGGACAGAATTTGGATAGGGTGGTAGAAGGCACACCAGGCATGGCCCTCCCGTTTGATCAGCTCAAGATTCACTTGGATTTGGGGTCAAGGTAGAGATATTTAGATTATTATAATTATCTCCTCAGGGTTGAGGCCTTACTCAGTTTAAATCTGGGAACCTCTAGAGTCAAACCTAGATGTAGGTATCTAGCGGCCACTATATGAACAGATGAGGTTGGAACTGTATGTTGAAACAGTAAGATATTTATTCAGGAAAGAATCTCAAAGTAAAGTGATGAAAACATATGTCATCATTGATTCCAGACCTAGCAGTACATTCTCATCGCAGATTCCAACCAAAATAGTTGGTTTCTTGAAAATTCACATATAAAAGTCAGAAACAAGACACCTCCGAGAATGGACAGGGTGAAGAGAGAGAGAGAAAGAAAGGGGGGGAGAGGGGTGGGCAGAGAGAGAGAGAGAGAGAGAGAGAGAGAGAGAGAGAGAGAGAGAGAGAGAGAGAAGGAGTAGCATAAATGGGGAGAAATAAGATGGAGGGAAATACATAGTAAGCATAACTGTGAAAATAATTTATAGCAAGTTTCTATGATAAAGACCTGATTTCTTGAATATATAGAGAATTGAGTTAAATCTATAGAAGAAAGAACCATTCCTTAATTGATAAATGGTCAAAGGAGAGGAATAGGCAGTTTTCTGATGAAGCAATCAAAGCTATCTATAGTCATATGAAGAAAAAAAAATCACTATTGACTAGAGGAATGCAAATTAAAACAACTGAGCTACCACTGCACACCTATTAGGTTAGCTAAAATGATAGAAAAGGAAAATGACAAATGTTGGAGGGGCTGTGGGAAAGTTGACACATTAATTCACTGTTAGTGAAGTTGTATACTAATTCAACCATTCTTGAGAGCAATTTGGAATGATGCCCAAAGGGCTATAAAACCATGCAGACTCTTTGACCAAGCAATACCACTATGAGGTCTGTATCCCAAAGAGATAAAAAGGAAAAAGGAAAAGAACTTACACGTACAAAAATACTTATAGCAGATCTTTTAGTGGTGGCAAAGAATTGGAAATTGAGGGGATATCCTTCAGTTGGGGAATGGCTGAACAAGTTGTTTATGATTGTGATGGAATACTATTGTGCTTTGAGGAATGATGAACAGGATGTTCTCAGAAAAACCTGGAAAGACTTAAATGAGCTTATGGAAAGTGAAACGAGCAGAACCACGAGAACGTTGTACACAGTAACAGCAATATTGTGCAGTGTTCAGTTGTGAATGACTTAGCTGTTCTCAGCAACTCAATGATCCAAGACAATTCTGAAGGACTTATGATAAAAGGGGCTGTCCATTTCCAGAAAAAGAACTGATGGAATCTGAAGGCAGTTCAAAGCACACTTTTTCTTTATTTTTCTTTGAGTTTTTTTGTC
>CM053625.1:99072589-99153871 GCA_028646595.1 Phalanger gymnotis
TAGTCTGTCCGCACATTGACTAGATCTCTACCTCTAAACTAAGTCTTCATCCCCACCCCCATCTCATCATCTCTCAGTCCTCCCTTTGTACCATGAGACTCTTAGGTTCTTGAATCATTCCAACATAATCCCACACAACCCTTCCTCAAATCCCATAGCTTTCATTCCTCTTCCCATAAATCTCTTTGTACCAACTACAGCTTTAATGATACCATTCCTCAGAACCGAAGCATGCAAATTCGTGGAAGTTAAATCCTATAGATTTCAATGAGATCCATCCTCAATACCCAGGGTCTTGTGTGTAATGTAGTTCTGGCCCCACTTTGTGACCCTATGATCTATCCCTGCTTCATGCATGCAGAGAAAGGACAAAAACACAAAGTAGGACAAACTACCTACCCATCAGAGGTAGACAGATGACTAAGGGACTTGTACTGTGTTATGACAACAAGCAAGGGCATGCTGGTAACTGTTTAACAACCAGCTTTCTGGAAAAAATATAATCTGCATTATTAATACTTTCTTGTCAGAGGTTTGTTGAGGGGAGGAAAAGGGATAAGGGAAGAGACCACAAACATGCAGGCATCTATCATGTGCTGACTTTGGAGTCAGAGGACCTGGATTCAAATTCTCACCCTACTAATTACTACCTTTATGACCTCAAGCAAATCTTCTGGGCCTCAGCTACTGTATCTGTAAAACAATGAAGTTGAACTAGATCAGAGGCCTGTGGATGCAACCCCCACCAGTCTAAGCATGGCCCTAACCAGATTAAAATGCATTTGGGAAATACTTAACAAAAAAATGCAATAGGACATAGATAATGTTAATATGTGGTTGTTGCAACAATCTGCTAGCAGCTGCTGTAGGGGTGTAAGATCCACTAACAACCAGCACATAGAAAGCTGACAAAACACGTTCTTTTGATCTGCTTTACTAAGGAAAGCAACGTTAAGGGGTTAACAATCTCAATTTAATCAAACATACAAATATCATTCACTTAGTTCAGGGGAAAAAGCCAGCACCCTGAACTTCAGAGCAAATACAAACAAATTACAAATATCAACAGACAGACCATGTCTGATTCAAATCTCAATGCATAGTTACCAGGGTTTAACAAAGTCCGGGTTTATAAGCTGGTAGAAGTCTTAACTACAGCTGCCCAGAGTCTCCACATCAGCACTCTGCCAAGAGTGAGAGCCCTAAGCAAATAGCTCTGTCTTCTCTTTTTATGCACTCTTTAGCCACATAAAACATCATCTGAGCCACCAGAACTCAGGCTCCTACTATTGGCTCTGGTCTTAGCAACTCCCCTTAGGACCCTGAGGGTTTCACGCCCACACAGGCTTAGCACCTAGTAGATAGGGGTTTGGGCCTGGGGTTTAGCACCTAGTAAGACTCAATCAAAGACACCCAACTTAATTGATATTACAGTGGTTTTCTAAGTCATCTCCATTTCTATTTGAGTTTAATACCAAAGCACTAGATGACCTCTAAGGTCCCTTCTAACTCCATCATATGATCCTACAAACCTAGTTGTGTGACCGTAGGCAAGTTGCTTAGTTTAGCTGTGCCTCAGTTTTTTCATCTGATAAAGGGAGTGATAGTATTTGTACTACCATCCTCAAAGAGCTATTGCCAGGATCAAATGAAAAGTGTTTCGTAAACTGAAAAGTGCTAGTCCATAGATAACAGCTATGGCTAAAGGAGAGCTCACATAAATCCATTTTCCTGATTTTAAGATCAATGTTTCAGTGGCTAACACAGTGCCTTGCATGTTGTGAGTTCTTAATAAATGTTTGTTGAAGTGATTGAATAGGAACAAAGATTATTTATTTAGAAAAGACAGGGACCTTAAAGGATATTCATTTTATAGATTAAAAAGCTGAGAACCAGAAAAGTGAAGTGACTCAACATCACACAGTAATTAGTAGCAGGGTTCTCTGATTCCAAGTTCATTGCTTGTTCCCCTAAATCATGCTGCATGACAATGGGAATAGTACAGAATTGTCAGAGAATGAGGGAAGCAGTTCAACTAGAATGAAGAGTATTTGGGGGAGATGGAAAATAAGGGAGGGAATGGGAAACAGAAGCAGATAAATTGGGTTAGCCTTTAATGAATCACAGTTCTTTAGAGCTAAATGAATCAATGAGTCAACAAGCATTTATTAAGTGCCTACTATATGCTAAGCAGGCAGCTAGGTGGCCCAGTGGATACAGAGAGGGCCTGCAGTCAGGAAGACTCTTCTTCCTGAGTTTGAATCTGGCCTCAGACACTTGCTAGCTGTGTGATCCTGGGCAAGTCACTCAACCCTGTTCACCTCAGTTTCTTCATTTATAAAGTGAGCTGGAGAAAGAAATGGCAAACCACTCCAGTATCTCTGCTGAGAAAACCCCAAAAGGGAACACAAAGGGTCAGACATGACTGAGAAATGATTATACAATAAATGAAACGTCGAGGTGGACGAACAAAGACAAAAATGAAACAGCTTCTGCTCTCAAGGTGCTCACATTTTATTGGAGGAGACACAGAGGCATGCTAGAGTGGGCTCTGACCAATTTGCAATAGGCGATCGTTAAATTTTCAGTATGGACATTTAAATTTCGGAAATTGTCAATCATTAAAAATTAGGTCTTGATTTATTGTTTTATTGTTCTTCTAGACTTAGGAAAGTGTTAATAATAAAGATTAAACTAGGAAGTATGTCTGCAAACTTTTTTTCTCAGGAGAGCCCAAATGTTAAACACTTACCCGCATACCCCAGCGTTGCTCTGTCAAGCTTGCTTGAGCTTGGCAAGAGCCCAATAGAAGAAGGCTCAGGAATAAAATCATCACCAGAGCATAGGCCTGGTGACTTGAGGCTAACAAGTGCTACAATAACAAACAACAACAATAAGGATACTACTACTACCAAGCTGCCGCCACCACCACCACCACCACCAATCACAACTGGAATTTCTATGGCAATTTAAGTTTTGCAAAGTGCTTTCTATCCATTATCTCAATAAATTCAATGGCTTTAAGGATGCCCCACAACACCCTTGGGGAGACATAAGGCATACAAAAAGAATACAAACAAAACATATACAAGAGGTATAAGGTAAATTTTGGGGGTGAGGGCAGCTAGAGCGATTGGGAAAAACCGCGGAGAAGATGTCACCTGAGCAGAGTTTTGAAGGAAATAAAGATTCTAAGAATTGGTGGTGAGAAGAAAACGCATACCAATCATGGAGGGAAAGCCAGCAAAAAGATAGGAGGTGGGGGGAGAAGGAGTGTCATGTGGAGAAATAGTAAGAAGGCTAGTACAATAATTTTCTTTGTACAGGTAAGAAAACTGAGGGCCAGGCAAGAGTGCCTTGAGAGCTTGACAGAGGAGTTTAGAATTGATACAGTTAAAAAAAATAAGGAGCCATTTAAAAGTGATATAGTAGAAATCCAAGATCATTGATTCAGGACTTTTGACAATTGTGTTATTATGAGACCGGATGGAGAACTATCAAGGCCAGGAATTCCCATTTTGCATGCGCACAATCATATTTTTTTTATGCATGGTCAGTTCTATAGCCGGGGAGCTTTTGTCCCCTGGAGGAAGCTAAGATGGATTTGAATTAACTAGGAAGTTCTTTGATTGCTATTTTAAACTTCTTTCAGCTATCTGGCATGACATAATAATTACCCGAGGCCTGATTAATCTCGGGCAGATTATAAGTTATGATGGAGTTTGTGATGGTAATTGAGTGTATCCAACCACTTGCCTCTCTTTAAGTCTTTCAGTCTAAAATAGTCTTAGTTTCTCCTCTGGGTCATTGAACAGGATTCAGTCGGCTCAGCTTAGCCTTTAGAACACCAAAAGGGAGAGGCTTTGGAATTGAACTATTAACAATCCCACAACAGCTATCATTTGCCTACATGTCTAATTGTTAAACCTAATGAGTGCTGCCTTCAGATTAATGACCACTGAATCGCTCCAGTTCAAATTGAAACTTTCCCCAAAATGGCACCTCCCAAGTCAGATATATTTTTAGCTTCTCTCTCTGAGACAGAGGATTAACTGTGCAAGTATAAAGTTGATCAAAAAAATTATTTTCTGGCTTCTCTAGTTCTTGAAACCAGACTCTAACTCTGTTCCAGAAAATAACAGAGCTCATGATTAGGAAGGGACAGAGAAAGCTGAAGCCAAATCATCTCTCAATTTTTATCAGCTGTGTGAAGGATAATGGAGTGAGAAATATGTCAATTGAAAGATAAGAGTCAGTGAGTGGGGGATAAATGAACACCTTTCATGATGACGGAAAGATTGTTACATTTACTCCCAAATATTGGGCCCTGGCAGATTGGGAAATGCTAAGGATTTTTGATGAATGTCTATTAAAATTAGAGTTGTCATATCAAAGTGGCTTCTCATTATGCAATGTGATGAGCTGAGAACATACGTTAAAATGGAATTGTCATCGAGTTGCATCTTCCCAGAGAGAATAGATTCAATCATATCAGTCCTTGGGACTGGGACAGTTTTATATCTACAAGGCTGCTGAGCCTGATAGACCAACAGGGCTCTGTTCTATTGGTGACATTTGTAACCTCTTGACCTCTGGATCAGGATCAATGGCAGAAAAAGACCCCTTAATGACAGTCAGATCCACCAGCTGATAGCTCTGAGCCAGACTTTGCTTGTTCTCCCATTACAAATGCCCAAGATGGAAAGCACAGGCAGGTATGAGTGAGCTTTGGTCCTAGGACAGATGACATTCCCTTTGATAGAGCACAGAAGGCCTGCTGCCCCCACCAGCTGCATGAAGCCTCTTCTGTGAGGAATCATATCCCTCTTGGGTATGCAGTTTACAGAGCCCTTAGGACTGAAACTCCCTACTCACCTCCAGTCCAATACTGCAGCAGTGTTCTTCCTCCATTGTGGTGGTGAAAATGAAAGGGCTGGTATTTAGATGCACTGAGCTTACTTTATTAATGAAGTGACTTAGAGTTGATGGGGGAGGGTCAATCCCAATGAAGCTGCCTCTATCATCATTTTATTTAACTCAGATAATTTGACAGTGCTATCTCTCTGGTCATTTAGAATCTTAGTTTTTACAATAGCAGGTTGGAAGCAACCTCAGGGAGGCAGCTGGTATGGTGGAAAGAACATTGGATTTAGAGACAGAAGAACTGGATTTGAGTTCTCCTTAGATATTTCTGATTCATATTTCTATAGAGCTTTAGAGTTTACAAAGCATTTTCCTTGCAAAAACCCTGTAAGACAGGCAGCATAACTATCACTCCCGTCTTACAGGTTAGGGGTATCTGAGCAATACATATTTTCACTGTGGGTAGCTACACTGATCTCTTATGAGTGACCAAGAATCATTTCTCATTGATGAGGTCCTGTGATGCGCTGGAGCTCAATACAGCAGAGAATAAAGGTATCTGGAAAACTTTAGCATTTATAATAAGGAATCCCTTTTATATTTGGATTTTATACAGGATGTCCTCTATGAAAGCAAGGAATACCTTTGGTGAATATATATCTCTTTTTATGACTATGTTGATGGAACAGACTTATATGATATTCTCTAAACTTTTTTGAAGATGACTGAGAAGATATTTGTTGTAAAAATAATCTGTGAAATCCTGAATGCTTCCCTCTCATGCTTCTGTCAAGGATACCCTAGACTGTTTTCGAAAAAGATTTGAGAAAATAGTTGCTGATATCTTCTGTCTACCTGTCCGCCTCTCTCTGTTTGTGTCTCTGTCTCTCTCTATCTCTGTCTTTCTGAGTGGACAGTAGTATACTTACTATCTGTGATCTTTTTTATCCCATTGGAATCTTTCTCTCTTTGAAATATTTTAAAAATTGATTACCAGATGAATTAAAAATTATGTAGTCTCCAGCATGGATTTCTTTCATATGTATTTAGTCAGATCTGGCTATTCTTCCTAAGTGCTATTGCCAATCTTTCACATAAGGTACGAGGTAAAGAGATGGTAGAATCCAAGTGCTGTGGTTCTGCTCTTACCTTTTATAAGACTAGCCCAGGGGTGGGGAAACTGTGGCCTTGAGGCCACATGTGGCCCTCTAGGTCCTCGAGTATGGCCTTTTCATTGAGTCCAAGTTTTACAGAACAAATCCTTTTATTAAGAGGATTTGTTCTGTGAAGTTTGGTGTCAGTCAAATGGCTGCACTTGAGGACCTAAAGGGCCATGTGTGGCCTCAAGGCTGCAGGTTCCCAGCCCTGGACTAGGTCATCACTAAAATGCTAGAACTGGTTCATTTCAAATCATTTTTGTTGTCCTCCTTTCTGGTTCATCTACAAATGCTTTGAGGATGATTTGGTTTAGGTTGCTCTCACCCAAGGTTCTCTGCAGGGCCATTTTCCCCTCCACTGCTTGTCTTTTTTCTTCTTTTATTCTAAACTTAAACACCAAAATAAAGCTCATTTCTGCACACACAGCAGAACACAAAAACCTACTTTCCTACCACTTGCTTAAAAAAAGGTATAATAAATTCTTCATATTACCTCCAAAACTGTCCTGCTTGACTGCGTGCTTCCTTCTGAACTTTCTTACGTTCTCTTCTGTGCACTACAGAATTTTTTTCCAGTGGTTTTCTTTTTTGCTATTGTTATTACTAACCTTCCCTCTCCTTAACTCCCTGCCTTTTCCCCCAACCTCCATTTAAAAAGTGAGAGAAAGAGGGAAGAAAATCCCTTGTAACAAATAAACCTAATTAAGCAAAATGAATCCACAGTGGACATATCTAAAAATATATGTCTCTGCACCTTCTGTCCATCCATCATCTTTCTGTCAGGAAGAGGATAATGTGCTTTATTATAGGTTCTTTGGAGACATGATTGGTCAGTGCATTGATTAGCGGTCTTAAGTCTTCCAAGGTTGTTTTTCTTACGATTTGCTGTCCTTGTATAAATTGTTCTCCTGACTCTACTCACGTCATTCTGTGTCAGTTTGTATTACCCAAGATACTCTGAAATCCTCTCTTTCCATCATTTTTTATGGTGCAATAATAGTCCATTATATTCATCTACCACAATTTGTTCAGTCATTTTCCAATTATCTAAGAGGTAATCTAATGTACCCCCTCCCCTTACAATCCAGTTCTTTGCATTTCATCTCTTTTAACCTCCTCTTCAAAATCAGAAAGGGTTTTTTGGTTGTTGTTAGTGACTATTCCCTCTCCAGTATCACTCTCTCTTTTAACCTTCTTCCCTTCTCTATCCTCCACTTTCCCCTGTTGAGTTTAATGTATTTCTCTACTAAATGCTATCCGTGTGTGTTTTCGACACTCATTTATCCATTTCAGATATCAATGAGATTTACCTGGTGCCCACTCCCTCCACCCCTTCCTCAATTTCTGCATGCTTTCCTCAAGCACACCAATTATGAGAAATAGCAAGTTCCATTCCCTCCTTCTACCTTTTGTTGCTAATGTATTAACTTTACCCTTCCCCTTCTCTTTCCACTCTTCAAATCCTCAGACTAGGACTATCCACCCCCAGCACTTCTGTTTTTATTATTTCTTTCCCTCAATACCATTTGAAGAGATTAAGTTTCTGGGGGACAATTGTTTCTTCTTTCTTATTAGAATATTAGCATTACATCATTATACAGGCCTTTTGAACTGCTCAAACTTTCTAGGTTTCTCTGAATTCTTGTGTTTATAGTCCAAAGTTCCTACTCAAATCTGATCTTTTCATTAGGAATTCTTGAAATTCTTCTATTCCATTAAAGGTTCATTTTCTTTTTCTTGTAGAATTGTACTCAGATTTGCAAGGCAAGCTATTATTGATTGTAAGAAAATACCTTTTGCATTTTGGAAGATTGTATTTCAAGATCTCCTTTAGTTCTTAGGAGAAGCTGCCAGGTCTTGTCTGATTCTGATTGTAGTTCCATGGTACTTAAAATCCTTTCTAGATACTTGCAGTACTTTTTCTTTGATGTAGGAGCTCTGGATTTTGGCTTTTATATTCCTGGGACTTTTCTTTTGAAGGTTCCTTTCAGGAGGTGATCAACGTATTCTTTCCATTTTTACTTTGACCTTCAGCTTCAATATTATCTGGTCAGTTTTTAATTTATGATTTCTTTAAATGTAGTACCTAGGCTTTTTTTCTATCATGGTTTTCAGGACACCTAGTTATTCTTGAATTATCCCTCCTTGATCTGTTATCTAGGTCAGTTGCATTTGATATGAGATGTTGTACATTTTCTTCTTTAAAAAAATCTTTTGTTTGCTATTTCTTACAGTCTCATTGATCATTTTTAGGTAGGGATCTATTCTAGCTTTTAAAGAGTCTATTTCTTAGTTAAGATTTACCACTTTCTCTTCTAAGCTACTTATTCTGCCTCTTTCCTTAATAGTTTTTAGTTCGCATTTTCTCCTCTTGTTTCATTCCTGCCCTAGTTCATCACCTCTTACCTAGATTATTGCAACAACTTCCTAACTCATTTTCCCCATCTCAAGTCTCTCCCCACCCTAGGCCACCCTGTACATACTTTTGCCCAAGTAAATTTCCTTTGGTTTAGATCTGACCATGTGACTCCCTACTCAACCAACTCCAGAGGTTTCCTACTGACTCTAGGATAAAATACAAATTTCTGTTTTGCTTTTAAAGCCCAACACAACCTGGCCCTAACCATCTTTCCAGCCTCATTGGATATTATTCTCCCTTAGGTTCTTTGTAATTTAGACAAATGGGTTGTCTCTGTTCCTTGCATCTAACATTCCACCTCTTCTCTCCAGGCCTTAATACTGTGGCCCATGACAGGGATGCCCTCTGTTCTAAGGGTGGCCTTACAGAGTCCTTCTCTTCAAGGTGCCATTCTTCAAGCACCATCTGCTGTGTGAAGCCTCTTCTGAGACTCCCAGCTACAAGGGTTCTCCCTACCAACTGATCTCGCATTTCACTGCACCTTTATTTGTCAACTTTATATTTATGACATATATACACACACATAACTGTGTCCTCTATCAGAATATAAGCTCCCTGCAAGTAGGAATTGTTCCCTTCTTTGTGTTTCTAGCCCCAGCACTTGGCACAGTGAATGGTACCCAGCAGGCTTCCTTTTATAAATACTTGATTGATTTGTTGCTCTCAGAGAGGAAGAAGCAAGGGCTTTCCTTCAGGGCTCTTCATTGACAAAACCACCAGGCTGGATAGGCTTCAGGCTGATTGAAATGCCCAAATTCAGAGCATCCCGGGTTTCTAGGGGTGAAGGCAAAAGGAAAGGGCGATACCTCTGCCTAGGGCAAGCAAAAGAAAACCAGGTATTGGGCTCCTTTCCTGGTGGTCTTATTTCTACTCCCCAGCCCCTTTGTCTTCAGTTCTCCTTCCTGTCTTGTTATTAAGTTTCCTCATTTTGTGGTTTCTTTGTCCTTTTTATGCTAGGAAAGTCCAAGGGTGTTTCCTCTGTGGGACATAAACTGATGGGGTATTATAGCCCTACCAGAGCTGATGGTGAGGGGGTGGTCACAGGCCATTGCAAGCACACTATTTCTCCAATTTCTTTCCTTATAAACCTCACTCTCCTTTTTAATCTCACCCCCTCCACCTCCCACCCCCACCTCCCTGTCCCTCATCCCACCCCTCCATCTCTCCACTCCCACCCCCACTCCTCCCCATCCTTCCTCCCACGCCACCTCCCCCTTCCCTATCCCTCCCCTCCCCTCTCCCCATCCCTGCACTCCACTCCCACCTCCACTACAAACACACCTGTCATCACTCCCAGAGCTACTGGTGCTTCAAGAGAAGAACACCTCTGTTATAACTGAAAAGCAGAAGGATCTTTAACTTTTATTCTTCTGCTATTTGCCCCCTTCCATTCCCATCCAAACTGCGGCAAACTTTCCTTAGGCACCTCAGTGGGCAGCATGATGACTCCTCCTCTTCACAGGAAGAAGAGAGATTCTCCCAGGGTCTCCTGGAGCCAAGTCTTAACTAGCTTGAGAGAGAGCCTGCTAATTGTTAAATTTTCAGTGTGAGCATTTACATCTAAGAAATCCACAACAAATCAGGGCTTGATTTATTGTTTTTTTTGATTGTCTAGACTTTAAAAAGTGTTACTAATGCAGATTAAACTTAAAAGTATGCATGCATGTATTCTTTTCCCCCTCCCTCAAGAAAAGTTATTAAACATTTAATAGCAGAGCCCTGTATTGCTCTCTGAACGCGGTTTGAGCTCAGCGGTAGAAGGCTCAGGGAATTAAGTCCTTACCAGACAGGAAGTCTGGCAACTGACTGTAGAATAAAAATAAAATAAAATAATAATAATTATAGGCATTTATATAGTGCTCTAAGGCTTGCTTGCAAAATGCTTTATATCCATTATCTCACCTGATCCTCCCAACTCCCCAGCTATCTCTCAGCCTAGCCCCGCCCCACCATAGGTGGACAGGAGAGAGGCTGAGGGCTCTATCTGCCCAGTGAGTGGGCGGGCCCTGGTCCAGGAGCTGGTCCCACAGCTTGCTCTCAGGGAGCATGGATGTAATTGTGAACAGCTGCAGAGAAGGGAGTCTGAGAGGTAGAAGCATAGGCTGATCGAACAGATCGTGCTCAGCACCTAGTGTCCCCACTTACCTTAGGACGCTGTCTGTAGGCCTGCTGCTGGAGCCGAGCCCTGGGCCCCCAAGCTCCATTTATTAGCAGGGAAATCACTGCCAAGGCAGGAAGAAAATGAAGTGGCTGCCTCCAGAGGGACAAGAAAGACTGGCAGCTGCGGGAGGGGCCTTGTGGAGATGGAAACCCCCTACCAAGGGCCACAGACGGCAGGCTGGCCTCCGTTTCTCCTGTCTCGGGGAGCTAGTTGTCTCTCTTAGACAGCTGAGCGTTGGTGAATAGTGTTGGAGCTAGAGTCAGAAAACCTGAGTTCAAATCCTGTCTCGACTTCCTAGCTGTGTAACATCATCTTTGAGAAGGAAGGACAAACAGCAACAACAGATAGGTGGAGCAGTGTAGAGTTCTGGGCCTGGGGTCAGGAAGACTCATCTTTCTAAGTTCAAATCTGGCCTCAGACACTCACCAGCTATGTGACCTTGGGCGAGTCACTTAGCCCTGTTTGCCTCAGTTTCCTCATCTGTAAAATGAGCTGGATGGAGAAGAAAATGGCAAATCACTCCAGTCTCTTTGCCAAGAAAATCCCAAATGGAGTCACAAAGAATCAGACACAACTGAACAAGAACAAAAAACTGACCAAATTAATTTACCCCTCTTGGCCTCAGTTTCCTCATTTGTAAATAGAGATAATAATAACGCTTACTCTCAGGATTGTTGTGAGGACCAAATGAGATAACCTATGTACAGTGCTATGCAAACTCTCAAGTTTCATATAAATGCTAGCTATTATTATTCTGTATACGTAAGCCAGACAACCTTTATTTAGGCTTATTCAGAGATTTCTGCATTGTCTCAGGCATCATTCTCCTCTTCTCTGCAACCCCAGAGAATAGATAGGAAAAAAAAATGCGATTCAAGCCAGGCTCTGTACCTAAACAAGAAACCTGGGGAAGGGAGTCGAGGGGAGGATGGTCCTTTTCATTATGCCCATGTCTTCTCTTCCCCCCCCCACCCTGCTCCAGTCCCTAGCCCCAAAGAGCTCAGCACTGGCAGAACACATGCAGCCATGTGTCATTACATGGGGTGAGATATGGGGTCAGTATCATGCTCCTCACACTCAGGGAAAGGATCTTGATGAAGGATTCTTAATTGGAAGAGGGATCATGAAAACCCCAGTGAGATCTGACCAGGATAGCTTCTTTTAGAAGAAAAGTGTCAGGAGCAGCTAGGTGGCACGAGCCCTGGAGTCAGGAGGACCTGAGTTCAAATCCAGCCTCAGACACTTGACCTACTTACTAGCTGTGTGACCTTGGGCAAATCACTTAACCCCAATTGCCCTGCCTTCCCCTCTCCAAAAAGAAAAAAAGAAGGGTATCCCTCTCTTTCTAGAAGAGATATGTGCCCAAGTGTGAGTAAATTGAGTCTTGGTAAATCTGGTCCTGCTGCTGATTAAAGAAGTCCATTGGCATCTGTGATTTTGAAGAATCTTTCCGTTAAAGGAATCACCACGATCAGTGAACAAACATTTATTGACTGCCTACTATGTTGTAAAAAGTTAGGGGATGCAATGCCAAAAAATGGCATAGTTCCTATGCTCAAAAAGCTTACAGTGTATCAGGGAAATAGCATGTACACATATGAGCAAATAGAACTATACGGACTCAATATAAGGCAAATTTGGCTAGGTGGCACTAGGAGCTGGTCTCACGCAGGATGTGGTACTCTAGCTGAGCTTTGAAGGAAGCTAGGAAGTCTGAGAGGCAGTGGTGAGGAGGGAGTACAGCCCAGGTGTGGTGGGCCACAGGGGCACAGAGACGGAGGTAGAATGTTTTGGGTAAGGAACAGCAAGCGGGCCAGTTTTGTTGGACTATACAGTGCAGGGAGATGGGTGAAGTGAAGAGATGGCTGCCATGTCCCACCCACCCCTTTTTCTTAAATGAAGGCTTTGGGAAGACCATTACACTTTCTTCTTGCTGTTGCTATTCAGTCATTTTCAGTCATGTCTGACTCCTTGTGACCCCTCTTCGTGACCCCATTTGGGATTTTCTTGTCAGAGACACTAGAGTGCTTTGCCATTTTCTTCTCCAGCTCATTTTACAGATGAGAAAATTGAGGCAAACAGGATTAAGTGACTTGTCCAGAGTCACACAGCTAATAAGTGTCTGAAGACAGATTTGAATTCAGGAAGAGGAGTCTTCCTGACTCCAGGCCCAGTGCTCTGTCCACTGTGCCACTCACCTGGCCCTTCACCCTCTATCCTTTCCAATCAGAGAGAAGGAGAAATCTCAGAAGTAGGGGATGTGATTTTTCAGGTTTGATGTGATCCTAAAGGATGATGAGATTCCAGTGAAGTCCAGAAGAAAAGAGATGGCTTACCAAGACCAGTTTCCAATTTGATTGCAATTGGGAAATTATATAATACTTTCAGTAATCTCTAGGAACCCACCACTACAAAAGCTTCTCTCTTTAACCCCAATACTCTCTTGGTGACATTGGTCTTGATCTCTACCTTGGTAATGTCACATGGCCACAAATCATGGATTAATGTGACTTCATAAAAATCACGATCACAGTTGCCTTTGATACAGATGATGCAAAGAACAACAGAAAGTAATTGAAAGCAACATATTTCTTAATTTTTTTGAAGATTATTTCAGTTCATACTCCTAAAACAAAATCTCTTTCATATTACTATGGAAATTTCATCCATCACTAGCATAACAGGTAAAATAATGTCACCTTATGAAAATATGGTGTATTAGAAAAATCTTTTACAGGCACTACCACTGAGCCAGGACACTGGGCAGACCCACCAGAAATTTGATGTTCAGTTCTGGTGTCTCAGTCAAAAGGATTACTAACTTATTTCTCAGGGCATGCCCAGAATAGACCGCACAGGATGATGGGAAGACTAAGACCGTCCAAGGAGCGGCTGTCAAAACCAGCACATTTAGCAGTGATTGATTTATGCTTGAGAAGTGGCATAAACAGCATCGAGAACAGATATAAATAGAAAAGGAGGTGGATTGCTTACGAAAAGTAAATACATAAATGAATAAATAGATAATAGCACTTATATAGTACTTTAAGATTTGCAAATATTATCTCATTTTGTTCTCCCAGCCATCCTGGGAGGTAGTGCTAATATTATCCCTATTTTATAGATGAGGAAATTGAGGCAGACAAGGGTTAAGCAATTTGTCTAGGGTCACATAGCTAGTGAGTGTCTGAGGCTGGTTTTGAACCCTGAGCACCAGGTCTCCATCCACTGTGCCACCTAGCTAGGAGCTAGAAGAGGGATACCCAGACTGTTGTGTTGCATTGTTACAAAAGGGCAAAAGAACTAAAGAAAGGTCTCCAACAAGCCCTGTGGCATGTTATGTTATGGAGAATTGCCAGAAAGACATAAGGAATCATAGGAGATTAGAAGTTGTGCAGGGACTGTGAAATATTGATGTGATCACAGATGAATTGAAATAAAAATAGTGAATTTTATGGATGTGTATGTGCACATAGGGGTTTAGGCAGGGTACATGGTGTTCATAGGCTCTTCGGTATCCCCAATGTATGTGTGGTTGAATGCCTCCTTCCTCACTGTAGTGTCTATTCTTCCTGAGGTCAAAAGTGGATTTACCCCCTGCATATTCAGGCATCCAGAAAAGACAGGCACACCCAGTCTCCACAGGCATACGTTTCCAGAGGCCTAGATTATCATTTATTCTCTGAGCCAGAAAGGGCTCAAAGCTACCATTGCCGGTATAAGAGAAAGAAGTCGCAAAGGATCTGTCTTTATTGTTTGTAAATGCCTGGGTTTATTTCTTGCCTGATTACTGTGCATTATCATTCAACATCTGTGGGGAAATCACAGGCTCTCTAATCGGTGAGAATAAGAGAAATGATTTAAATACCTTCACAACCAAGGAATCTACCGAAACAGAAACACTCCTAGGTCATAAAAATCACTTCTGGTGTGCTCACCTAACAGCTCCCAGCCTAAGGCTGAACATGCTGGGAGCTGTCTCTCCCCATCCCCATCCCCATCCCCATCCCCATCCCCACCCCCAACCCCATCTGACAGCCAGCCGGGCCCGGTGGGGGGGGGGGGGGCTGCCTCCCAAGGAACCAACATTCCTCCCATTCTTCCAAGATAGGCCAAGAGACTCAGGGGTGCCTGTGTTCCTCAATGATGGTCTCAAATTTCAGTTTCCGCTCCTCGTGCCTCAGAATGTTCCCAGTACCCAGTTTGTCACTCTTGGCCCACGAGGGATGGTGCTCACTTCGAGAAACGCTTCTCTTAACAGATCACTTGTGTCTTCAGCTTTTACCAACATTAGCAATAGGAACATTGCACAGACTTGGGGACAAACACTTTGATTAACTGGGTACTCAGTCAATGATTCCATGAGCATTTCTTAGGTACTGACTTTGTGCAAGGCGCTTCTCTCTACCTGGAGGGAGAGATAGTGATGAGGAAAATGGAAGCCTGCTCTGGGGGTCTCATGATATAGAAATAATCATTTAGATCTATGCTTTGATTTTACAAAACTTCTCTCACAACTACCCTATGATGTAATGAATGTATTATCCTCCTCTAAGGAAGGAAACAAGCATTTATTAAGCACCTACTACATGCCGGGCAATATGCTAACAGCTTTACAGATATCTCATTTGATCCTCAGAACAACCCTGGGAGATAGGTGCCCTTATTATCCTCATTTTACAGCTGAAGAAATTATAAAATATTCAAAGTGAAGCTCGTTTCACGGGCAAGGAAGCTGAGGCAAACAAGGTTAAGTGGCTTGCCCAGGGTCACACAGCTAGCAAAGTGTCTGGAGTCACATTTGAGCTCAGGTCCTCCTGACTAGCAGTCTAGCATTCTACCCACTGCATCTAGTTGCTTTAACACTGGAAATGAAAATGAGACAACACGGTACAATGGAAAATGTATTGGTTCTGGAGTCCAAGGTCCTCCTCTGCTTCTGTCTGTGTGATATTGGGCAAACCTCTTAACCTCCTTGAGTCTCGGTTTCCACCTCTGTAAAATGGAGGTGGGGGTGGAGTAAATGACCTTTCAGGTCCCTTGTAGTTCGAGTGCTATGATCTTATGAGACACACAGGCTGTGAGAGGTTGAATGAGTTTACCAAAATCACATACAATTGTTAAGTGTCAGATTGTTATTGTTGAGTCATTTTCAGTCATGTCTGACTCTTCCTGACCCCATTTAGGGTTTTCTTGGAAATATACTGGAGAGGTTTGCCATTTCCTTCTCTAGCTCATTTTACAGATGAGGAAACTGAGGCAAAAGGGTTAAGTGACTTGCCCAGGGTCACATAGTTAGTGTTTGAGGCCAGATTTGAATTCAGGAAGATGAATCTTTATGATTCCAGGCTCCTACTTTTATCCACTGTGCCACCTAGGGGGCCTGGTTTAAAGCTTGAGTTGCCTGTCTACAGCCCATTGCTCTTTCCACAGTAAAGCCCGATGTGGACAAGAGCCATCACGGTAGGGGTTTCGAGGAAATCAGTCTCATGTCATGTGATCCAATGTTCCTTACAATAGGATGCTCGTTTGGGGGGGCTCAGGATCACAGGAATGGTTGGACAATGGCCCAAGGCAGCCTCAATTCAGCACCTTATATTGAGGAGTCTTCCACTCCGTCTATTGCAGTTAATAGCTCAAGTCTGGCATTTGCCTGGGATTCCCTTAGGCCTGGCACAGGCTTCCTCTTGTCCTCATTCCTTTCAAATCTCAGCTTAAGCACCATTTTCTACATGGCGCTTTTCAACCTTCACCCCCATGTCACCCCTACATTACCTTAGATTTATGTTGTTTATATTTTGTATATTCTTACCTATGTAAATCTTTTTTCCTCTGATAGAATGTAAGCTCACTATGGATGAGGACCATTTCTTTTATTTGCATCCTTATCCCCAAGGCCAGTGCCTAGCACAGAGCAGCTGCATAGTCTATGCTGGTCAATTGGCTGATGTATATCTCTTTTTTTATCTCTGTACACTGAATGCCTAACTCAAAGCCTTGCACATAGTAGGTTCTTAATAAATGTTGAATTAAACATAGCAGAAAACGACATTTTTGTACATGGACAGTGTGGGGATTTGCTTTGCTCGATTATGCATATTTGTTACAAAGGTTTTGACTTTCTAAAAGGAAGGTGGGAGAGAAAATAAATACTGATTAATTGAAAAAAATAAAATAAAATGTTAAAAGTATAGCAGACAGTAAAGTTTAGTTTCTGGAGCAAATCTTTTCCTCATCCTTTTGGCTCTTAATCTGGCACTTCAACCCTTTCCTTGGCCCCTCCTTCTGGTGCATGTTAACATTATCTGACCGCTCCTGACATTACCTTCTTTGTGATTTGTCTGTGACAATGACAACGATCCTTCCTTGTTCTGTTGAAAGAGTCACTGATCCTGTTTCCTGGGAAACGCACAGGAACCATTTTAAAGGAAGAACATGTTAACTCCCCCTGCTTTGGTTCAAGCCCTCTTGTCGCTTGGACCAGGGCATAGGGTGGAGTAGCATGCTGTCTGGGGCCTCAGTACCATGCTACCCCAGCTGCTGGACACTTTGGAAAGGGGCTTGCTGGATGTGGGCCAAGGTTTCAGGGAAGGAATCCATGGGCTAAATGAGCCCACTGTCTCCCTCCTACTATATTCTGTTTCTCATCTCTGCCGGGTCCCTCACGCCTTCCTTCTACAATCTGCTGTCCTCAGGTGCAGGGGAGCAAATCTCTGAATCCATGGAAACCAACAGAATGCTTGCTCGGCTTGGAGGTTTGGATCTGAGCTGGAAGCAGGAGGAGAAAAAGGAATTGGCTTCCCTCCTGCCAGACCCTTAGGGAGTAGGGAAAGTGGGGGCTGTGAGTGAGAAGGAGGGATCTTTCCGTGGAAAGAAGAATTGTCATTCAGGTCAAGGGCAGAAACATCATCTTCCCCAGGATGAAGAAAAGATCATTTGGCCATTTTTTTTTTTTGCCTGAGATTTTCCATCCAAATTTTTGTGTGTGTGATTTGACTGTAGAAAAGAAGGCACAAGGTTTGTTTTCCACTAAGAAGCATATTTGACCAAGACAAAAGCCTGAGGCCTGCTTGGAGGAACTGGAAGGCTGGGATAGTAGCTCAATGAGGGAAATGGGGGTGGCATCCAGCTTCTCATCAGCATAGCCAAGAACTTTCAAACCCACCAGTTTAAAATTTTAATGCAGGCGCTGAAAGTGGAAATACTTTCCATATTCATAATAAATAATTAAACAGGGTTTTTTTCCCCCCATAAAAAAGCAAAAAATATGACTGTTGAATCATGAGGAGTATAAACCTTAGGGCAATGTTTTGCTTTTTTTAAAAAACAAATATTTACATAAACTCGGAGGCAGCAGTGGATTTGGACTAGGTAATGCATTGTCCGGAGGGCAATATGTGTCGTGCTGGGTTTCAACCAAAGGAAGCAGAAGGGAGGCATCTACAGAATGCTCTCAGGAGCTCAAGTTGAATTGCTAAAGGGATGCACTGGGAAGTGTCTGGCTTCTAGAGAGGAGCCCGACTATGGGGAAACTCCAGGCAGAAAGAGTGGCCAGGAAATAAAGTGAGTGTGGGCTAAGAGAGCAGACTAAGATAAGGCTGGATGTCCACTGAAGAGGGAAGAGACCTTTCTTGCTGCTCTTGCAAGGGACAATCAAATTTCTCTTCTTCCCTCTAAGGCACAATATCTGAATCTCCCACTCCTAGGCACAAGAACTAGGCTGAATAAAGTCAAACTTGTCTCCCTTCACCTCCTCTGAGCATCTGAATGAGGAGCGGATCGCCAGTCCAATACATACAGCCTTCATAAAGGCAGCAAGTGGTGGTGAAGTAGGAGTCTCTTGGTAGCTGGGTGGCACAGTGAATAGAATACAGGGCCCAGAGTCAGGAAGATCTGCATTCAAATTCAGTTTCAGACTAGCTGTGTGACCCTGGTCAAGTCACTTCACCCTGTTTACCTCAGTTTCCTCATCTGTAAAATGAGCTAGAGAAGGAAATGGCAAACCGCTCCAGTATCTTTGCCAAGAAAATCCCAAATGGGATCACAAAGACTCAGAATGGACTGAAAAATAACTGAACAACAATAAAATTAACTCTGGAATCCAATCCAACACAATAAGCATTTGTTACACACCTGCTCTGCAGGAAGGGCCACCATACAGTCCTCACACAGATCCCCATTTTCTTAAAGAGAGTTACCGTAGCGTCATGGAGTTAAACTCAAGTAGAAATGGGGACTGCTAAACCATACATAAGGATCCCAGAAGGCCACATATGGGCTTAGAAAACCACATATTAACATTATCTATGTTTTATTGTATTTTTATTTATTTTGTTAAATATTTTCCAATGGCATTTTAATCTGGTTCGGGCTGTACTAGGGAGTGTTGTGGGTAGCATTTGGCCCCCAGATTTAATCCTTCAGTACTCTGAACAGCTCTCTAAGACTATAAATTTCAGGAAAGATGCCAGCCTGCACTGTTATAGTTCCCTTATCCAGGTGTTCATCCCCAGATCCATCCCCAACCCTTTTTCTCTCCAAATTTCTTCCTCCTGTTCTAGTCGCTATAGTTAGGTGTCTTCAGCATGTAGATGCCAAACTGTACCAGCCAAACCTAACCCACCGCCTCGTCCTACTGCTGCCCCCTACGTGAACTATCGAAATTCTCTGGAAGTGTTTTACTAGAAATAGAAATCCAGATTGTATTTAAGCGGGATGTGGAAAATCTACAACAAGCAGGCAAGCAGGAAAGAGAGGTCAGGGATGTGGGATGAAATCCAGGAAATCCTTTTCTAGTAAGAGGAAAGGAGTGTGACTCTTGGCAAGTTGTGTCCTGGGGAGATTTCAATCACTGCAGGATAACTAGTTCCTGGCCATTGTGAGCTGACTGTTTGGCAGGAAGCAATGCATCCATCATTCTTGTATCTTGGAGGCTTGCTCCTGGTTCTGAGACATTGATCACAGAAGGCCCTGCACTTCAGCCTACATGTAGGCAGCAGCAAACCCACTTAGAATCCTTACTTCCTCACAACCCCCAGAATCATCAAGTCTACCTTCATTTCCCAAATACAATAACCTAAAACCCCCTTCCCATGAAGGTGCTAGAGGTTTGCTTATAGTCAGAGTGCCCCTTGGGTCTCTTTGCCAAGGCCCAAGGAGATCATTTCGGATGAAAAATGGAGAAGGGACTTGAGAAAATCACTGGAAAAGTCAAATAATTTGAACAAACCTTAAAAATGTCAAGGGAAGCAAGACTTTATTTTTAAAAATACTGACTATATTGTTTTTCATTGTTTGGGAAGCTTTCTTTAAAAAAAAAACCTCAAAATCCCCATTTTCTTCCAGAGAGACTTATAAATGTACCCAATTATTAAAATTCAACATAAGAAACATAGTTCGAAATTATTTTCTTTCACGGATATATAGCAAGGTATAGCTGAGCTAGTATAGCTTATAATTACTTTTTCTTTTCTTTTTAACCAATCGTATCTGTGTGGAGCACAGTATTATTTCCTTCTTTTATTGCTTCTGATTTGCTGGTATTCCTGTGTTGTGCTACGGTGTTCATTGGCATGATTTTATGACTACATCTCCAGATTTTGATAAAAATGAATGAAACGCCCAAACTCAGAAGTGGAATTGAAATGTTCTAATGCAGCAGGGATCCAATTTTGCTTGGTCGTGCCAGGATAAAAAGAGAACCCAATGTAACTCTTGTTTCATAGCAATCGCTTCTTTCCCTTTGCTCACTCAGCAACCCCTTCCCTGCTTCCCAGTGCACTTGGGACTAGTTGAGGTATTATTGTCAGCATATCAGAAATGTCCCCTCTTGGGCATCCATGCCGGAGAGCGCTTTCTGAAAAATATTATAACCAGGCTATAACGAACAAGAGCAAACAGGGATTTATCCCAGGGAACAAACATGAAGGAAGGTACAGGCTATGTGTTCTTTCAGGGGTGATTCCTGTCACTTTGTCTCACCCCAAAGCCCTAATGGCTTGCACTATCTTGCTGAGAAATTTCACTCAGACCGCAGGACGCTCCAAGATTCTACCCCTATCCTAAGGCCTGCCTCTCCCACCTCAATCCTCCCACAGACCCACAAAGAGGCCAGGTCTAGACTCTCTGGTAGACAGACCTCCCCTTCTCTCACCACAACTATATACATGGTTGGAATTTCTCCTGTACTATCACTGCCACTGACCACTCCCACTTGCTCCAGTTACAAGAATTCCTAGGTATGACTCTGGCTATTTGTGGGATCCACTGACCCCCAGGAGATGATCAGCCCTGGACCATTCCTGCGGCCACCCCTCTTTCATGTTCTATCAATGACACTGGCATTCTCCAATGTGCCCAGGATCACAAACTTAGAGTGTGCTGGATTTTCCACTCTCCTTCATCCTCTAGTCTGTCACCAAGAGAAGTAAGGAGACTTAAAGTCTGGTTCTTGTCCACTGTGACTTTGGCCAAGTCCCTTCTCCTCTCTGGGCTCCAGCTTTTTCCTCTGAAAAGTGAGGGTCACTAGATGATGGAGCCTCTTCCAGCCAGCTGTCAGGTTTTATGCAGCTACTCAAGTCTGGGAACAACTTTGGAAGAAAGGCACTTACTTCAGCACCTTGAACACATCTAGCCATGCAGGTCTTCTGTTCAAGAGCTTCTTCATCCCCTCTAGCATAAAAATCAAACTCTTTTGTTTGGCTTTTAAAATCTTTAAGAATTTGTTTCTAGTCTATCTTTGTAGTCCTTCATGAGCTCTACTTTCCAGTCAAAAGGGCTCATTTGTGACTCCATCTATACAACATTCCATCTCCCCTCTCCTTGGCTCTGCACAGGCTGTCACCCAAGCCTGGACTGCCCTTCCTCCTCTCCTTTGCCTTTTAGAATCCTTAGCTTTCTTCAGAAATCAGTTCAAGTGACACCTCCTACAGGAAGCCTGTCTCAATCACTCCAGCTGCTTGTGTCTCACATCCCTGGAAACTCTCTCTGCGTGTAATAGGTGGCATTCCCTTCAATCTTGCTCTTCCTGATGACTTCTCTTCTCAGGGGCCTAGGGGCAACCCTGACAGGCTGTACCTCCAGTACCATTGCCCATGGTGTGCTACTCACCAACAACTAACCTCTTGACTCCACTAGCTTTTAGACTAGGTATTGACTGAGTAAATACAACAAGTACAGTTGGAATAAAACATTTCCCCAAACTAGGATACCCTCCTTCTTGAGCACGCAAGATCTCTGGGAAGAGCGGGTTCTCTTTATTTTTTAATTAGTATTTTATTTTTTCCAATTATGTGTAAAGACAATTTTTGATATTCATTTTAAAAAGTTTTGAGTTCCAAATTTTCTCCCTCCCTCCCTAAAAAGGTAAGAATTTAAATAGGTTATATATATATATATATATATATATACATATATATATATATGTATATATATATATAAATCATCTAAAATATATTTCCTTATTAGTCATGTTTTGAAAGAAGAAACAGACTAAAAGAAAAAAAAACACAAAAAAGATAAAGAAAGTAAAAATACTATGCTTCAATCTGCATTCAGAATCCATCCGTTCCTCTGGGTTCTCTTTAAAGAGTAAAGGTAAGAAGGCACATGTGTGGCAGAGGTATTCATCTCAGGGGTGCACCTTCTCTGGAAGGTCTTTTTTCCCTTCATCCGCATGAAGTTCACTTTAAGGTATGGCTTCCTGACTGGTAGACAGCCCACTGATGTCTATTCACCACAAGGTGTCTCACTTCCTGAAGTTGTTACCATCCCTAGGTGACGTTCAGGTGACGTTTCTTCAGGTGTTCCCTTTGTCATTAGCTTTTACTACTACAGCAGCCAGTGCTGCCACTTCTGGTTACTGATGGGACTTCTGAAGGGACTTGTGGATCTACCAAACTTATGTGGTCATCCGTAACTCCTACCTCAGAATATTTGTTTGTCTAAGATCGGGAAATAAAAAACATAAGAGAAACATGGTAGTCTGGTGGGAAAATGTGGCCAGTTATCTTTCCCCCAACCAGCAGCTCTGAAAAGCCTTTCTCATGTAACTACAGTCCCAAGACTCCTCTCTCTGTTCTCACCAACTGTCCCCTGCCTCTGACGCAGACATGGAGCACTGATCTCCATAAATAAGGAGAGAACTTTATACCAGTGAGCTTCAGAACTGGGCTTATGTTCACTCAAAGGGGCTAAGGAAAGAGACTGATAGATGGGTTGTCCCCTTTTATATGTATACTCAGTTCTGGCTTATCACCTTGTGGATCAGCAGTTCCTCCAGCTGCATAGTCAATTAAGAGACTTTTTTTGTTATTATGCAGTACCAAACCTTGAGTCAGTATGGTCAGAAACTAGCTCCACATGGTTACCATGTATGTGGTTGGATTGGAAATGGGCAGACAATCTGTGTGTGCTCCAATGAATGAAATCAAGCAAGAGATATTTGTGCACCCTCCAGGGACTGGCCCTTAAAGACAGGTCTACCCACATTTTCTCTATCGTGTGTTTACTTTTCTGTGTTGGGTTGTGCTCCCTCTTTCAAGAGAATGTAAGCTCCCTCAGAGCAGGGACTAGTTGATTTTTGTTTTCATGTGCTCGTCCTCTAGTTTAGTGCCTGACTCATAGTAGACACTTAATTAACACACATTACATGAATGAATGAATACCTCAAGCATCTGTGATTTTGTCAGCATGGGTTTCTCTTCACTGATGTAAGGTACAACCCATCTACACTGTTGTATACAGATTTCATGAGTTGCTATTGCCAAAACATTCATCACTTTCTTTGGTTAACTAATCTGCTGGTGTTGAGCCTCTCCGTTTAGCTAGGTGACTCCTCTTGTGAGTGGTTCTAGGCCCTATGCAAAGCCTTTTCACTTTCAGCTTGTTAGGATCAGCCAGAACTTGGGCATCACTGGCACCAACTTGGAGAACCTGGGATTGTAATGAGACACCAGAGGTGGATAGAAATGAGGACAACTCTATAACAGATTAGACTCGCCCAATTCTTAGTTGCTTGAGTGTGGGTCATCTGTGGCATATTTTTCATCCCAGGTCTCCACCATGTTCCTGAGCCCCTCGTCATATAATCTCATCATTCATAGACTGAGGCCAGTAGAAACAGGAAGGTGAATCAGCAGTAGCAGAAATGGTAGCAGGAGGAAGGGGAAGAAATAAGCATTTATATAATGTCTACCATATGCCAGGCACTACGCTAAGGACTTAGATAAATATTATCTCATTTGATCCTTACCACAACCATGGGAGGTAATTGCTGTTAGGATTTGCATTTTATAGTTGAGGTAACTGATCTAAACAGAGTTAAGTGACTTACCCAGGGTCATACAGTTAGTGTCTGAAGCCAGAAATTTGAACTCAGGTCTTCCTGGCTCCAGGCCCAGTGTTCCAATTTGCCGCATGGATCCTCCTAGAACGTTCTCTAAAATCAAATAGAAATTAATTCTGGAACCAAATACTGTGTCATTGTAATGACTAGGCTTGGCACTGAATAAGGTATAAGAGATCACACCTCTTTCCCTTCTTTACAGAAATAGTGGACTATGAATATGGAACATTGCATATATTGTTGGACTCAGCTTATTGGTTTTGCCGAATTGTTTTTTTTTCTTTTCTTCTTTTGGAAGTGAAGAGGTGGTTGCTTTGCCCAGACCCACCCCACTTAAAGTAAGTGATAAGATACCCAATCGAGTCAATTTCTCAATTTTTCTGATAGACTTTAAACTAAGTATGAACAACCCTTCGAACAGGACTGACAGTCGCCCATTGTGTTTGGATAATCTGAGGACCAATCTTGGCTTGCTAGTGAACTGGATCGTAAGCGAGGCAGAGCCGTGCAAAGTTATCAGCCTCGCTCTCTCCCCCAGAGTCATAGCAGTCCAACGGCAAGACGTAAGTCGAGATGAGTGGCAATAGCCCAGGTCGCAGTGGGAGACCTTGGCCTTTTTAAGCTAAGATCTTTCCTAGGCCTCGGTTTGTCTGAGGCAACACCCATTCAGTGATTAAAATCTAGGTTAGAATTGAGACAAAAGATGGCCTAATTTGCCTTCCCAAAAAAATCAATCTGGGAGAGGAAGATCTTGAAAGTTTGTGTCCAAGACGGAAAACAATTGCTATTTCCGCTCGCTAAGAGCTATCGAAACCTCAACAAAGAGAAAATTATTGGCCAATCTGTGAAAACCAGAGGGATTTGGTTGGGATTTATTCAAAGGAATAGAGAAAGCTGATCTGCCTTGAGAAAGAAATGCTTGGAGGAGAAGCCTCCACTCCGGCTCTGGTCTGTCTCCATCCTGCTCCCTCCCTCCACCTTGCTTTGACCTGAAGAGGAATTTTAGAGCTTTAAAGGTTCTAGAGGATTTGGGGATTCTCATTTTCCCATTGGTGTCCCTGGGTCAACTGATGGCAGTGTCTGCATTGGGAAATAGAGTGGACACTGGTTCACAGTTTCACAAAAGAGCCCAATAAAGAAACTACCACATCTAAGAGGCACTTCTTCCAGATGGAGCTGTAAATTAACTCTTTGCCACATGTGTTCTAGAAGCTGTAGACCACCTCCCACTGGACTTTATAGGTGCCTATGGGAGAATCTGGCACAGGGTTTTCTTGGGGTGTGGGGGAACAATGTTTTGTACCAACTGTTCTTCCTCTATTATAATAAAAATGCTCCTTTTAAAGGCTACTTAGGGCTGATTAAATTGATTTTCAACCTCTGGAAACTTGAATGAGAGTTAAGATAAGGATCCTCAGAGTTCATATAGACTACACTTTGTTACAATGATGCCTACCAGGGAAGGGAGAGGGAAGTATTTGTAAATGATGAAGATCTAAAAACAAATTTAAAAAATCAATAAAAATTTTAAAAAAGAAACAATTTCTGGATCATGAACTGTTTGTAATTACTATTTATGTGTTAATTATAGAGTTGACTGAAAATAGAAAGGGATCTGCCTAGAAAAGACCAATAGCTAAACTGAACAGCAGAAACCCTTCACCCTTGGTCTGCAGCAGACCCTAGGCACTGTTTGGGAGTAATACTGACCACTGGAAATTTTAATGTGATCTCTCTTTTATTTTTTCCCAAAGGAAGACAGTAACATGAAAGAAGGCATTCTGATATCTTCCAAACCTTCTTTGCAAGGAAGCCAAAGACTTGGTTTTCTTGCCCTGCATTTCAAGGATCTCCCATCCCAGGCCCTTTATCTGGGCCAGTATTCTGGGCCAACCTCCTGTCTGCCTTCCTGGTTGGGCACTTTTCAGTGCAAGAGTCCCTCCAGTCAAGAGTGAACTTATAAAAACAGAGTCTCTTTGAAAGATTTTTCAGGGGAAACAATCGAGAGAGGGAGTGGAGAAACTACAAGAGATGCTACTCTGGCTAGGTGGCCAAACCTTAACGGACACATTTTGATTACACTACTTCTGAATGCGAGGCTAAAGTAAGGAGGCTCACAGGGTAACTCATTGCCTTCCTTGTCCTATAGAATCATTTAGTTCATACAAGCTTTGGGAAAGTCACGAATTTACTTCAAGATCTCTGAGATCAATATAGCTCTATAAATTTAGGGCTTTAGGGTGAATTTACTTAAAATTGTTTCATGATGAAAATGCCGGAGGCAGATGCTTTAGTTCATTCAGCTCTTTTGAAGAGACCTTCTCATCTTAATTCTATATGAAAGGATACATTTGCAGGACCCTGTCAACTAATGACACACAGAGAGAGCCCTTTATCGATTCCTTAATGGAAGCAGAGATAGAAAATGGAGGACGAAGGAGATCATGGCCAGACTTAGAGGAACACCACTATCTCTTTGTTGTTTAAGGGGCAATTCTCCATATGGTGGATTATTCCAAACTGGTGAATGTCTTCCTTTCCTTCTGCTTGCCATGGGTCATTTTCATGATTAATGACAGGAAGGGGTAGGAAGGGACTGAATCTATGGCAGATTCTGTTGTTGCTTGACAGGTAACTTGGAGGCTGAAACTACTGACTGAAATGGAACCCAATTGGAGATTTTCCTGTGAGTTTTAACAAATGCATGAATTAATGAATGAAAAGCATTTATTAATTGCTTACTCTGTGCAAGGCACTGTTCTGAGTGCTAGGGAAACAAATGGAAAAATAAGACAGAACACACTCTCAAGGACCTCACATTCTAAAAATGGAGGAGATGACACAGATGGAAAGTTTCAGCTGCAAGTCAGCTGAAACAAAAATCTCATGGTCCTTAGGGTATGCTGGCAAAGTAGGTGGTAATGTCTCTTCTTTGATGTTATTTCCACCCATAAAATCATATCAGTTTCTGATATCAAACCATTTAAAAGTGTCAAGGACTTTGGTGAAAAAGAACTATCTTTTCTTGTCTTTAATAGATGTGGCTATAGCATCTGCAGGAGCAGTAGCCAGGCTGCGTCTCCCATAGGGGATTTCCTAGAGTGGCGGCTGAAAGCATTGGGTTAGAAGCATTGCTATTCCCAAGGCCCTTGGGTTCAGAGCCCCTTGGGTTGTCTCCATCAGGGAAGATGGTGGTCAAAATGGTGGTTGTGGTTTGATGTACCTGGTACACGCTGCCTCCTGTCTCTCCCTCAAAATGTCTTGCTGCTTCAGCTAAGCTGGTTTGTTGGTCTTGTGTGTGGCAGCTGGAAGGGATCACTGGTCCCTTTTCCCCAGGAGTTGCTTCCCTGCATGGTGGCTGTGGGAACTGGGCTAGCAGCCAGAGTGATTTGGCCATTTCCAGGGCCCCTGTGCTTATATGCTTATGACCCCAGCACATCTTTATAATCATGATAGCAATTCATATTTTTTGTTTTTATAATTTTAACTTAATTTTAATTTTTATCAATTACCTTAAAATTTTTAATATTTGCTTTTTAAAATTTTGAGTTCCAATTTCTCTCCCTCTCTTTCTGCCCTTTCTTCTCCTTGAGAAAGCAAGCAATTTGATATAAATTATACACATACAGTCATATGAAACATTTCCATAGTAGTCATGTTGCAAAAGAAAACAGACTAAAAAAAAAGTATAATAAAGAAAGTAAAAAAGCATGCTTCAATCTGCATTCAGACTCCATCAGTTCTTTCTCTGGAGACGGACAGCACCTTTCATCATAAGACCTTTGGAATTGTCTTGGATCATTGTCTTGCTGAGAATAGCTAAGCCACTCATAGTTGATCATCATACAATGTTGCTGTTACTGTGTGCAATATTTTCCTGGTTCTGCTCACTTCACTTTGCATCAGTTCATTTAAGTCTTTCCAGGTTTTTCTAAAGTCTGCCTGCTCATCAGTTTTTATAGCACAATCGTATTCCATCATAGTCATATACCACAATTTGTTCAGCCATTCCTCAATCGATGGGCATCCCCTCAATTTCCAATTATTTGCCACCACAAAAAGAGCTGCTATAAATATTTTTGTACAAATAGAACTTTATAGATAGGAAAACAGATTCAGAAAGTTCATTGTTATAGAGATACCAAACTGCCTCCCAGTGTGTAACATTTGTCCTTTCTGTCATTCAAGGTTACTTCTCAGACAACAGCAGGCAACATGGTGACAAGCACTCACTCTAATATCAGAGGACCTCAGTTCATATCCTGACTCTGCTACTTGTTATCTATGTGACCTTGGGTAAATCTCTTACCTTCTCTGGATTAAATGAGCTCTCAGGTTCCTCCCAGCTCTGAGTTGATATGATCCTATGACATTTCTGAAAACATTTATACATTGTGGGATAGGATCCCCACACAGGCTTGAAGAAGCTCAGGCTTGCTATCCAAAGAACCAGAGCACTAGAGAAATCCCATCCCATCTCTGTTCCCCATGGCCTCCTCTCTTGTAGATGTTATGATCAGAAGACCCTTTATAGTTTAAATTTTTAGAATGAAAGAGGCATAATCACCTCGTCCAATTTTGTCTTGGTATCAGCCAAATTTTCAGTATCCCTCTGAAAGCACTCTTCCCACATTCTCATGTTTACCCTGTTCTGTCCCCATAAGCAGGCATATACTGAGCCCACCCTGTGAGCTATGGTGATTAAATATGAGCTTCTGCACTTGCTGTATTTGTTATTTTAATATCAGGATTAATATTCATATCATTATCTTGCGCCCCACCTCCTCATGGAGCCTTTCTAACAGCTCCAACCCTCTTGACTACATCTTGCATGGATTGTTGGTGCTGATAAAAAACGTAGGGAATTCTGGGGGTATCTCCCCTTTTTCATCCATTTCTTAACTAAAAAACTGGGGACAATGAAGTTTGTCTGCTCTGACTTGATATGTTTGGTATTGGTTGGACAGGCTAACAGGAGAGACTGAATAAGATGAAGGAGGAGGGCTTATGGGAGAAATAGCAGTAGTGAGCTGGGGAGAAGAAAACAATTCAGGATACTGTTTGTGAGGAGATGGAATGGAAAAAAAATAAAGGACTTGCCAGCTTCACCTGAGGAACCATTAGAGTGAGAGAAAGAGATGTCACCTGCCCCCTACTTCCAAGGGAAGGGGACAGAGAGTAAGAGGCTTCAACAGGGCTGGTGGGGCAGGAGCCTCTACCAAATAAGGTCTCATATTTGGGACTACCTATAAGTGAATAAGAATCCACTCGCATCTTTGAAACTAATGACTGCTCATGTGAGGATTTCTATTTCATTTCTCTCATTTTAATAAAAATTTCCCTTTGGAATATTGTGAAGGCTCTACTTATAAGTGGGGAATCATGCTCCATATTTCAGTGGGTATCTTGCCTACATCTTTCCAAGTTCCTGGAGTAAGTAGGGGCTATGAGATAAGAGTAAGATAATTCCCCTGAGAACACATAGGCTATTTGCATCATGAAAGATTCTCTAACATAATGATATAAAAATAATACTAATAATGATGATAATAACAGTGATGATAATGTCCCAGCAACGCTTTTAGTGAGTCTACTGAAGATGAACTTCCATCCCAATGCTCTTATTCGATTATAAAAAGGAATCCTTTTCTCTACCTGTGTAATAGTCTGCAGAATATTAAACATAAAGGGGTAATAATAGAGCAACTTATCCTTAGACTGATTCTTTCTGAACCCCATTGAGAAAAATGAAAAGAACGAGATAACAATAATAATGATACCTCAGTTTTTTATCTTGTAAAGGACTTTCTTTGCAATGGTCCCAGAGGCAAGTGGTGCAAATATTATTATCCCCATTCCATAGATAAGGAAATTGAGGGTATGCATTTTGGAACTTAATTACTGTGTGTTTTGTGTTGATCTTCCATCGTTTCATGGCCATTCTGCTCCCAAACAGACCGGAAGAATGTTGGCACTTCTTCAGTGCCTGGCACACAGTAGGGCAGATTAGAATGCAGCTGTGATTGAGGGCCACTGGGAGGCTTGCCTGTGGTCCCTGTTCAGACATGAGGGAGACAGACAAGGCCAAGAACCCTGACCTCCCATCTGTCTTCACACAGCACCAGCACACCGAGAACCTGCTCTATTGTTTAGCACGTGGGGCAGTAGCAGTGATTCATGTGTCCAGGAAAATAGAAGTTCCCACTGAGACATTTGGTTGTATGGACACAGCACTGAATTAAGAGGAGTTCCAGCCTCTAAAGCCTCCTCTTCTAAAGGAGTTTGAAGAGGCACAGCGTTGCCGGGCAAGCCAATGATCAGATCCCTTCTCTCTTGGATGGGGGAATTCCCTTTGGTGTTTAGCTGAAGGGCAGGCAGTCAGGGCCACAGTGACTGAGGAGCTGAGCTGGAGGCTCTGGCCACTGATTTTCAAAGAGTAGATGACTCCAACCTAAAGGAGGAGCGAGCTAAATGCTTGCTATAAATGCTAGCTATAGCGGGGCAGCAAGAGTCATTCCAGCCAGGCAGCACTGATCCCATCACCCCAGCACTAGAGTCAAATATTCCAGGAGTTTGGATTCAACTGTCTTCAGCAACTCCCCCTTCCCTGACCCTCTTTTTTGGTTAATCATAAATCATAGGCTAAGGGGAGCTTAACTTGAGAGAAAGTCCCAATCGATTAACCAATCAATAACTCAACAACTTGTTATTAAGTGACCATTCTGCACTGGGTACTGTGCTAATGAATTGAGAGACTATGTGGTTCAGGGTTCTTAACCAGGGACCAACAGTCCCTGAATTTAGATGGGGAAAAATTACATCCTTATTTTCACTAACCTCTCCCTGGAATTTAGCACCTAGCACATAGTAGGTGCTTAATAAATGTTGATGGAATTGAATTGGATTACAAGTGTGAGCAACAAACAATTATTCTGAGAAGGGGCCCATAGGCTTCACTGCACTGCCAAAGGGGTCCTTGACACAAAGAAGGGTAAGAATCCCTGAGCTAGTAAGACTTAACTCCTCATTTTAAAAAGGGGGACAGAAAGAGGCTCATCACCTAGCCAGGTCACCCCAACAAACAATGCCAGAGCCAGGCCTCCTGAGTCTCTAACTAATACCCACCCCTTTCATCTCTCCTGACCCCATCCTATAGGCGATAGAATCCCCAAGCTCAGGAGACACTATGGGAGACAGACCCTGAGCTCACAGCAAAAGTGAAATAAGCCTGGCTAGGGAAATGCTGCAGAAACAAATGGCCGACATCCTTTTGCTGTGGTGAACATTCCCAGTGTTTCTGACCTTGGGAGTTAGAAATGCAAAAAGACATTACTCTGCTACTTGATTTTTTTTTCCTAACTTCCTTGATTTACGCACTCCTATCCAAACTTTCTAAAATCAGTCTTTTCCCCCATTGCCTCCACGGCCCTTAAGCAGCATTCAACGCAAGGCATCCGACTTCTGGGGATGATTCAGCAATCTGCTCCAAGCCCCAAACCTCCTGCTCCTCCAGCCACGCACTTGCACTCTCTGGCCCCAGCCCTGGCTTGCCCACGGGGACTTTAGCTCTGAGAGGGATGGGCGGTTCCCATTGACACAGATACCCAATCCTAATCCAAACATGCCAGTCCCTCCAATGGGAAGGCAGGACTGAAAGAAAGTGGGCCTTGCCAATAAGTGAAGACTGGGCCTCCTGGAGATAAGACCAAGACTTTGCCAATGCTGCCACCTTCAAAGATTTAATTCGTGCTGGACTCTTAGTCTCCCCTAGAATTAATGAGCACCTAGAACCAGCTGTCCATTAGCTTCATCTGTACATGTCTTATGTCCAAAAGAGGAAACGTCAGTGATTTAGTTGAGGGAAAAGGTTTTAATTTTTCCAAGGAGGAGAATTAAAAACCTATCCTGCTCACCCTGTATTGTGTCATAAAAGGGTGTCTGGGCAGAGAGTCAAGTCGCCTCAGCTGAGGAGGGACAGAAGCCAGTGAAGGAAAGATGGAACTTTTTTGGAGGAGAGGGGCCTCTGAGGATAGTGGGGCCTGTGACTTGTGAGGGAGCTGAGTCATGCCCTTCTAGCCCCTTGGAGCCCTGGCTTATGTAATCTACCCCTTTCCCTCTCATCCTGTTTTTTTCTGTCTGAGCTCTGGACTATCCTGAATGTCCTTTTCTTACGATGCAGATCTGGAGAAGATACTTGCAGACAAATCATGATCTGATTAGAGGTTAGGAAGAATCCTGAACTGGAGTAAGAAAGCTTGAATTCTAGTCCTCACTCTGCCACCAATGACCTATGTGACCCAGGGCAAGTCTTCTTCATGCCCCGGGACTCAGTTTCCCTATCTGTAACATGAAGAGGTTCAAAAAGATGATCCCTAAGGACTGACCTAGCTTTGATACCCTAAGACTCTATGTTTCTGAGTTATTGGGTGTCTTGGGAAAACTCGCAGAGAATAAGCTCTCCATGGCCATTTCCTGGGAGGAAAAGAGCCCTAAAGCAGGACAGAGGGAACTTCCCAGCTTTTCTGGCCTTTAACAGAAAATACTACTGTTGTCAAGGCTAAGTCTCCTCTTCTCTTCCCTTCCTCTAAGGCACTGCCTTTTTAGATGACCCAGCTATTTGGCTCAGTAGAAAGAACTTCTGCTTTCAGGGAGGTGCTTTCTGATACAAATTTTTGTCTCCAGACAGAAGGTCTATGGGAGGGAACAGGTTTGGTGATAAATATTTATCTCTCTCGTGATATTTTTTGTTTCACAGATGTTATTTTATTGTATTTTTATTTATTTATTTTTAAAGCATAGAGAATTTTTTATTCTTTTATTTTTCAGTTACAAATTCTCTTCTTCCTTCTGCCACCCAAGGAAAAGACAAGGAAAGCACAATTTATTACAAATACAGATAGTCATGCAAAACAAATTTCTTCATTAGTACTATTCCAACCCTCCCCCCTCACACCTTGCCAAAAAAGACAAGAAAAAGAAAAAAATGCTTCAGGCTGAACTCTGAGTCCACTAGTTATCTATTTGGAGGTAGCTAATATATTTTATCACGAGTCCTTTGGAATACAGTAAGTCATTGTGTTGATCGGAGTTATTAAGTCTTTCACAGTTGGTTCTTTACAATATTGCTGTTACTGTGTGGATTGTTCTTCTGGTTCTGCCCACTTCACTTTGCATCATTTCATACAAGTATTCCCAGATTTTTCTGAAACCATCCCTTTCATCATTTCTTTCAACACAATAGTATTTCATCACATTCATATACCACAATTGGTTTATCCATTCCACAATTGATGGTCCCCTCAGTTTCTAATTCTTTGCCACCACAAAGAAAGCTGTTATAAATATTTTTTGCACATGTGGGTTGTTTCCCTCTTTCTTTGATCTCCTTGGGGTATAGCCCTAGTAGCCAAAGGGTATGCACAGTTTAATACCTTTGGGCCATAGTTCCAAATTGCTTTTCAGAATGCCTGGATTAGTTCACAGCTCTACCAACAGTGTGTTAGTGTACCTGCTTTCCCAAAATACCCTTCAACTTTTGTCATTTCCCATTTCTGTCATCTTAGCCAATCTTATGAGCGGGAGGTGGTACCTCAGAATTGTTTTAATTCATATTTATCTAATTATTAGTGATATACGACTATTGTCATGACACATTAGTGCCATATGATTATTGGTTGCTTCCTCTGAAAACTGTCTATTCATATCCTTTGACCATTTATCAATTGGAGAATGGTTCTTTTTCTTTTAAATTTGGCTCAATTTCCTCTATATTTTAGGAATGAGATCTTTATCAGAGAAATTGGAGGCAAAGATTTTTTTTCCCAGTTTACTGCTCTTCTTCTATTTTGAGCTGCATTGGTTTTGTTAAGGCAAAAACCTTTAAAAATTTTTTGGGTGATCAAAATTATCCATTTTACCTACAGTGAAAAACTTTATCTTTTGTTTGATCGTGAACTCTTCCTTTTTCTATAGATCTGACAGGTAATTTCTTCCCTGCTCCACTAATTTGCTTATGATATAACCCATTATATCTAAATTACACACCCATTTGGAGCTTATCTTCATATACAGTGTGAGATGCTGGTCTGTGTCTAGGTTCTGCCACACTACTTCCAATCTGCTAGACTTTTTTTTTCTTGTAGATAATCTCATTTTATTATTTAATGCTTTTTTCCCCCAGGGCTTCTTAAACTTTTTCTACTCATGATCCCTTCAGCAGTCGAGACCCACAGTTTAATACCTTCCCAAAGATCTCAACAGTTTTTTTAAAGTCTTTTAAAAAAAATTTCTACCTCTCTCCCCTCCCCCCACTCCAAGACAGCATGTAATCTGATACAGGCTATACATGTACAATCATATTAAACATATTTCCACATTAGTCATGTTGTGAAAGAAGAATCAGAACAAAAGGGAAAAATCATGAGGAAGAGGGAAAAAAAGAGAGAAAATAGTACGTTTCGATCTGCATTCAGACTCCATAGTTCTTTTTCTGGATATGGATAGCATTTTCTATCATGAATCTTTTGGAGTTGTCTTAAATCTCCATATTGCTGAGAAAAGCTAAGTCTATCAAAGTTGATCATTTCTCAATGTTGCTATTACTGTGTATGATGTTCTCCTTCTGCTCACTTCACTCAGCATCAGTTCGTGTAAGTTTTTCCAGGTTTTTCTGAAATTCCCCTGCTCATAATTTCTTATAGAACAATAGTATTCCATCACATTCATACACCACAGCTCATTTATCCATTCCCCAACTGGCGAGCATCCATTCAATTTCGACAAAAGGAGCTGCAATATTTTTGTACATGTGGCTCCTTTTCCCTTTTTAAATGATCTCTTTGGGATTCAGATCTAGTAGTGCTACTGCTAGATCAAAGGTAATACACACTTTTATTGCCCTTTGGGCATAGTTCCCAACTGCTCTCCAGAATGATTGGATCAATTTACAACTCCACCAACAATGCATTAGTGTTCCAATTTTTCCACATCTCCAACATTTATCATTTTCCTTTTTTGTCATATTAGCCAATCTGATAGGGGTGAGGTGGCACCTGCATTTCTCTAATCAATAGTGATTTAGAGCAGGGCTGCCCAAAATGTAGCCTGAAGTATGACTTATGCACCCCATCTATAAGTATAGGTATTTACACAAATTCTTTAGTAAACAGAAGCTGTGCTACTGCAGAGCTCTCACTAAAATGGCAAATCAAAATATATTGTTTATTGTTTCAATAAAAACCTAAGGTTGGACAGCCCTGATTTAGAGCATTTTTTTTTATATGACTGTAGATAGCTTTAATTTCTCTATCTGAAAACTGCCTGTTCATGTCTTTTGACCATTCATCAATTGGGGCATGACTTGTATTCTTATAAATTTGAAACAATTCTCTATGTATTTTAGAAATGAGGGCTTTATCAGAGACACTGACTGTAAAACTCATTTCCCAGCTTTCTGCTTCCCTTCTAATCTTGGTTGCATTGACTTCAATTGTGCAAAAACTTCTAAATCTAATGTAATCAAAATTACCCATTTTGCATTTCATGATGTCCTCTATCTCTTGTTTGGTCATAAATTCTTCCCTTTTTCATAGTTCTGATAGATAAACTATTCCTTGCTCTCCTAATTTGCTTGTGGTCTAAATCATACACCCATTTTTCTTTATCTCGGGATATGATGTAAGATGTTGATCTATGCCTAGTTTCTGCCTTGCTATTTTCCAGTTTCCCCAGCAGTTTTTGTTTTGTTTTGTTTTGTTTTGCAGTGAGTTCTTGCTGTAGTCGCTGGAGTCTGAGTTTATCAAACACTAGCTTACTGAATTCATTTGTTTCTGTATATTGTGTACCTAATCTGCTCCACTGATCAAGCTCTCTATTTCTTACCTAGTATCAAATTGTTTTGATGCATACAATTGGTAGTATAGTTTGAGGTCTAGTACTGATAGGCCTACTTCCTTCCCTTTTTTAAAAAATTGATTCTCTTTGATATTCTAGACCTTTTGTTCCTACAGATGAATTTATTATTTTTTAGTTCTATAAAATAATCCTTTGATAGTTTGATTGGCATGGCACTGAATAAATTAATTCAAGTAGAATTGCCATTTTTATTATATTAGTTTAGCCTATCCATGAGCAATTAATATTTCCTTAGTTATTTAGATCTATCTTTATTTATGTGAAGAACATTTTGTAATTGTGTCCATACAGTTCCTATGTGTGTGTTGGCAGGTAGACTCCCAAGTACTTTACACTATCTATAGTTGTTTCAAATGGGATTCCTATTTCTATTTCTTCTTGCTGTTGGTGATATACAGAAATACTGATGATTTGTGTAGGTTTATTTTGTTTCCTGCAATGTTGCTGAAATTTTCAATTTTTTGATGCGTTTTTTGGTGGACTCTATAGAGTCCTCTATGTAAACCGTCATGTCATCTGCAAAAAGTACTTCATTTTCCCTTTGTCTACTCTTATTCCTTTCATTTATTTTTCCTGTCTTTTTGCTTTACCTAGTATTTCTAGCACAATATTGCATAGTAATAGTGATAATGCAGATTCTTGCTTTACCCCTTCTTGGACATTTCTAATGTCCAACACCAGCCTCACCTCTGGAGTTCTTCATCTTTTAGTCCCTGTCTAGAGTATTAATCTGGGCTTGTCAGATTTCTATTATTCTTGTCCCCAGATAAAGAAGACCCCTCCCCCCTCCTCATTTGCTATCCCTCCATTATCTCTAAACCACTTCCCAGCAAGGAAGAAAAAAACTCATTCTTTAAACCCAAGGCTTCATCTGCCTTGGAGCCCAGATCACATACAAGGCAGACAGGTATGATACAGAAGAGCTGGACTCCTGAGTGGGGACACAGGCTTGCCTGGCTTTGCTTGGCAGACTCAGGTTCTGGTCCTGCTCTGGATATCTGAGTACTCCTTTGAGGATTTGGTTTGGGGAAAGATTCGAATCCATATCTCCCATCATCCCTGGCATACTTTATAAATCTTGACTACCCTGACAGTAGCTCAGTATGAGAGGGTTCTGGCAATTTGTCCATTAGCTTGAGGTTCAAGTTGTTTTCTAGTAGGAAAAGACCTGAAATAATATTAGGGCTGCTGATCCCAGGCTGAGCCTTTCTGCTGACCCTTGGCTCTGCTGTTGCTATTGCTTTCGTTTTTCTTTTTTGTTATAAACTTAACAAACATGAATATTTCAATATTCTCAGGACAAAAAGAGGACTGTACATAAAACTGCAAACTTCTATAGGTGTAGGGTTGTTTGTTTTTTAAATGTAGACAAAATTTAATCTGACAGGAACAAAACTGGCCTGCTTGTCTGGGTCTGCTGGATGTTTCTTCCTTAGACCACTCTATTTGGCCTAGCCTGGAGTCCTAGACTCCAGGCCTCAGGAGAATGAGCCAAGAGGAAGGAGGGGAGCCTGGAGATCAAGCTGGCACTTATAAGATGCCATCAGGCCCTCTTTGCTAAGCGCCAGAGATATTGGGATGAAAAAATGGCATAATCCCAACTCATGGGAAGCTTATAATCAGGTAGAAGAGGTGTGACATGAAGATGCATATCACCATGCAAGGGTAGAACATGATGGGGGCCAAGGAGAGCTCTCGCCAAGTGCATTAGGAAAATTCGAGTTTCATTTGGAGAGATCGGAGAAGAATTAAGGGAGAAGGTGACACCTAGGTAAAGCCTCGAAGGAAGGAAACGCCCATTTTTAAACTCCTACCATAGTAGGCATCCAGTAGCACAGAACCAGGCATTGTACTAAGCTCTTTACAAGTATTATTTCATCTGGTCCTCACAACAACTCTGTTTATTAATCCCCATTTTACACTTGAGGAAACTAAGACAAACAGAGGTTAAATGACTTGCCCAGAGTCACACAGCTAGTAAGTATCTGAGACCAAATATGAGCGCAGGTCTTCCTGAATGCAGATCCAGGGCTCTATTCACTGTGCCATTTAGCTCCCTATTTGTTGGAGGACAGAGTATATTTTTAAGAAGATCAGCCTTTGGGAAGAAGGGAGATGGCAACTTGACTTTTCAGAGTAGCTAGTAGTCCAGATTGGGCCAGTATGTAGATGGATGAAGGGTAGTCATGTGAAATAAAGATAGAAAAATATATTGTAATGAGATTGCATAAAATCTTAAATGTCAGTCTAATTTTGTTTTGTGACAGTCCTCTGGCATAAGAGAGTCCCTCCTAGGAGGATGTGGGGTTCCCCTACTGAGCCCTACTTTCTACACCTGGGCTCACAGTACCATATTTCCCCAGTGTAGATGCAGCTGTCAATAGGTTGAGTTCTTGCCTGGGTACCCAGTTTAGGACTAAGGAAAAGCCTATAGGCCAGCCAGAGACACTGGGGAATGAGTTCAGATCTTCATGAGTTCAGATGTGTAAAACATTGGGAATCAGTTCAATGCAAAGCTTCATTGGAAGCAAAGGGGAAGGGGGGAAAGGGAGAGGGAGAAGGAGACCTGATTTACAACTCAGACACCACGCAAACATAGAGTATAACTCATATAAGGTTGGTGCTGCATTGGGGAACATAGAGACATGGGTCCATTCAGCAGGAAGGGAAGATGGGCTCCTCCTAGAGGGAAGGATGTGTTCCAAAGTGTCTTTCTGAGGGTGTGGTTCTTACATTCTGATTTTGGGTGGCACTACAGGAGCTGGCCAATCTGCATATCAGGGGTCAGGACAAAACATTGTTTTGGGGGTTTGTTATCAGAGAGAAAAACAAGCTCACAGTAGACAAAACATTATTTGAATCCCACAGCTGTAACAGCCTTTAAAAATGTTATCGGGATTATTTTTCCAGGAATATTTTCTATAAGTTTACAGCCTCCCTTAAGGGGAGACCATAATGATGGCCTCAAGACCATCAGGCCTAATCTTTAACAATGATTTCCATGCATAGATTCTATAAGCTATAGTCTTCCTTAAAGGTTAGAGGGGGGCTTTTCAAAATGATGGTTTCAAGACCAATCTCAAAACAAATATATATATATATATACATACATATCTATATTTGGTTGAAAATGGGGAGCTACAGAACATTTTTGAGTAGGGGAGTTGCAAAGTCAGACATATACATTAAGAAAATTATTTTGGTAGCTGTGCTTCAGTTGAATGTCAGGGTCAAAAACCAAATTGTTAGGGGTCGAAGAGTAAATGGGTGATGTAAAAGTGGAAACAAGAGATGTAAGTAGTTTTTTCTAGGACTTTAAAATTGAATCCCCAAATTTGAGTTGGAAGGGATCTCCATGGCCATCTAGTTCAACCTATATACTATCAGAATCTTCATTATAATATGCCCAATAAGTGGTTGTCCAGTTTCTGTTTGAAGGCCTATAAGAAAGGGAAGCCCCCCACCTTTCAAGGGAACCTATTATAGTTTGGGACAGTTCTAATTTTTAGTAAGTTTTTCTTGACATCAAGCCTAAATTGTTCTTGTTTCAGCTCCCATCCACTGCTCTTGCTTCTTTTACCAGGGATCAATAGAACAAATCCAATCTCTCCTCCCCCTGACAGTCTTTCAGATAAATGAAAACACTTGTGATGTCTCTCCTGAGTCTTCTCTTCTCCTAACCAAACATATCTGCCTCCTTCATCCTCATATGACATGAACTCAAGACTCTAGTTGGCATTCTCTGTACGTTCTCCAGCTTATCAATGATCTTCCTAAACTGTGGCTTTGAGATCTGAATACAATACTATTGATGAAGTCTTCAAGGGCAGAGTATACTGGGAAAAATATCTCTAAATTCCTGGAAGCTGTGCCTCTAAATGGGCAGCTAGGTGGCACAGCGGATAGAGCACTGGGCCTGGAGTCTGGAAGACTCATCTTGCTGAGTTCAGATCTGGCCTCAGATACTTACCAGCTACGTGACCTTGGGCAAGTCCCTTAACCCTGTTTGCCTCAGTTTCAGCTGGAGAAGGAAATGGCAAACTCTGGTATATTTGCCCCCAAAAACCCCAAATGGGGTCACAAAGTGTTGGACACAATTGAAAAATGACTCAACAACAACATGCCTTTCCTCGCTTTAGCTATATTGATTGTCTGATCACACTATTGACTTATTTCGAGCTTGTAGTCCATCAAAACTGTCAGATCTTTTTCAGAACAACTACCGCCTAATCATACCTCCCCTACTTTGTACTTGTGATGTTAACTTTTTGGATCCAAGACTTTACATTTATTCTCATTGAACTGGGGTTTTTATTAGATCCAGTTGACTGATTTGAGCGAGAGAGAGAGCTGTGCAAGGTCACCAGCCTCACTTTCTCCTCCAGAGCCATCTGGGTGCAATGATCAGATATTCACCTGGAGGATTGGAGATGGCCCAGGATGCATTGGGAGACCCGGGCCCTTTTAGGCTGAGGTCTTTTCAGGTTCTCACTTTGAGTGAGGTAATGTCCATTTAGTGAATAGGCTTCTTTAAGTAGTTAATCAAAGGGTGGCCCCTTTAATCAAAACTCAAAAAAAAAAAAATGTCAAACTGAGAGGGGAAGACCCTCAGGGCTCCTGGCCAAAAGGGAAACAGTTACTATAGAAGCATTAACAGCTAGTCACTGATCCTGGCAATTTGGAATCCATCCTGCTTGGAATCCACCTAATTGCATTATTATTTAATTTGTATCTCTCCATCTTTCCCACAATAACAATATGAGATACTTTGTTAAATGCTTTGCTAAAATCTAGGTACTTTATATCCATAACAATCATTTAGCAATCTTGTCAAAAAAGGAAATGAAATTAGTCTGACATGACATGTTCTTGATGAAACCACACTGACTCTGTGTGATCACTCCCTCTCTTTCTAAATGTTCATTAATTATATCTTTAATGATTCTTTTTAAAAAATCTCTAGGAATCGAAGTCAAGCTCACTAGTCTGTAGCTTGTAGACTTTGTTCTCTGCCCTTCCTTAGTCTTGTGTTACCTCTCTAGTTTTCCATGATCTTTCCACATATCAAAGACAGTGGGTCAACAGTCCCATCTGTCAGTTCTTTCAGTACCTGAGGGTAGAGTTCATCTGCTGACTCATATGGAGCCTGTAGTCCTGGTGGCCTGAATTTGTAAAGGACAGCAAGGTGCTCTTTTACCATCTCCTTTCTTATCTTGGGTATCAATTCTCTATTAGTCATTTTTGTTCTGTCAATCCCAGTACAAAGGTCATTCTTCTTGGTAGAAGAAACAGAAGCAAAGCAACTCTGGTCAGTTGTCCCATGCAAAGCTTCTGTTGCTTCTTTGATCTTCCCTTTTCTCTCAATACAGAAAAAAAAAAAAAACCCAAACAAATCATTTGGTTGACCTTAGTTTCAGTCGTCAACCTCAGCTCATTCTGAGCTTTAGCACTGCTCAAATTGTTTTTACAAGACTGTTCCATGCTCTTATATTCATCCTGTTACCTGTTTTTAAGTTAATTTTTTTCAATCAGCAAAAATCTTTCTTCTGTCCCTCCCAGCCCCCAATCCCACCCCCCCAATTGAGAAAGAAAGAAAAACAAAACTCCTATTTTAAACACGCATAAATAAGCAAAATAAATTTCTGTATTGGCCATATCCATTGAAAAAATGTGTCTCATTTTGCATTCTAACTCTTTCACCTCTCTTCAGGAGATGGGTAGTGTGTTTCTTCATCTTTAGTCCTCTGTAATTGTGTTTGGTCATTATATTGATCAGCATTTCTAAGTCTTTCAAAGTTGTTTGACTTTACAATATTGTTGTCTTTGTATAAATTATTCTCCTGGTTTTGTTCACTTCACTCTGTATCAGTTCATATAAGGACATCCTTGCATTTTCTGAAACCATCTCATTCATCTTTACTTATACAATAATAGTATTCCATCACATTTATATACTGTAACTTATTCAGTCATTCCCCATTTGCTGGCAGCCCCTCAATTTTCACTTCTTTGCCATCTCAAAAAGAACTATAAAATTTTTTTTTAGTTAGACTTTATGGTTTAGGGTGAATCCCTCCCTTAAACTATCCTTCTTCTAATTCCCCCTTCTCCTTCCATTTTCCCTCCTATTTCCTTATTGAATAAAACATATTTCTGTACCAAATTGTGTGTTTGTGTATTCTTCTTTGCTTTGACCAGTTCAAGATGAGACTGAGGATCAAGTGTTAGCTGTTCCCCCCACTCCTTCCTTCTACTTATGCACCTTGATTGTGTAAGTTAGCTTTCCCTAACCTTCTTCTCCTTCCCTGCTCCCTTCTCAATATATTCCTCTTTCCCTCCTTTTTCATTCTTCTATGATCAAGACATAACAAAACCATTCCCAGGCCTTCTGTCTAATTAAACTCCTTCCATAACCTTTGATTCACAGGGGACTTGTGTCATCACCCCATATTAAAATGAAAGCACTTTATCCCATTTAGTCCTTTATCATTGTTCATTCATATTTACCTTTTTATGTTTCCCTTGACTCCTGTGTTTACACTTCAAAGTTTCTATATAACTCTGTTCTTTTAATCAGGCATGCTTAGAAGTCCTTTCATTAAAGGTATTTTTTTTTCCGCTGTAAGATTATCCTCAGTTTTTCTAAGTAAGTTATTTTTGGTTGTTAGCCTATATCTTTTACCTTCTGAAACATTGTTTTTCAAGCTCTCAACTCCTTTACGTAAAGTGGTAGCTGCTAAGTCACGGCCTTACTCTGGCCCTTCAGTATTCAAATTTCTTTCTGGCTGCTTGAAATATTTTTAATTTGACCAGAAAATTCTGGATTTTGGTTACAATGTTCCTAGGAGTTTTCATTTGGGGATTTCTTTCAGGAGGTGATAGGTAGATTCTTTCTATTTCTACTTTGCCCTTTGGTTCTAAGAGATCTGGGCAGTTTTCTTCTCATGATTTCTTGAAATATGATGTCTAGGTTCCTTTTTGGTCATGGCTTTCAGGTAATCTAATTCTTCTTAAGTTATCTCTTCTCAGTCTGTTTTCCAGGTCAGTTAGTTTGCTAAAAGATACTTTATATTTTCTTCTTCTTCTTCTTCTTCTTCTTCTTCTTCTTCTTCTTCTTCTTCTTCTTCTTCTTCTTCTTCTTTTTCTCCTCCTTCTTTCCTCCTCTTCCTCCTCTTCTTCCTTTTCTTCTTCTTTTTCTTTTTTACTTTGGTTTAATACTTCTCAACATCTTGTGGAGTCATTAGCTTCTATTTGGTCCATTTTAATTTTCAGGGAATTTGTTACTTGGGCAAGGTTTTGTACTACCTGTGTGGAGCAGTTTTTTCCTTTCTAATTCTTTCTTCCATTGTTCTCTTTTCTTTCCCATTTTCCTCTAGTGCTTTCATTTCATTTGTAGAAGCATTTTAACTCTTTTTAAAATCTCTTGCTTTATTTCTTCTAGGAGTTATAGTTGAATTTGTGCCCAAGCTGTGTTTTTCATTGAGACTTTGTCTGTAGATAGTTTTGTCATTTTCTCCTTTCCGGTTTGTGTCTTGAATATCCCTGACACCATAATTGCTTTTTATGATAGTTTTTTTTTATTTGCTCATTCTTTTATATACTTCCTGACTTTGGACCTTATTTCAGGATCAGACTGTGCACACTTGTGGTAGGAATTTCTGGACTGGTCACGTGAATACTTTCGTGGTGTATTGAGTGTTATGTTTTACGAAGATCACAGAGATAGCTTAGGCTGGGGACCTACAAGCTTTCAGTGTTCCCAAAGTGGTCTGATTCAAGGTAAAGGTTCATGACTTTCCCTCCACTCTAACAGGTCTGATCACTACAAGTTCTTGATCTGGGTTTGGGTCTAGGCAACATGCCTGTGAGCTTGTCCTGTTTGGAATTTTAGTAGACTGTTGTTGGACTCAATCACTATCAGCCAGCCGAAAAGCTTTGCTAGTTTAGAGTGAAAGAATAGTAGGCTTCCCTTTGGACTGGGATTCCTGCCCCAGTTATTTTGCTATAGGCTTCAGACAGGAACAAAAACTAGACCTGAGACCTTGCTCTACTCCTGGAGTCAGAACTACATAGCTACTGCTTGCTTCTAAACTTGATCTTTGCTCAGTATAGAGCCTAGGTCTTGTGACCATTCTTACCCTGGAACATCATTCCTAAGCACAGGCTCCCCTCATCAGTCCACACTGGATCCATGACCCAGAACTGGATGGTAAGTGACAGTCACCAGTTGGCCCTGCTCCTGTACCCTACACAAGTTTAGGTCCCTCTTTGCTAGATCAGGGACCTCTCTTTTCACTCAGAGCATGCACTTGACCAGCTCCTTTCCCTAGTGTCTGTTGATCTCTTTGTCTGTCTGCCTATGCTGAGTTGGGCTGGAAATACGATTCATTGTAAATTTTTTTCTTGGATTTCCTGATTAGGATTAATTTGGTGCATTTTGTAGATTTTCTTAGAGAAGTTTTGTACATGTGGGGCAGAAGGACTAGTTATACTTCCTTCTATTCTGCCATCTTGGCTTCACTTCTCCCTGGTCTTGTTTCCATTTTTGGTACATTTATCTTTAAAGCCTAAGTTGCCTGAAAGGAAGAAGAGATATAGGCTGATAGATTGAAAAGAAGGCAGGGTCAAGGGAAGATTTTTGAGGATTGAGTGAATTGAACATGTTTGTAGGAAAAAGGAAGAAATCAGAGGAGAAACTGAAGATGAGAGGGAAAGGAATAAACAATCAACAAATGGCAGCTGAGCTGAAGTTTGAAAAAAGCTTGAGATTCTAAGAGTCAGTGGTGAAGAAAGGCATTCCAAGCATGGGGGACAGCTTGTACAAGGACATGGAGGTAGCAGATGGAGTGACATATACAAAGAACAGAATGTCTGTATCATAATTGTGGAAGGGAAAAGAGTTAAAGAATACTGGAAAGGTAGGAAAAGGCCAGATTGTGAAGAACTTTAAGTGCCAAATACTTTATATTTGATTCTGAAGGTAATAAGAAGCCACTGGAGTCTATTGAATATAGGAGTGTGGTGACACAGAGCTATGGAGGGCAATGGATTAGAGAGAGGTAACACAAAACAGGGAAGCCAATTAGGAAGTTTTGGAAATGGTGGAGGAGAAAGGTGATAAGAGCCTGAACTGAAGTGGTAGGGGTGGGAATGAAGAGAAGGAAATATATACAAAGATGTTGTGAAGGTAGATTGGCAATTGATTGGAAAAAAAATGAGAGTGAGGAGTCAAGAATGAAGCTAACTAAGGTTGTGAACCTGGATAATTGAATGGATAATGTTGCCCTTGGCACTGATAGAGATATTTGGAAGAATAATGAATTGAGAGTCGTACTGGAATGAGTTTTGTATGTGTTAAATTTGAAATGGCTGTCATCATCTGGTTTGAAATATGTAGTAGGAATTTGGTGGTCTAGGACTAGAACTCAGGGAGGAGCTGGCCTACATATATAGATCTGATAGTCATCTGCTTAGAAATGACAACTGAACTCATTGGAACTGTTGAGATTACCAAGTGACATAATTTAGAGAGATCAGTGGGGCAAACTCCTGAAGAAGAGAGAAGGAAATGGGATCCAGGGCACAGAGGATTTAGCCTTGGAAAAGAGAAGAACCATCTAACCAATTGAGCCTGGTACAAAGGAGAAGATGGCAAAGACTAACATGGAGGAGGGGATATAGGGAATTTATGATGAATAGCCTCCATTTTCTCAAATGAGGTAATCTGCTGAAAGAGAGTAAGGTGAAAATTTAGTTGGGTGCATGAGTATCAGGGAGACGTTTTGAAATGATTGTTGTGGAAAGTATGATCAGATGTGAATAAAAGAACTGCCATTGTCCTAGTGAACACCCAGTTGAAGTTATATGACATGAATTTACGGTGAATCCATCCAGCATGCATATTTTCATTACTTCTTCTAATATCCTCCAGCTGCTGGGAAGTAGGAACAGAAAAATTGGATGGTGAGTGAGAGTAATCCAGGGTTAAGGATTGGCAGGATATCAACAATGAATGATCAAGGGGAGAAGAGATTCAAGGGTGAAGGATAGTTCCTTATTAAGCTGGTTAACTACAAAGGCTTGATCAGGATGGGAGGGAAATGAAGCCAGAATAAGGGTGATAAAATAGGGGATCAGGGCGGCCTCTGGGGCCAGACGTCATTATGAGGAGCAATAGCAGCAAGTTTAGAGGTGATTTTTTATGTTAATAAGCAATTATTAGATTAGGACTAAGGCTTTCCCCCTTCTATTTCCTCATTCCCGGTAGACTATTTAGTCAGTCTTTGAAAGGCAGGACTGATAAAGAGATGAAATCTTGGTCAGACCCACTGGGAAAACTTAGATCTGATCAAAAGGTAAAGAGATTCTAGTCCAGTGAAATCTGGTCCATTGTTTTTTACAATCTGAGTACCTTTTGTCTAGATTGCCCTAGTTGGGATAGTCTGGATAAGAGATAAATGTCCTTGTCCAAGACTGAGTGATCAGAGTCACATGCCCCAATCCCTCGTTAGAATAGAATAAGCCCATCTCTCATTATAATATTCATTATCTCATTAATTGTTAACAATCAGAGTTGATTTCCACCGTCAGGCATACCCACTCTTCCAAAGATATATAAGCATTGAGTGGGTTCCATGAGGGGGTCTTTGGCATTCAATAATGCCACTGACTCCTTTTATTAATTATCCACTAGCAATAATTAATAAAATGATTACCCAGAAACCATGTCAAACTTTTTATATGTCACAGGAGGGAAGTGGTTAAAGAGGTATAAGGACAAGAGATTGTGATTAGAAAAGGAAATTTCAGAGTTGGGGATTTTGGAGGTAGAGTAGTTCTGAGGTGACTGATGGCAAAATCTAAGGTGGGTAGCTGAACTAGTCAGTGGAACCAGTCATCAATAAACATTTATTAAGCTGCGCCAGGTACTGTGTCAAGCACTGAGGATAAGAAAAGAGGAAAAAGATAGTTCTTTTCTTCAAGGAGCTTACAATCTAATTTGGGAGACAACAAGCTATATACAGGATGGATAGGAAAAAATTAAAAGAGGGAAGGCATTAGATTTCAGAAGTATTGGAAAAAGTTTCCTGTAGAAGGTGAGGTTTTAGTTGGAGTTAGGAAGCCAGGGAGGTGAGTAGGTACGGATGAAGAAGGAGATCATTTCAGGTATGGAGGACAGCCAGAGAGAATGCCTAGAGCCAAGAGTTGGAATGTTATGTTTGTGGAAAAGCCAAGAGGCCAGTATCACTAAATCAAAAAGTATATATTAGAGAGTAAAGTTACAAGAAGATTGGAAAGGTAGGAGAGGGCTAGGTTATGAAAGACTTTGTATGTTAAACAGAGGATTTTAGACTTGATCCTGGAGGCAATAGGGAGCCACTTAAGTTTGTTGAGTAGGGAGATGACCGGGTCAGGCCTGTGCTTTATGAAAATCACTTTGGTGGCTGAATGGAGGATGGATTGGAGAGAGGAGAAATCTTAAAGCCAGTAAGTAGATCCACCAGCAAGTTATTACAATAGCCCAGGCTTGAGGTGATGAAGGTTTGCACCAGAGGGGTGGGAGTGTCAGAGGAGAGGCATGTGTATTTCAGAGATTTTACAAAGGTAAAATGGATAGGCGTGGGCAACAGATTGGATATAGGGTGTGTGTGAGAGAGAGATAGTGAGGAGCTGAGGATGAACCAAAGGTTATTAGAGTTTAGGGAATGGGGACTGGGAATGGGATTTTTGCCTAAACAAACAGCGGTTTTGAATCTCAGGAATTAGAGGATGTCAGAATTCACTAGCCGTACTAAGTTAGGAGATATTTTTAGCTTGGTTTCAGCATGGGAAGAGCTTTGGACTTAGGAGTCCCATAGACCTGGGTTAGACTACCACCTACTGCAATTACAAGCAGTTTAAGTGTAACTTTTCTGAATTTATTCCCTCAATTGGAGAATGCGTCCATTATAGGATTGCTGTGGGTGTGAAAAGAGATAACGTGTTCGAAGTGCTTTATAAATGTCAGCTATCATTATGGTAGACTTTGTGATTCTCCTGAGCAGGAGCAGTTGGGGGTGGGAGAGAAGGTGATGGGCTGGAGCAGGAGGGTGCTGAAGCCAGCTGAAATTGGCCCTCCAAAACCGATTGTTAAATTTTCAGTGTGAGCATTTCACCTCAGAAATCAGTAAACACTACAAATCAGGTCCTGATTTATTCATTTGTTAATTGTATAGACTTAAGAAAGTGATGGAGAAAATGTCAACAATATATATTCAATTTTAAAATGTATTGTGAGTCCATGTTTTTCTCCCCTCTCTCCCCAAAGAGCTGGTTGTTAAACGTGTATCAGTCTACCTCTGGCTACGAGCCAGGCGATCTGAACTCTGGTCGCGTTCTGGCTCTTGGTGGTGATAGTCAGTAATCACTGCCTCCTCCCGATGAGCTTCAGTGAACTCTGTAAAGTGGAGCTGGGGAAAGATTGGCAAAGGGTTTGAGGAGGGGGTGGCCTGATGCGGGAGGCGCGCACGAACCAGAACAGGATGATTGTCTAGAGACTTAAGAAAGTGATGGAGGAAACGTTAATAATGCAGATTAAATTTAAGTGTGTTCCAAGCGCACACGCGCGCGCGCACACACACACACACACACACACACACACACTTTTTTCCCCCAGAGAGCCAGTTGCTAAACATTCATCAGGGTATGCCTGGCTGGGCGCAACATATCTAGATGGAGAGCTCCAGCAGGACTCCAATTCCAAGGATCAGCCCCGCCCCCAAGCATTAGCCATTTCCACAGCCCGCAGCAGGTCTGCGTTCCAACCATAGCCACGCCCCAGGAGTGGCCCCCTCCCCGCGAGCTGCGGTGCTGTGTACCGTTTGTCCCTGAAGCACTACAGCTCACACTTCGGGGAGAGTCGCTACGTTCTAGACCCGCCCACATCCCCACCTCTCATCCTAGAGCCCAATCACATGAGACCCAGGAGGAATCCCACCCCTCCCCCTCTCTCAGGGCTCACAGAAAAACCTCTGGTCAGCTGACCGTCCCCCTCAGAGCACGTGACGAGCGACTGCACATCTGGGCTAACATGGCTGAGGCCGTGGGGTAAGTGCGGAGTCCAAAGCCCTCTCTGCGTTGACTTCTCGGGAGTCCCCGGACCCCCTCGGTCCTGGAGCTGTCTGAAGGCGTGGGGACACCCGGGACCAGCCGTCAGGGAGGGTGTAGGTTGTTTTCCGGGGATGCAGGGGAACTGCCCCTTCACCACCATCACCCCCACCCCCTGCTTCGTTCTCCACTCCCGGGAATGGAGAGCGTTTCGGGGGCGGAGGGGTGCCTGTATATGTGTTTGTGTGTATTTTTGTGCGTGTGAATATATGTTCCTCCCCGCCCCCCCCCATCCCTTTCAAGCTAACGTTCTCACTCAGAACATCAGAGCTTAGAAGATCTCAGCATCGTGGCTCTTCTAAATGTTTTCATCTTTTCTCAAACTTCTCATGGCTCCCCCCCCCCCACTCTCTCTGCTGAGAATCTTGCCTCCTTATCAAGGCCGTCCTCTACTTGTTCAAAAGACCATATTCCATCCCATCTCCTCCAGCAAGTCGATTTTATGTCCTCCTTGATCTTTCACTTATTTTCAGTCTCTCCCTGTCTAATGGCTCATTTCCTGCTGCCTTCAAACATGCCCATGTCCCCAGCATCTTGGAAAAAACTTGACCCTTGCATCCCTACCAACTATGTCCTATGTCTCCAGGGCCCTTTTCATCCAGCCTCCTTAAAAATGCCAGCTACCTCAAGGGCCTTCACTTTCTGTCCTTTCACTTTTTAACCCTTTGTAGTTTGGCTTCTGACCTTATTCATTCCACTGAAACTGCTCTCTCCAAAGTTACTAATGATCTCTTAGTTGCCAAATTCAGTGAGCTTATGCAGCCTTTGACACTGTTGATCACTCCTCTTTGATAACTCTTGTCTCTTTAAGTTTTTGGTTCTTCTCTCTTTTTTTCATAGATCTTGCCCGAGATCACACCCTTTAAACAAAGGTGTCCTTTGGGGACCTCTTTTACTCTCCCTCTCTACTACATCACTTGGTGATCTCATCAGCTCCTGTGGATTTAATTATCATCCTTATGCTGATAATTTTCAAATCTGCCTTCCTGCCTCAGACTCTCGTTTGATCTGGTTTCACATCTTCAGCTGTCTTTCAGACATCTCAAGTTGGATGCTGAGTAGACCTCTCAAACTCAGTACGTCCAAAACCAAACTCATTATCTAAACCCCTAAACCCTTTCCCCTCCTACCTTCCCTATTACTTTATCGTCCTTCAGGCTTGAAACCTCAGGGTTATCCTGGACTCCTCACTCTATCTCACCTCTCATATCCAAGCTGTTGCCAAGGCCTGTTGATTCTTCCTTTGCAACGTTTTTCAAATACACCCTCGTCTCTCTTCTGACATTGCCACCACTGTGAAGTAGGCCCTTATCACTTCATGCCTGGATTATTGCAATAGTCCACTGGTGGATCTGTCTATCTCAGGGGTCTCCTTACTCCAATCTATCCTCCATTTGGCAATTAAAGTTATTTTACTAAGGCACTGGTTCTACCATGCCATCACCTCCTCCTCACCTCGGTAAATTCCAATAGCTTCCTGTTGTCTCCTTGCTCAGTTTGGCATTCAAAGCCCTTCAAAACTTAGCTCCTACCTTTCCAGTCTTTTTACACTTTACTCCTTGACATGTACTCCTCAGTAATGCTGACCTCCTGTCTGTTCCATGAAGGAGACAGTCCATCTTTTGGTTCCAGGGATGTTCTCTGGCTGTCCACTATGCCTAGAATGCTCTCTCTCTTGTTTTGATCTCTCTGTTTGATCAACTGACCTCTAAAATCCTACCTTTTACAGAAAGCTATCTCTAGCCTCTCTTATTTCTAGTGCCTTTCATATGTTAATTATTTTCTATTCATCCTGTAGATAGCTTGTTTTGTATATACGTTTGCATATTATCTCCCCTAGTAGATGGTTAGCTCCTGGAAGGCAGACGCTTCTTTCGCATCTTTTTGTATCCCCGTACTGCATGTGCCTGACACTTGGTAGGTGCTTTATTAATGTTGATTGAATCCAAACTCCTATTTTTGTACAAATGAAAAAAATAAGAGGCTGCCTTTCATAGAGGAGATCACACTACTACTGAAGTCAGAAGACCTGGGTTCAAATTCTGGTTCTGTTGCCTATTAGCTGTGTAACTCAAATGCTCCCTTCACCAGGAAATTTTCTTTAATAACTCCTCAAGATTTCTTGCCCCAATTAGTTTGCACCTCTCTGTTGTGCTTATTATGTAATATATAGCATTATAACTGCCTTGACTGCAGAGATTGAAATTGTCTAAACTTTTAAGTCTCCCTTTGATCAATCCTCTTTGCATTGCAGGTCCCTAATCCATTTTTTGTTATTTTGATCTTGGAAAACTCACTTTATGTCTCATTTTCTTCTCTATAAAATAAGAGTTGGACTGGTTGATCTTTAAGGTCTCTTCCAGCCCTAAGCCTTTTTGGTCCTAAAGAAAGGAAGTGACTTACTCAAAGTTGACTACTGAGTCAGTGGCAAAAGCATGACTTACACTCAAATCTTTTGGCTTCCACTTTCATTTCATTGAGGATTTCCATGTACAGGTCCTGAAAGAGAGACATGACAACAAAGGTGGTCTCAGGCTTCTGCCTCAGCTGAGAGAAGCTGGGATATGGCCTAATAGGGAGCCCCTGGAATCCTTTTTACTAAGTGGGCTCTAATATCCTTATCTGTAGAATTATGGTCATGGCCCACAGGATACTTTAGGGCAAAGACAGGAGTCTTAATTTCTGGGAGCTTGGAGAAAACTGTGATCTGGGGGACTTGCTATAAATCTGCAGGAAGCCCCAGAAGGGACCCAGGGCTCAATATAAAGAACTGAAGTGTCATTTTACAGGTGAGGAAACTCAAGTTGAGAAGTTAAGTCACTTGCCCAAGGTCACCCAGCTAAGTAAGCCTCTTAGAATGCCTAATTTCCTTCAAGACATAGCTCAGATGCCACCTCTATAAAGTCTCTGTGGATTCCCACAGCTGCTAGTTCATTTACTTTGTATGTGCTTCCTGTATATAAGTGTATCCCCCAACAGAGCGTAAGCTCATTGAGGGCAAAGACTTTTCACTTTTGTCTTTATTCCCAGTGCCTGGCACACATTAAGTGCTTATTCACCACACTTAATGCTTATTGATTCACTTGTCTAAGATGGGATTCAAACTCAGGCCTTCCTGACTCCAAGTTCAGCACTCAATATAAAGTACTGACCTTTCTCCCGGCTTAGTTACTTCCAGCTCTTTTTTTTCTGTTGGTTGCACGCACAAATGTTAAGTCTGTTACAATTAGACTGAGAGGGGGTTGTGATGAAAGATACCCCGTCCCTACTCCCCCACCTCTCATTGCATGAGCTAAGTTTTTTGCCATCTTGAGTTCTGATTGTTAACCTCGATAGCTCTCTGATTATGATGGTAGAAGACAAAGTGACTTGTGGCTCGAAGAACATGTTGCTTCCAGGAAGAGAAAGACTCTTGGAAGAATACTATTTTTGATTTTTGAAGAATTGGAAAGTAATAGACTTTTGGGGTAGCTTATAGAGGAAATTTGTCCCAAAGACAAATGGGCATAGATTTTTGGAAAAATCAGGCTATCAGTCATTAAGCACTTATTTAGTACTTACTGTGCCTGGTGCCATACTAACTGCTGGGGTTACAAAAAAAGGCAAAAGATATTCCCTGCCCCCAATGAGCTTACAATACAATGGGAGAGACAACATGCAAATATATACAAATTAAGTTGTATACAGGATAAATAGGAAATAATTAAAGTGGAAGTAAATAATAATTAAATAATAATTAGAGTGGAGGTAAATTAAGATTGGGGTATTTAGAAGGTGGAATTTTGGTTGTTCCCTTAAAGAAAGCTAGGAAAGATGAGGGAGAATGTTCTAGGTATGGGAGACAGCTGGAGAAAATCTCTCAAATCAAGAGAAGGAGTATCTTGTTCATAGAACAGCCATGAGGTCAGTGTCACTGAACTAAAGAGTGCTTGTCAGGAAGTAAAAGTATGAGAAGACTGGAAAAATAAGAGGGGCTAAGTTATAAAGGGCTTTGAATGCCAAACAGAGCAAGGAGGCAACACACTGGGCCACTGGAATTTACTGAGGGGGGGGGAGGGGCGCGGGATGTGTGGCATGATCAAACCTATGCTTTAAGCAGACCTACCCTTGGGCTATTGCAGTATTTCAGGCATGAGGTGATGAGGGCTGACACTAGAGTGGTAACGGCATCAGAGGAGAGAAGGGGGCATATTCAAGAAATATAAGGAGACATCAACAGGCCTTGGCAACAGCTTGGTTATGGAGGTGAGAGATAGTGAGGATTCCAGGGTAATGCCTAGGTTTCGAGCCTGAAGGACGGGAAGGATGGTATTGCCCTCTATAGTAATAAGGAAGGTAGGAGTTAGGGAGGGTTAGGGGAAAGATATTGAGTTTGGTTTTGGATATATTGAGTTTAAGATGTCTATTGGACATCTAATTTGAGATGTCTGAAAGGCAGTTGGAGATGTGGGACTGGAGATGAACAGAGTTTGAGGCAGGATGGGTAGATTTAAAAATCATCAGCAGAAAGATGGTAATTAAATCCGTGGGAGCCAAAGAGATCACCAAGTAGTTCAGTAGAAAGGGAGAAGAGAAGAGGGCCCAGGACAGAGCCCTGAAGGACACCTATGGTTAAAGGGCATGATCTGGAGGAAGATCCAGGAAAGGAGACAGAAGGTAAAGGGCCCTTGGGTTGAGATTGTATTCGATTTAGTAGATTAGACTGATGTATCCAGATAAAGTAGAATTGCTTACATGGCTTCTAGGCCTCACGCCTAGGATTAGTCAGCACTCTTGGGTTCAGAAAGATTCTGTCTGGTACTTATTAGTTGTGTGATTTTGAGTCTCAGTTTCCTTCTCTGTAAAATGAGAATATTAAAATTACCTTACAAGAATTGTTATGAAAAAAGCTATATGTAAATAAAAGCATTATAAAAATGTGAGCATTTATATCCATTTATATCCCTACTACCTGTAGGAAAGTACTGTTGCTTTCAAGAATACTGGACTGATTTTGATAATGGCCAGATGACCTAGAAGTAGAGGGAGGGTCATGGAGAGGATTGATGAAGTTGAGGCTACTAACAGAGACCTCCACATCCTAGGGAGTGTCAGCAAAGTCAAGAGTTAATAGCCAGTTTGCTGCTACTGCGACAGAAGAGGTACAGAAGTTTTGGATTTAAATGGCTGGACCTTGGTGACCAAACCTTAACTCAAATGTAGATCTCTGATCCTCAACCTTAGAGGTCTCTTGATACTCACTATTTCTTTGACCTTGGTCAGGTCCTCACTTTCCTTATCTGTGTAAAATGAAGGACTTGGCCTCTGAGGTCCCTTCCAGCTATAGATCTGTGATTTTAAGTATGGTTTTAAGTATTGTCCTCTGTTCTCATTCCAGGAATCACAGATAATAGAAACCTACATTTGAAGTGCCATGTCTTAACCCTGAGATACTTATGCATTATGCATAAATATAAGTCATCTCTGAAGTAGCTTTTAAGAATTTATCCAACAAATATTTTAAATACCTATTCCTGTTGAAGGGATTGAGACACACAGATGCAAAGACAATCTTTCTCTTCCCATTCCCACCCTACACTCTAGTAGACCAAACTCAGCAGGAAATGAAAAGAAATGTTCTTTAAGGGAAGGAACAAGTTTCCTATGTTCTGGTAGTCACTTTTTAGTTTCAGTTTTGTATTTTCAGTCTTGCCTGAATCCCAGGTCCCTCACTGTGCTAGTGTGTGTCAGAATGGAATGATAAGTCCTAGGCCAGGAATACTCAGTTTCCTGTTCTCTTCCTCCACTGGCTTCTCGTCTTCTGCCCCATCCACTTGTCTTTTCAGGAGGCTTACTGACTGAAGCTTCAAGAGACCTTAGAAATGCAGCTACTTCAGTACTTTCATTTAATAGATGAGGCAACTGAGGCCTAGAGAGGGGAAGGGAGTTGATTAAGGTCACATAGGAAGCAAGTGGCAGAGCTGGACCAATTCATTTTCTAGCTCTTTTCTATACTGTTTCCCTTTCAGCTTCAAATTTCTCTGATTTCTTTGGTTAGTAGTTACCTTCTCCCTCAGATCTGAGTTAACATTTTGTTCTTCAGCTCTATAATGTGTCTATCATGTAATTTTTTTTTTGTGATATTCTGTTTTTGTGTCTTATTCCTTATTTGACTGTAAGCTCCATTAAAGCAGAGATTATGTTTTATCTAAACTTTGTATTCCTTAGCACAGTGCTCTGTAGATAAATGGTTAAGAATACATGTTGCATTTAAATTAGAACTATCACCTCCATGCTGATGACTCTTGAATCTGCATCTCTGATCTTAACCACTTTGTCCATCCAGGGCTGGTCCTTGGACCCTCCAACCTTTCCATCTCTCTATGCATCATCTCTGCCTGGATGTCTCACTGTCATTTCATACTTAACAAATCCAAATCAGCTTCTCCCAATTTCCTTACTTCCAAGGCAAATGACCATTTACCTGGTCACCTAGGTTTGTTATCCCTATCACATTCTTCATTCTTATGTCTGCCCTTAGATTTGCCTCCTCTGTTCTGCTGCTGTGGCCCCCACTCCAGGAGCACCCATCATTCCTGCATGCCTGGACTATTGCAGTAGCCTCCCTGGATCTAGTCATAGGGTCATAGAGAGTTAGAGCTCAAGTCCAGCTTCTTCATTTTACTGAGGAGGAAACTGAGACCCAAAGAGCCTCTAACTCCAAAGCAAATGCTCTTTCTCCTCTGCCCTGCTGGTTGCCTTACCCTATCCCTAACCTGTTCTACACATCATAGCTCACTTTCCTAAAACTTAAAACATGTTATTCTTCAACTCAGCACCCTATTGTCTGTAGGATAAAGTTCATACTCATCAACCTGGCATTCAGGACCTTGGTAATTTGCACTTTACCTCTTCCCCCCCCCCCACCTCCCCCACTTAACCTGCCTTTTCACACTTACTGTCTCTCCTTTCTACACAGTCGATATTCTAGGTAAACTTGGACTATGCTTCATCTCTGCACAGGCTTTGCATTTTCTTGCCTCTCTTACCTTAGCCAATTCTATTTACTCTCCTTGGGATGCCTTTCTCTCAGCCCCATGCATATAAACACATGCCTAGGAAACTCATCTTTCATTGCCCAGCTGCAGTGCCACCTCTTCCAATGAAACCTTTGAATCACTCCTTTCATCTGAATTATAGAAAGCTCTTACCACATTCTACCATGTTCTGATAGTTAATTGTGTCCTTGTCATCATGTCTAATAAATTATAGGTTCCCCGAGAAGCAGAGACTTATTACCCTGAGGCTATAGCCCCCCAGCACAAAACCTAGGACATAGGAGGTGCTTAACAAATGTTTGTAGAATGATTAATGCAAAATGATTTTAAATTCAACTAATATGAACGGTCCAAAATCTCCTGAACATTCTGGTTAGAGGCTTTGCTATAATTGACAAGATAGAAGAATTCTTTTTGTGAAATCTCGTGAAATAGGATTAGGTTAAAAACTGAATTGTCGTTAGAGTCTGTGTAGCTGCCAAAAGCCATTTTTGTTGTGTTAAGAAATAACTAGGTTACAGTGAGACTGTAGTCATTAGTTAATTCTGGTTGTGGCTCTGACTTTCTTATACTCAACTCTAGGTACTAGTTTATATTGCACCCATTTTTTCCTTTTTTTCCTACCTGAAACTTTTGAAGGAACCTTCATCCTTTTGCCTAGGCTGAGGCTGTCCTACCGATTTCAGGTGGGGTGAGAGTGCCCAGAAGGCAGACTCTCTTTAAAGAAGTGATTTGTGGTGACTTCTTCCTCTCTCTTTTCCCTAGGACTTAAGGGTTAGGAACAGCCTTAGGAAAGATCCTTTGTCCCAAGTTCCTTAACTACTTACAGCCTTTCACAGGTTTGATTTGCTCTAGTTAAAAATGTATTTCTTTGGATCTTCCAGACTTTTCACTCTTTCAGAATCACTTTTTAAAAGGCATTTGGAGGAGGGCAGAACTTAGATTTTGGGAGAGAGGCGTGGGATTCAGAGACATGGGGGAATGCATGTGATCTTACCAATAAAGCATTACAAAAATAAAGTTATAAATGTTTTATTAGGTTGCTTTTGCTGTGTTCGCAGCAGGAAATTGTCAGGTTTGTATTTTTTGGATGGTAAGGTCCTAGAGGAGTTTTGATTTCTGTTGTGATAAATCACATATTGGCTTTCAACCAAACTGTCATTTCCGCGAAAGTCTTGTAATAATTAATAAATGATAGAACATTGCTCTTGAACTTGAGGTCATTTGGTTACTCCTCTTTCTCTTACCATCTTGGCACCAGATCAGCATAGTACAGTAATAATGTAGTTGAGTGCAACCCTGTGATCAATTTTGGAAGCAGAGAAAAGCAAAAAAATACTCTTCAGGTAGAGAGAAATGTCTTCAATAAGTAGACTCAGAAGAGAATCACAGAGGGTTGAACTTGAAGAGTAGATTTTTTAAATAGTATTCTCCCCCCCATCCCATTACATGTCAAAACAATTTTTAGCATTTGTTTTTACAAGATTTTAAGCTCCAATTTTTTCTCCTTCTCTCCCCTCTTCTGAAAATGGTAGGCAATTTGATGTAGGTTATACATGTGCTATTATGTAAAACATATTTCCATATTAGTCACAGTTGTGAAAGAAGAAAGAGATCAAAAGGAAAAAACACAAAAAAGAATAAAGTAAGTGAAAAAAGTCTGTTTCGATTTGCATTGAGACTTCAGTTCTTCATCTGGAAGTGGATAGCATTTTCCTTCATGAGCCCTCTGTACTTGTCTTGGATCATTGTGTTACTGAGAAGGGCTGAATCATTCAGAGCTGATCATCACTTGAAGCATGGATTTTGATTATTAGTGTATTACATGAAGACTTTGGGGTAGTGTCTGTATCTGGGTTGTTGAATTGTAAATGTGCAGTAGGAAATGTAAGTCTGACCATGCAGGCCCCATCCCCTTTAACAAATTCCAGTGTTCTCTATTGTCTGAAGATCAAGTAGAAAATCCTCTATTTGGCTTTTAAAGCCCTTCAGAACATGGCCCCTTCCTCCATTTCCAGTCCTCTTAGACCTTGCTCCCGTCCACATACTTTGCAATCTGGTGCCAGTGGTCTCCTTTCCTTGCTGTTTATTGATTGAATGTTTGGTCGATTGTTCCACTACAGGATACTCCATCTCCCACCTGGGGGCATTTTCACTGGCTGTACCCCATGCTTGGCATTCTTTCCCTCTTCATTTTCACCTCCTTTCTTTTCTAATTCCTCCAAGTCCCAGCTAAAATCCCACTTTATGCAAGAAGCCTTTCCTGATCCACCTTAATGCTAGCACCTTCTTCTGTCTTGATTATTTCCTATTTAACCTGTATATATCTTGTTTCTATATATTTGTTTGCATGTTGTCTCTCCCATTAGATTGTGAGTTCCTTGAGAGAAAGGGACTGTCTTTTGACTTTCTTTGTATGCTCAATAATGTTTAGTACAGTGCTTGGCATATATATAGTTGGCGCTTAGTAAATGCTTGTTAACTTTAACTAAATGTGATTATAGACTTTTGCATTACTTCCTGGATCAACACAGTCAAGGCAGGATCTCCTCATTCCCTCATTTCTCTCTTGTCAGACACATACAGTACTGGTACCTTGGGTAGTGAAGACTTTTCATGCATGAGCTCTCTCAGCTGCATTCGTGGCAGCCTGTTCCTTGGTTGGGACTTTAAGATCTTAGATACCTCATTAAATAGCAAAAACAAGTGAGAAGCACTGCTGTGTACCCAGATGGTCCACTTGATCGTCTTGGCCAGGTGGGGCTCTGGCTCCATGATAGCCTCATTCCAAGACTGCCTGAGCCCCAGCAGGAAGAATAGGACACAGACTTAGGCACCTAGGTCTCTGATCATGTAATGGATTTGACTTAGAGCAGGGATCAAAAATAAGCCTTTCCATCTCTGTTCATCTTGATTGATGTGAATGAAAAAATGATGGGAGTCCCACTAGTTAAGGGGTTCCTACTGAGAGAAGATTAAAGGGAATTGAATTGACAGGTACTTAAGTTAGAGTTGTCAGCATTGGATTTCTGTCAGAAAATGCCCAATAATGACCAAATGCATTTGCAACCATAAATGTTCATCCCTTCTCACATTCAGGACTCATGATGACAGACTTGGTGGCTTCATGACAACAGGATAGGGGCAACGTCTGTGTTTCCAGTTAAAGAAGGGTAATGGGAAGGATGCCCTTTCTGCTCAGCTGGCAGCAGCCCAAGTCTTAGCAAGTTGCAGCTTTGCTTTTCTGTCTTCCCATCTCCCTTTTCTCCCCCGCCTTGGAAGGAGACAGCAGCTGTATCATTGCGTACTGTAGGTTAGAATCAAGATCAAGTCTGAGAGAGAAGGGGCAGTGATGGAAGGTGTGGTGGTAAGTCATGTGAGGGTACCTGTGCTGCGGACAGAAGGAAATGGCTACAGGTAGTGTGAGTACTCTTTATTTTCCAAATGAGGTCCTTGTCGTTGGATTGGTTTTCACAAAATTCTGCAATTTCAGAAGGGACTTTGGAGAAGATTTTTAGGGAATGTGGTTATGTGTCTTCAAGTAAAGCTAAGTCTCATACTGCATTAAGAGAGGTCTGATATCCAGGATAAGAGAGGTGAGAGGCCTACTGTGCCCTGTCCTGGGCAGACATTTGCAATCTTGTGTTTGGTTCTGGGTGCCATATTTTAGGAGAGACATTGGTAAGCTGGAGTGTATCCAGAGGAGGGCAGCCAGACTGACAAAAATAATTGAGTTTATGCCGTATGAGGATTGGTTGAAGAAGCTAGGTATGGTTAGCCTAGAGAAAAGAAGATGTAGGGGGAATGTCATAGCTGTCTTCAAGTGTTTACAAGGAATTCATGTGAAAGATGTATTAGATTTATTCCGCTTGGCCTCAGAGGCCAGGATCAGGAGCAACAAAGAGGATTTCTTATCACTGGAGGTCTTTAAGTGGATGCTGGCTGGCTGGCTGGCTGGCTGTTTGTCTAGAATATTGTAGAAGGGATTTCTGTTCAGGTACCAATTGCCCTTTGGAGGTCCCTTCTAGCTCTGGGATTCTGTTATCCTGTCTTTCCTTTATCTGAGGTATGAATCGCCTTTACAACCTAAAAAACTTCATATCTCAAATAAAAGGGCAGGACTCTTTATATCTGAAAAGGCCTACATACAGAGAAGCATTCAGAGGAAAGCTCAATTCAAGGCACAAAATCTAGTGAAGTTAATTTTTAAAACACATTTATGGAGTTGAAGAGAAAAATCAGTTCAAAATCAATGAAGTTAATAAAACAGCTTCACTGTTCTCTCCCTCTTTTTAAACTCAACAGGTTCTAAAGAAAAATTCATTTAAAAAATCTCTGCTAGTTAAAGGTAGTCTTTAAAAAATTGGCCTCTTTCTAAACTCACTGCTCTTTTTTTTTTTTTAACTCAGAAGCATAAAAGTTCCAAATGTTAAGTTGTTTTGAAGCCCCTCGATTGATATATAGTAGACTTTACATTGCATTGGGAATTGGGAAAGTGGGATTCCTTTAACTACTCATGTGACCCTGAGCAAGTTATGTGTCTTCTCTGTTACCTCAGTTATTCCTCTCTGAAATGAGGGGTTGAACTGCATGAACTCTGAGAGCCCCCTTCCACCTTAAACAGTCTTTGGTTCTAATAATTGAACTTGGTCTCTTTTCTTCTTTTCCTCCAAGAAAACATCACCTCTCTATGCCGTTAATACTGGAGGCCTTGGCACTGTTTTTGTATTTTGGGCTGCTAAAACCGTTTTTTTTTTTTTTAAATTGAATTGATTGCCTTTGCTATTCATTATGGTGGATCCAGATTGATTGGTGTAACTTCTCCTGCAACTCCTGTTGTATAACGCTTAAACCCTTAAAACTGCATTTGGGGCTTAATATGTAACCTCTCTATCCAGTCTTCTAGTCTTCAGAAACTCATTTTTTTTCTCCCTGCCTCCTATGATGAACTTTAATGAGATAGGAGAGGAGAATTTTTGAAGGAATTTGAGCCAATTTGATATTGGCCACTGTGATTGTGTCTGCTGGCTGGCTCTTACCACATAGTGAAGCAATGTTTTTTGTTTTCTAAATAAATTCCTTTCCACTTTGTTTCTGTCCTTCTATCTAACGAGATCAATTCCCTTGACATATCCTGGTCTATAATGCCTACAGTAAGACAAACAAGCCCACATTCCTCAGTGTGAGAGTGGTAGGCCCCAGCTCATGGCCTCTTTCCACAAGGTTGTGTGGGTAGGCAAGGAACAAAAGACATGAAAATGCTGTTTTGGTTTTAAAGAATCCAGCTTGTCTAAGCATCCTCATCTTCAGGTCCCTGAACTACGGCTGTAGGGAAAGGTTAAGTTTGGAAAAAACAATGCCTGTCTCCCCACAGATCCCCACTTGGAGTAAGTGGGGAGGCAGCAGGGTACAATGAAAAGGCCACAGGCTCCAGAATCAGCAGGTCTGGTTTCCAGTCTCACCTTGATGGTTCCTACCAGTGTAACCTTGAACAAGTCACATGACCTCCCTGAACTGGGATTTCCTTTCCTATAAAGTGAGGCGTTGGGTTAGATGAGCTCTTCAGTACTCTATGGGTCAGTCATTAGAGCTCTTGTTCTAGTTAGCAGGGGTTTATTTTCTGTTCCATTGAGGGTTTTCACAAATTTTTGAACTGGCGTGAATATTTGGTTTCTTCTAGGTAAAAGAAGCTATGGTCAAACAGATTGAAGTCTTGAAGTCTTGAGGGCATGTTCTGTGTGGGAGTGAGGTCACTCTCAGGAAAGACTTCTTCCTTAGGATGTGATGTACAAGCATCACCCCTGCCTGGTCTTAGTTGGCCTCCCTGATTCTTGTTTCCTCCTCTCCTTTCTGCTCTATAATCCAGCCAAATTGGCCTTCTCATTTGTCCATTTCCAGTCTCTGTGTCATTATACAGGCCTGGACTATACTTCTCCTCATTGTCATAGAGAATCTCTGAATTCCTTCTAAGCTTAGCTCATGAGCTGCCCCCCTCAGGAGGCCTTTCCTCATCCTCTCAGTTCCTAGCCCTACCTTTTCAGTTTCCTGGCATTTATTTTGTATATACTTACTGATATCTATGTTGTTTCCCCTGGAAGGAGGTCATATTCTTGAGGGATGGGACTGTTTCTTTTTTGCCTTTGTATCCCATTCTTGGAACATAGTAGGCACTAAGTCTAAAGTGCTGCTTTGACCATGTCCTTTGCCACCCAGGAACATTTAGTAGGCCTAGCATGTCAAATTTAAACTCACTGCCTGACTTTCCGGGCCCTTTATAATTTAGATCTACCTTCTCTATCGAACCTTATAGGTGTGCGGGGAGACTGGGGAGGGTGGAGGGAAGTGCCTAATGTCTTTCCAATGCCAGGCAAGTCAGACCACCACCACCACCTTGACCACCATTTCCCCTCAGTCCCTTATGGGAACACTCCTGGACCTGGTCTCAAGAACCTTGAAAATACTACTAGTGTCCCCCAAACTGCCAGACCTGCTTCCAGCCCCCAAAGCCATCAGTAAGAGTAGAGATCATCGTTGAGAGGGAGCCTACCTTCCCTATCACCACCAGCAATAACTTCATAATTTGCCACGAATAAATAGGCAGATAAACACAAGAGCCCTGGGCATGACAGTACCTCTCGGCCACCAGTCCTGCTTCTAGCCTAAGCCCCCACAGTGACCATGCAGGGAAGGACCAGTGGAGAAGGTGCCAGCCATCCCCACCAACTGCCGCACATGAGGCAGGCAAGTCAGCTTAGCTGATGCAGCAAGGCACCGACCACCACTACCACCTAGACCACCATGTTTCCTTAGACCTTGATGGAGACAGCGTAGGATCCTGGACCCCAAACCCTTGAGAATATCAATACTTCAAGTCCGGTGCCTTTTGGTGTCAGCAGTCCCCCCAGCTGCCACACAAACCAGCCTAGCTGAAGCTGTAAGGCACCTGGTATCCAGAGGGAGAGAAGGGGCAAGGTCAGGAAGGTCAAACTACCATCATCACCCGCTTGACCCACTTTGAGAGGTGGGCTCCCTCTCAACAGCCTCCTCCTTTACTTCTCTGAATGAACATGACCCACCTACCCGCCCGTACGGCTTGGATGATTGGGAAGTTAGCAGCTGCAATCCTTCCCAGTAAGATGGTGAACATTTTTACCCTTACCCCTTGCAAACTCCTTGCAAATGTCTTGATCATACACCTGAGGAACCCTGGACCTTGCCATCTACCCTATCCTTAGTACCACCAGGCCTTTCTGTCTGCCTTGAAACTGAGCTTTCCTGTATGTGTTGTGTCCCCCGATTAGGAGGTAAGCTCCTTGGGAGCAGGGACTTAACTTTTCATCTGTGTCTCCAGAACTTAGCCCAGTGCTTGGCACATAGTTGAGTACTTAATAAATACTTCTTCATTCAGTGATTCCCAAATGCAGTCTAACCAATTCTGGGCCCAGATCGTTGTTCCCTTGCAGTGTCTGCAATACATACCACAAGATAAATATACTGAGAAACTAACTCCTAGGCCACCTGGCCAACTGTATGCTACAATCTGGATGATATGCATTCTGTATACATTTGATTTTCCCTGTATTGATTGCTAAGTAACACAATAGGTGCTCAGTATATGTTGACTGAAGGCGTCTTTAGATTTTAGGTTGGAGAGGGTATTAAATTTGGTGTCATGTAATAATTAGAAAGTATTGGTAAAGACCCAGATGCCTATCTCTGTCAGTACCATCTGAGGAAAAAGCACCAGTGGCTTCCTCTTGCCTTTTAGATAAAATACAAACTACCCTGTTTGATGTTTAAGCACTTCACAATCTGGCTGCAAGCAGCTTACTTCTCCACTTTGCTTCTCGTACCCTGGACTATTTGCTGTTTCTCGCATACATTCCATTTCCTATTGCCCTTACACAGGCTGACTCTTCCCATGCTGGGAATGTACCTCCTCCCTTTCATCTTTTAGAATCCCCAGCTTCCCTCAAGGCTCAGGCTGAGCCTTGAATCTCCTACGATCTTTCTTAATATCTCCAGCTGCTAATGTTCCTCAACACGGTTTTTACTTTGTATATATCTTGTATTTATTCTGTGTGCACATGTTATTTCCAATCCAATCCAATGGGCATTTATTAAACACCTATAACATGCCAGGTACTCTGCTAAGTACTAGGGATACAATTATTAACAAGACAGTTCCTGTCCTCAATAAGCTTATAGTCCAGAAAGGAAAACAACATTATATCTCTCCTTTAGGCTTTGGGAGGAATTTGAACTCTGCCCTACAAATCTAAGGGAGAAGAGGCAGAGGGAGGTGAGTCAATCAAGGTTTGGGTTAGCTGCTTGATGGCGAATTTAGCAGTGTTGAGCTTGTCCTGGGTGGGACATTTTGTTCTATGGAGTTGAAGTCAGGCAAAGCAGCAGAGGCAAAGTGGAGAAATTGTTTGCCACCCAGAATGTAAGCACCTTGAAGTCAGGGACTGTCTCCTATCTGTCTTTGTGTCCCCATCTAGCACAGTCCCTTGCACATGGTAGGATTTAATAAATGCTTATTGATTGTTTGGTGTCTGCACAGCAAAGCAAGTGAAGTAACCCCATCAGCACACTAGGTAGTCTTTGGGAACCATCAGTGAGGGGGCCTGCCTTTGAAGCATGTGCTGAGCACACTAGCAGGAGGCTCCATGCTTTGTTGTGTCTGCCTTGGTGTACTACCTGTGTATTTTGCTTTGTAAGCTGAGAATGGATTTGTGTCAATCCAAATAGTCTTCGAAATATTTGCTGTATATTGATAGATCTTTTTGTTTTTTCTGCCTGTATTTGTATGTGTGTCATCGCATTATATGTGTGTAGCATTAAAGTCTAAGAAATCTACTAAACAGGTGATGGTGAGGGGAGACTTGGCACATGAAGACTTAACTGGGGTGACTTTCTCTTTTTTCAGACCTACATTTTGGCTGGGGAATGAAACCTTGAGAGTACCACGGGCCCTCTTCTCCTTGAACAGGAAACGTCTCTGTGATCGTCTAAGGAAGAACCCAGATGTGCAGAAAGGTTCTTTAGTCCTCCTGCAGGGAGGGGAGGAGAGTAATAGGTACTGCACAGACACTGGCGTTCTTTTCCGGCAGGTGAGTAGGGGAGGTTAGGTCTGATTTGTCTTCTGGGTGTTTGTTCCTTCTTCATTGTCTTTAGTTTCCTGGTTCATAGGTTAAGTCTGTTGGTTTAAAAGGTCATTTATGTCAAAGCCTCAATATCCTGTGCTGCGTTCCCATATACCACATACCTGGTGTGTGTTTCTGGAACCCAGCTGATTTCTGAGTGCATTTATGTTACTATTGAATTAGAGCTCAACACACACTTCAAATGAAAAATCTGTCCTTCTTTATCCTTCTACTCTTGTGAAATAGATGATAGTACAAATGGGTAGATTTGAAACTGATAGAGTGGCCATATCCTAGTAGTCATGTGTCCTGTGGAAGAGAGATTTCATTTGTTCTACTTGGCTCTAGATGGCAAAGTAAAGAGGGATTAGTGGGAGTTGTAGGGACTCAAATTTAGTTTTGATTTTAAAAGAAAGGGTTCTACGCTTTCCCAGAGAGGAATAGGCTACCTTGGAAGGTACTAGGTTCTTCCTTACTGGAATGCTTCAAGAAAAGGTTGATGATCCATTTAGGTGGTATAGTTTAGAGAGAACTCTTATTCAAGTATGGGTTGGACTAGATCAGGGGCAGAGAACTGCAGTCTCAAGGCCACATGTGACCTTCTAGGTCCTCAAATGCAGCCCTTTGGCTGAATCTCAACTTCATTTGTTCTGCGACGTTTGGATTTAGTTAAAGGGCTGTACTTGAGGACCTAGAGGGTCACATGTGCCCTCAAAGCCACAGGTTCCCCACTACTGGACTAGATGGCCTTAGAAGATCTTTCTAATAATTGTCAACAATGTCTCATTCTGTGGTTGTGTGATACTTGCCCAGGTTTAGACTAATGTTCTGGGTCTAAGGTACTAGCTCATTTTCCTTAAAGTCACAGGTATCTTGACCTGGGTGGGGCTTTGCCATGATTCATTCCATTGCTTTGCCTTTAGGGGGGCCATATTTAAACCTGCTCAGGCAGGTGACTGAAACATGAATGCCTTCTCTGATATTCACATATTTGCTGTGGGCATAGCTCATGTGGTTCAAACAGCACCTACCCCCAGGGCTCATCAGACATTGAGAAAGTCTGTTCTGGGCTTTAGCTTCCTCCTCTGTAAAATGAGGGTGTTGAACTAGGCTCTCTCTAAGGGCCTACCTAGCTCTGACATTCCAGCCTAAGCCGGCAGCACTTAGCTCCTGGATTCCTTACATTTACAGTGCATGTTGTCTGCTGTTTAGAATCGTTTGGCCTGCCCCATTGCTGCAGCTCAGTAAATGTTAGATGATGCTACTAAAGGAAATCTTTTGGAGAACTAATTGCCAAGTATTTTTGGAATAAAAAGTACTTTGGCTATTGGAGATCCTTTCTGGGCTGTCATTCATCCATTAGAATAGCTGTAAGCTTGGGCATTCCATTAAATGATTTTTTCTGAGGAAAGATTATTGACTCTTGTGAACTGCTCCAACCATTCTGGAGAGCAATTTGGAACCATGCCCAAAGGGCTATAAAAATGTGCATACCCTTTGACCCAGCAATACCACTTCTAGGGCTGTATCCCAAAGCGTTCATACAAATGGGAAAACGGCCCACATGTACAAAAATATTTATAGCAGCTCTTTTTGTGGTGGCTAAGAATTGGAAATTCAGGGGATGTCTATCAATTGGGGAATGGCTGAACAAGTTGTGGTATATGACTGTAATGAAATACTATTGTGCTATAAGAAATGTTGAGCAGCAGATTTCAGAAAAATCTGGAAAGACTTACATGAACTGATGCTGAGTGAAATGAGCAGAGAACACTGTACACAGTGACAGCCACAGTTTGTGATGACTAACTTGGATAGACTCAGCTCTTCTCTGTAATGCAAGGATCTAAGACAACTCCAAAAGACTCGTGGAAAATGCCATCCATATCCAGAGAAAGAACTATGGAGTCTGAATGCAGATCTAAGGATACTATTTGTTCTCTCTCTAGTTTTTTTTTCTTTCTGGTGGTTTTCCCCATTCATTCTAATTCTTCTTTATAACATGCCCAATGTGAAAATATGTTTAATAAGAATGTATATGTAGAGCCTTTATCAGATGCATGCTGTCTTGGGGAGGGGGGAGAGGAGGGAGGTAGAGAAAATTTAAAACTTATGGAAGTGAATGTTGAAAACTAAAATAAATTAATTTAAAGAAAAAAAAGATTATTGACTCTAGCACAAAATTTACCTTCTTCCCAATTCTTTATTTTAGTCTCATTTTCAGCCGAGCATATGCTTACTGATGATATGCAAAAATTATCTTAAATCAGAACCTTCCCTATTTCTATACTTTACAAAAGTTGATTCCCCTAGCATTTATGACCAAAAGCTACGAGAGCTCCTGTTGCTGGTGATATTGATGGAGATTAGAGACAGATGGCAAAGATTTAAGTAGAAAAATTGCCTCTTGTATGAGCATAGTTTCATGTATTCAAATCAAAAAAAGGTTTACTGATGCCTAGTATGAAGCCCTCAGATTAGCTATTATTTGGGAAAGATGTTGAGGAATAAGACAAATCCCTTGCTCTGATAGACTAGTTTAACAGCTCTACAAACATCTATTATGTACCCACTATGTGCAAAACAGTTATGCAATGGATAGTGCTGTGGGCCATGAGTCAGAAAGACCTCAGTTCAAATCCTGCTTCAGTTACTGTGTGACTCTAGGCAAGTCACTTAACCACTTTGCCTCAGTTTCCTCATCTGCAAAATAGGGACAATAATACCACCTACCTTCTAGGGTTGTGAGGATAAAATGAGATAATATTTGTAAAATGCTTTGCAATCCTTAAAGCTCTATTTAAATGTTAGCTATTATTATTATTGTTGTTATTATTAAATATGAAATTAAAAACAAAATAATTCTTACCCTCAAGATTAGTCTTTAAAAAAATTTTTATTGACATCTTTTGTTTTCATGTCACCTTCATTAACAAATATATTCCTTCCCTTCCCCATACCCAGGGAACCAGCCCTCACAGTAAAGAATAAAAAAGAAAAAGGGGGAAAAGCAGCTTAGAAAAACTAACCAGCCCATTGGCCAGTGGCTGTCCGTGCATGCCTTGTCCCACTGCCATCATATCCCAAGCTCCTGCAGAGAGTAAGGGAGTAGCATTTTCTCATCTCTTCTCTTGGTTGTTATCATTATGCAGCATCGTTTTTACTTTTGATGCTGTTCTTTCCATTTATATTGTTATCATTGTGCATCTTGAATTGTTTTCCTGGTTCTGTTTACTTTGTACTACCTCATGTGAGAAATCATTGAACCCCTTTATTTTACAGATGGGGAAAATCAGGATCAGAGAAGTTGAGTCACTTATTCAAAATCACACAGCCAGTTAGTGGCAAGCCTGGGTGAGAAATCTAGATGATATATGGAAAGTGCTTTGCAAACCTTAAGAGTTGTTATTTAAATAGCAGCTGTTACTTATTTTTTTATTCTTCCAGGGCCTAAAAACACGAAAAAAGTACCATGGCTATTAAGGGTATCAGTTTAGGTACTAGAGGACAGTATGTGATTGCTTGTCAAGTATGTACAGACTAGATGATTTCCAAAGGGAAGAGTCATCCCTTAAGATAGTGTTCATTAGGGAAGGCTTCATGGAGAAGGAATTGGAAGCAGGCCTTGAAGGTTGGGTAGGCTTTGGAAAGAGTAACGAGAGTGGACTATGTGGGAGTCATGATACCTAGTTCTAGAACTTTCTGTAAGGTACTTGGTCTCTCTGGACTCCAGGCAGAATGTGAGTTTGTTTTAAGTAGTGGTCATTTCATTCTTTGTGCTGGTGTCCCCAGAGCCTTGCACAGTGCCTGATACATAGAATGTGCTTAATACTTATTGACTGATTGATTTTAAAAAGAGAATGTCCAACTCGATGGTTTCTAAATTCCCTTCTAACTCTTAACAGTTTATTGACTGTTGAATGTGTTCAGTATAACACTAAGCCAGTTCTTATTGCAGTGTGCTTGTGCATTGGTCTGGGCTGCATCACTGGGTAACTAACCTTCTGTCCTCATTCCTTACCCTAGGAATCCTTCTTTCACTGGGCTTTTGGTGTCACAGAGCCAGGCTTCTTTGGAGCCATTGATGTCGACTTGGGGAAATCTATCCTGTTTGTTCCCAGACTCCCCGAAAGCCATGCCACCTGGATGGGAAAGTAAGATCCTTTAACATACATATGTTTATATAACCTTGTGTTGGGATCAAGCTTGGTGAGTTAATGAAGGATCATGGGAGAACAGGAGAGCAGGGTGGCCACGGATGAAGGAGTTTGCTTTCTCCTTGTTTTATGATTGTGTCTGTATACCAGGGAACCATTAACTTGTGAGGTTTAAAAATGTTTTTATTGACATCTTTTGTTTTTACCTTATTGTCATTTCTAAATATATTTCTTCTCCTTCCCTACCCAGCAAGTCATTCCCCACAACAAAGATTAAAAAAAGAGAAAAAAAATTCCACAAAATTAACCATCACATCAAAGGGAAGTGCATTTGCATTTTCTTAATTTTTTTGAAGGGACCAAGATTGGTTGTTATAATTACATTGTTCAATTTGGGTTTTTTATTATTTTATTTGTGATCTTTCAGTTTGCATTATTGTAGTCGTTATGTATATCGTTTTCTTGGGAATCAGTAATTTGTGAAAACTGCCTTTTTTGAATGCCCTTTAACACAGGTGTAGTAAATAAATGAACAAACATTTATTAAGCACCTGCCACGTGCAAAGCACTGTTCTTAGCTCTGGGAATATGAATACAAAAGCAAAGACCTTTAAAGGTCTTATATTCTAATAGGCAAAGAATGCACATATCAGGGCGTGGTTGCCATGCAGGGATCTTTTGATTTGGGAAGTCACAGGGATAGTGAGTGGGCCATAGGCAGCATTGACATGGCCTTTTCAGTAATAATGGCAATAAAACTTCCAGATTTGTAAAGCCAGTGGAGTGGGAGGATGCAGTGGAAAGGTGAATGGCCAGAGTGGCTAGGTTGGATTATGAAGCATGGCTGGGACTGTAGGGAGCTTTGAGATACATTCACCAGGGTCCACTTCCAGGGTTCCAGGGCTGAAGTTCAAGCACAGAGAAAGTTCAGACCCCCAGGGCAAGCTCTCCTGAGCAGTGCCTGGATGAATGGCAAGAACATGGCTGGAGCAGTATGTGAAGCATGACTGAGGCCCATCCATAGTGGGCCATTTGATATACTCTCCAATCAGGATAGTTTAGTGGAATCCGTTAAGGGGTTGTGCCTAGCTGTTGCTAGCTGTTTGTGACATTGGACTGGTCACTTTATATCTCTGTTTCTTGGTTTCTTCTATAAAATGAAGATAAAACACTATCTGTAATATACTTGCACTGCCTATCAAGGGATAATAGATTCAGAGCTTAAAGGGACCTCAGAAGTCATTTACTCCCAGCCCCTCATTTTTTACATTTTCCACAAAGAAGTTACCAGTGACTTCTTGAAGGTCACACAGATAGTAAATGTCTAAGGCAGGATTCAAACCCAGGTCCTCTGATTCCAAAACAAGGGTTCTATCCACTGTACCATGGCCAGGGCTGCTATGAAGGTTACCTAAGATGATGTCTATAAAGTGCTTTATAACCATAAAGTACTATACAAATGAGTTGTTACTGTTAAGGTGGGCTAAATCCTGTATCCCCAGACTTGACCCTCCCCCTTTGCCAAGTATTACATTTCAGCTGACAGCCAGCATTTCATGTGGAGAATGGGGGCTTGTATCAGAGAGGATCCATATGTCTCCATGGGGAGTGCTGGTCATTGAACCATCTCTTAGTGTTGTTTAAATGGGTTTATTTCAGGGTGAGGGGTTGGTAACAGGAAAGAAAGGTTATTTTATGCTATTCTGGCTTAGGTGTCCTTCACATTTAAGAAGTTCTCATATTGCTATAATTTGATGCTGAAAACAGGCTAAGCCACATAGCCCTGTTTGTTGTGCTCTAGGTCATAGCTTAGGAGCTGAGTATTTAGGTACTGTCCTTTTCATTGGCCAGTGTGGGCCCTGATTCTTACCTTAGAAATAGGGATCCTTCATTATAAAAGTCAATAACACTTTGAGACTTGCCTCAGTAGTGAGGGGAAGGAAAAAAACAGACCCACAGAAGGCAGCTTTGCATTAGCCTGGACTGCCTTCTGCCTTCTATAAGGTCTCTGCCTTTTTTCTTCCCTCAAACCCCTATTATCCAGCCTTGGGTTAGCCAGGTATCCTATACTGTGTTTTATATCTTGGATGTTGTCCCTTGTTGGGACAGAGAAAAGGGGGAAACTCAGACCAACCTATCAGTAGAACAAAAGGTTAAGTGTAGGAGGAGACTGTCATTGTTCGGATAAAGTGATCATTTCACTCATTCTGACTGTCCTGTCTTCTGTTAGCATTGGTCCTGGGGGAGGCAGTCTGAGAAAGAAACACGTATTAAGTCATTAGAGACCTGAGTTCTAGTCTTTGTTCTGTTACTCTCTAGCCATAGAACCTTGGCCACTTAACCTTTGCATTCCTCAGATAGACATTCATTAAAGCCTGCAGCCTGCAGCTACATTCCCATGGCTGGCCTCCTGACAACTACAGTAACAGAACAGAAGGCTGGGGTCAGCCCCATGGGTCACTGAGCACAGGAATCTATTACCTAACATGAGTTCGTGGTCAGTGTGGGAGACGTTGTGTTCCTACCTTTTGTTACCTCAAAGGTGAGGGACATACCACCAGATATCCCAGTTTCCCTTAGTAACTCATCATGGATCTGTCATCCAGGAATTAATCTAAACCTTTTGGAACCTACTTATATTTTCAGGCTATAACACTTAGCGGGATATGAATTCAAAGCTTACACATGAAAAAGGATGTAGCATCAGATGAATGCTATCTTCAAATCCTCTCTTTCAGATTTACTAGTTATATGATTCTGGTCAACTCTTTGAACTTCGATTTCCTCATCTGTAAAATGGTGATTATAATATGTTTTGTACCTGCCTTACTGAGTCGTTGTGAGACTCAGTCAAGCACTTAATAAGACGTGTTCTAGGCACTGTGCTACCTGGTGGGAATACAAAGTAAAAAATGAAACTGTCCCTGCCTTGGACCATCTTATGTTCTATTGAGGAGAGACAGCATGTCCATATATAGGTATATGCAAATTAGATATATAATAGTTTCAGTATAATTTTGGGGGAAATGTACTAATACCTGGGGAAATCAGTAAATACACCACATAGCTTTATAGAAGCTGATCCTTGAAGGAAGCTAGGAAGTCTGAGATGCAGAGGTTAGGAGGGGGAGTGCCTGGCAATCCTGCAAGAAAGCCACTGCAGATGCTCCAAGATGGGAGACGGAATGCCATAAGAAGGCAGTGTAGTACAGTGGAAAGAGCTGTCTCTGCAGTCAGAAAACCTGGGCTCCGATGCCACGTCTAGCACTTAACCACCTGTGCCACCTCCGCTGAGTGTTTTTACCTGCCAGAGCCTCCATCTCCTCATTGGTAGCAGTGTGGGAGGGGAGGGAGCTGGACCAGATGGCCTCTGAGGGCCCTTCCATCTCCAGATCTAGGGTGCTGTGATCCCAAGGCCCATTTGCCTGGGCTCCAGGACACACATGGCAGAGTAGTGGGTAATCATCTTGAAAAGGAAGTTGTGAAGATCTTTAAATGTCCAACAGTGTAGTTTATATTTGGTCCTGGAGATAATGAGGAGCCCCTCAGATTTCTTGAGAAGAATGACACGGGCAGATCCACATTTTAGGAGAATCACTCTGGCAGTTGTGTGGAAGGGGAGACTTGAAGCCGAATGGGAGGCTACGGCAAGAAGGAGTGAGGATCTGAGCTAACATTGCTCCTTTTAGTTGAGATAAGGGATGGATTGTGCTGTGGGGATAGAAATGACAAGATTTGGCAATGGATTTGATATGTGGGAGTAGAGGATGACAGGATTGTGAACTGGGTGACTGAAAGGATGGTGGGGTACTTTGGAAAGAAATAGTAAAGTTTGGAAGAGGCATAGTTTGGCAGGGAGATAATGACTTCTGGTTTGGATTTTTTGAGTTTGAGGTGCCTGTGAAGCATACAATTTGAAATGGTCCTTAGGCAGTGAATGTGACTGGAGCTCAGGGCTAGATACAGAGATCTGAGAATCATCAGCATTGATGTGATCACTAAACTCATGTGAGCTGGTAAAGTTATTAAGAGAAGAGGGCCCAGGACAGCGATTTGGAGTTACACTCAGAGGGCAGGAAGGAGAAGGAAAAACTGGTCAGATAAGTAGAAAAATGAAGAGAAAACAGTATCACCAAAACCCTAAGAGAGAGAAGCCAGGAGGAGAGGGTGGCCAACCGCACCAAGTGCTGCAGAAGGACCATGAAGGCTGAGGATTGAGAAAAGACCATCAGCTTTTGCAATCGAGAGATCATGGGTAACTTTGGAGAGAATAATTTCATTTGGATAACAAGGTCAGAAGTCAGATTGCAGAGGGTTGAAAGGAGAGTGAGATGAAAATGTTGGTCATTCTCTTCTGCTTGATAATCTCTTTTCTCCAGGTTTTTGGGATGCTGCTCTTTCTTCCTACCTATAATATTGATCCTTCTCAGTCTCCTTTGCTGAATCCTCATCCAGGTCATGCCCTGTAGCCATAGATGTCCCACAGGGTTCTGTCCAATGCCCCCTTTCTGTGTACTACTTCACTTGGTGTCTCATCAGCTCCCATGAATTTAATTACCATCTCTAAGTAATTGGCATATATAATTGGTAATTGGGTGATTTTCAAATCTACCTATCCCACTCTAACTTCTCTGCTAACCTCCAGTCTCACATGTCCAACTGTTTTTCATCTATCTCAAACTGGCTGTCCAGTAGACACTTTCAGCTCAACCTGTCCAAAACTGAACTCACTATCTTTCCCCCTAAAACCTTCCCCTTTCTACCTTCCCTATTACTGTAAAAGGCAACACCATTCTCCCGGTTCCCCAGACTTGAAATCTAGGTGTCATCAGCAACTTCTTACTATCTCTCACTCTCCTTATCCCATCTGTTGCCAAGGCCTTTTCGATATTTCTTAAATATGCTCTCTTCTGAGCATATTCTCTCTTGTGATACAGCTACCACCCTCATACAGGCCCTTTTCAACTCATTCTTGGACTGTTGCGATAGCCTGCTGGTGGACCTGCCTGTCTCAAGTCTCTCTCCAATCCAGTACATCTTCTATTCAGCCACCAAAGTGATTTTCCTGAAGCGCAGGCCCAAGCGTGTTACTCTCCTACTCAGTAAGCTCCAGTGCCTGCCTATCACCTCAAGGACCAAATACAAAGTCCTCTGTTAGGCGTTCCAGACCTTTCATAACCTAACTCTTTCACTCCCTCTCCCCCTCCCACCTTTCCAGTCTTCTCGCACGTTACTCGTTGTCACAAATTCATTGTCCCTCTTCCTGAACTTTCTGTGGAAATGACACCCCATCTCAGCTTCATGAGTTTTTTCTGGCTGTCCCCCATGCCTGGAGTGCTCTCCTCGTCATCTCTGCCTCCTGGCTTGCTTCAAGTCCTAACTAAAATTCCATCTTCTACAGCGAGGTTGTCCAAAATGCGGCCCTGCAGTGGGGTTTATGCAGCCTGCCTACAAGCAAAATATGTTGTCTGTTGTTCCAATAAAAACCTAAGGTTGGATAGCCCTGTTCTACCAGGAACTCTTTGCAACCCATCTTAATTCTGGTACTTCTATTACTTCTTGTCTATCCTATGTATCGCTTTTTGTACATATTTGCTTGCTTGCGGTCTCTCTCATGAGATTATAAGCTCCTTGAGGGCAGGGAATCTCTTGCCTTTTTTTGTATCCCCAGGGCTTAGCTCAGTGCCTGCCACATAGCAGGCTCTTAATAAATGTTTATTGCCTGACTGAATGAATGATTAAGAGGAAGTAGAGGCAGAAAATACATTTTTTTTTTCCCTAGGAGTTTGGTTGAGAAAGGTAGGAGAGGTGTAGGGTAATAACTTTAGGGGGTGGTCTGTTCTAGATGGGCCTGGTGTCAGGAAGACAGACCTGAGTTTAAGTCCAGCATCAGACATTAGTTGTGTGACCCTAGGCAAGTCATTTCACTTTGCCTCAGTTTCCTCATTTGTAAAATAAGCTGAAGAAGGAAATGGCAAACCACTCCAAGTCTTTGCCAAGGAAGCCTTAAATGGGGTTACAAAGAATCAGATACAACTGAAAAATGACTGAACAGCAACAAGAAGATTCTAGAGGGGATTTTTTTTTTAAGATGGACAAGACTTAGGTATGTTTGTAGGCATAAATGAGCTAGTAGATAGGGTGAGACTGAAGATAAGGAAGAACAAGGGACTGAGGGAGCTAGAAAAGGTGGGAGAGGATGAGATCAAGGGTACACAAAGAAAGACTGGCCTTGCTGGAGAGAAGGGCTACTCTTTCATCAGAGAATGGAGTCAAGAAAGAAAGAATGAGGCATAATATTTTGTGAGATGTAGGGAAGAGTGAAAGAAGTTAACTCAGAGTGAATGGTCTCTCCTTTTTTTCAGCAAAGGATCAAGTGAGGTCCTAGGCTATGAGGGTAGGGTAGAGAAAGAAATAGTCTGGAAGGCTCGAGGGTGTGTGGTAAGGTTTGGAATTGCCACTTTAAGGAGCAGGATGGAGAATCAGTTGGGTAGGAATAAAAGGACTGCCTTGCTTCACTGAGGGCTTAGTTCAGATGTGGTAACATAAATTCTTAGTTGACCTAGGCAGCACGGTTACTGTTTTGCAGTATGTGAATAGAAAAACATGGTGACAGTAATCCAAAGTCTGATATTGGTGAGGTGTGATTGGCAGTAGGATAAGGGAGCAAGGGATTTAGGATGGTGTCCATGAGTAACTAAAGTGACTAAATTGCCTTGCTCCTTAACTAAAGGGTTGAGTTTGGGAAGAGAGTGAAGCGAAACCAGAGCAGGAGTAAAGGCAGAGAATCCTTGTTCAAGGAGATTAGGCATTGAGAGAGGTGGATTGATAGGAAGTTATGATCCAATAAAGGAATTTCAGAGTTCATCTTGAAAGAGGAACCTTCTATGGTTGGTAACAAGATTAAGGGTGTCACCATACCTGTATATATTTCCTAGCACCTAGCCAAAGATGCAGTGTAGATCCCCAATAGAAGGCAGACCCACTCACCAAGGATTCTGCACAGAACCTCTATAGGTACAAAAGTTGTTTAGATTTTCCATAACAATCACACATACTCACCCAAGTAAGATGCTGGGTAGACTGGCCAAAGAATCTAAGACTTTCCATAGAAGCTGTGTACTAGGCTACAAGGGAGGTCAGTAGGTTGAACTGACTTGGATATGATAATGTATGTAAAGTACTTTGCAAAACTTAAGAACTTGCTAACTACATGGTAGCTTTTATTAATTTTTGTTCTCAAAGGGAACCTTCCTCTGACCCTCATCCCTTAAATTTCCAGGGTTTGGTAAACAAGTTGGTGCTTTCTTTGCCTGTCCCTTGTGATCTTAGAGATTTCAGTCTTATCCCTTCTTTTGCCCTTATCTTTCTATATCATTTGACTCTGTTCTTGGATGGCTGCCCCCTCAGCCTGATTCCATTTCTGTGATCACTATAGCTGCTCTCCTTGTGCCCCAGACAATGCTTGACTTGTATCCTTGGGTAGACAAAGCCATGAATTTATACCAAGGAAGATGGACATTTTCTGTTCAATTTCTGTGCCCTGGAGAGGACCCAGAACAGATAAGTATGGCAGTGTTAACCATTTATTGGGCAATAGTTTTTCACAAGATGGGGTGATGGTGGTGAATGTCTTGCCTTTTCTTCACATCCCCTTCCTTGTGATACCTAGTCAATGGGAGCAAGGAACTAAAATCTCACCATTCTGTAGTCAAAGCTACATGCCCCCTTAAAGGGGAGCCATGGACAAAAATAATGATGATGATAGCTAGCATTTATGTAGAGCTTTAAGGTATATAAGAGCTTTTTACAAGACATTTTATAAATACTTTCTCGTAATTACGTGGGTTATAGGAATTATGGGGTCAGCTGTCTCTGCTTCCTCAGTATTAATACTTAGGTCATTCTTATTGTTACTTGTCTCTAGTCTTAGCTGTTATTTACTAGCTCTCTGACCTTGAAGAAGTTGCTCAACCTGAGTCTCAGTTTCCTTTTCTGTAAAATGAAGGGGTTTGACCAGATCTTTCTGGGTTCTTGTAGCACTAATTTTCTGTTCTATGAAATCAGGGCCCTAGCCAGGATATTTATTGACCAGAAGATATCCCTTATCAAATTTCATGGGTTCATATATTAAGTACTGGAAGAGACTTTAGGGGTTATTCAGTTCAATCCCCTCATTTTACAGATGAGGAAACTAAGATCCAAAGAGGTTAAGTGGTTTCTTCAGAGTCAAACAAGTCAGTCAGGATTTGAATCCAGGTTCTCTGATTCTAATTAGATCCAGTACTCTTTCTGCTGTACCAGATTCCTTCCTTCCCCTTGACCACAGCTCTCCTTAGAATGTCCTACTGACCCTCTTTCAAAAGTATGGGGAACTTAGTTTAACAAGATTGACCCCTTTCCCACCTCCAGTCCCCATGAGGTCCCTCCATTCAGGTCCAAGCATCCCTCATAAGAGGCACAGATCATCAGACACTGCATGGGATGCTTGCCTGCAGTAAATACCAATACAGATCTGCAGATTTAATTTTAAAACGTGCTTTCTTATAACCATGGACAGTCTAAACAAGACCTGAAAGTGAATGATGAGGCCTGAGGAAGGGGCAGAGAAATAGTAATGAAAAATGATTTTTGAGTACTGCTCTTAACAGGGGAAGTTTCAAAAATCCATTTCAAGTCAAGACTTTGTGTAGCATCCAGATGTGAATATACAAAATTAAAAATTCCCAAAGACTTATTGAGGAAGAAAAGTAAACCACTGAGCTGATCCCTGTGGGCTGTCTCCTGCTGCCTCCATGGTTACCCTGAGTGAAATGCTGGTTAACTCAGCATCAGTCAGAGAGCATCAGGGCTTGTTCAATTTCACTCTGAAGTGTCACTTTCGTAAGGGCTGTGACGACGGCCTCCTATACCTAGAACATAATTTCCTGGGCCTGGCACAGCTGATAGTATTAGGGGTAGGGTGACAAGGGACACTGTACAAAGCAAATGCAATTTCCTGGTTCTCTGCTGGTGCTAATTTCAACTTAAAATTGAGTCTTTAAGGAAGGGCTACAATGTGAGGGCTAGTTCAGTATCCCCTGCCAACCAGCTCATGAAGCAAAACTGTTAGCTACTTACAAATCAGCTACTTTCCATCCCTGTGACAAGCACGGAAGACACAGGACAGGAGAGAAAACAAGTCTAGAACAAAGGGACTCCCTCCTTCCCAAAGGCATCCAGAGGAGAGGCGAGGCTAGGTTCGGAAAGCATTGTGTATGCCCAGTAAGATCATGCTTTTCTAATCGGCTCAGCAGTGAGAGATAATTATCATAAATCAAAGGGGCCCACTCTGTGCCAGATATCTTGTAATTTAAAGCAACTCAGTAACTCACTAACCAAATTGATAATGAGTACCTCATGACATTAGGCAGTGAAAGCTGCAATTTTTACATTAGCCTGGAATAATCATACTCTCGGCAGAAATGACACACAAGAAGGTGGAAAGCATCTAGAGGGATTTTCTGCACACATCAGATGTCCGTGGTTAAACACTGGCTTCCACATCAGCCCATCTGAGTTATCTGGGGGGGAAAAATCCTGTGGCAAGGGCAGCATCTGCAGGGAGCCCAAATGTAACTTGGGCCGATCATTTTAACTGGCAGTGAGGGGCCTGGGCTGGGGACAGACTATGGCCAGAGAACCAACCATCTCCGTGGGGTAATGCTTGCATCTGAACTGCACTTTCTTTCTTCCAAAGCATTATGTCAAATGAAATTTCACAGTATCTTTGTGAAGTGCATAAAGTGTTACCATCATCTCCATTATACAACAAGCAGGCTTTGGGCTCTCCTCTTTTAGGTTCCAGAACACACAGCTTGGTGCGCCTGTCAGAGAAATTGGTAGTCACATGGTTCCCGATGGAACTTTTGTTTTTTTATTCCACTTAATTAACATCTTCACAGTAGAGTGTGATAGTTGGGGAGGTATCTCATCCCCTACTAAACTGTGAGCTTCCTGAGGGCAGGGACCGTGTCTTATTTGTATACCCCACGGGGCTTCATACGTGCTATATTAGGAACTCTGAAAAGGTTTCTCAAATAGTCAAGGGACAGATTTTTGCTGGGTCTTGTATAGTGGCCACTATGGTCCCTTCAAAGATAGAAACCTTTTGAATTTGATCTCTACTGATGGATGCTCCTACTCCCAGCTTTTTGGAAACATAGGGAATGTGGACACCTGTGGTGAGTCACGGAGGAGAAATATCAGCAAAACTTGCAGAGGAGGAAACTGATCCCTGCTGGAGAGGGAGACCAGAGGAGAAGGTTTGCACTTCCACTCTCTTTGATTGATCTTGACAGGGTGCAAGATCAGTCACATGAGTCTCTATTGAGACTTTTCTTTGGGAAAAATGAATAAATGAAATTTCCACAAGTGCCTTAAAGGGTTTTAATGGCTTACCAATGCCTTGTGTTAATGATCTGTATGGCAGGGATTCAGTTTTTGAAGAAGGAAAGCAAGTGTGGAGTATCTTGAGCAAAAAATAAATAACAGAATAGTTCCAAATGCTCCCCGTTGCCCCATGTATCTTTTAAGAAACCACCTCTTCTGCTCCATTCTGCTCTGGAGAAGAGCCCAGGATGGAAATGTTGGGAGCATTTGAGGGGGTAGAGGGCGATTCTTTCCAGGGTGTGAAGCTTGAAGGGGCAAGGGTGCATGTGGAACTCATTCAACTTCTCCACCCCTAACATATCTGAACCTGCAGGAACTCTTGTTCCCTCTTCCCCAGGTCCTTTTGGCACAGCACCTTCTCCTAGTTCAGGCATACTTTGGCCACCCAGAACAGTCACCAGAGACCTGAAAGAGCCTCCTCAGAACTGAGTGATGTGTTTGAGTAACCATGCTTTGGGCAAAGTACCGGTCAGTTAACAATTAAATGCTTACTCTGTGCTAGGTGCTGGGGATACACAGACAAAAATGATGAAAGAGGCTTTGTCCTCAGTGAGCTTATATTCTGTCAATATCCTGTCAAATTCCCTTCTTTTATTTGACAACAGCACATGCCCTAAAGTTTTTTTGCCCACGTGCCAGGAAGCAAAAAAAGTGTTCTCTTTTCTTTTTTCCTTTGAAAATGGCCCCTTTTAATATTTCAAAATTTAGTTGGTTGGAAAATAAGAATGGTGCAAACTTAACAAATAAAGGATACTTCAGAAGAAAGAGATATGTTGACTTTTCTGGCATGAATGCAAGACCATGTCCCATTTTGCAGGAGCAATGTGAGATGTCAAAATTTTCTGCTGCTACCTCAGCCCATCCATGACCAGACTGGTACCTACATCTTTTTATGTGCTTATTGAGTCCAAAGCTGGAAGGGATCTTATAGGCCATGTGATCAAATCTTTTCATTTTATAGATGAATTTAAGGCTCAGAGACTTTAAATTACTGACGCAGGATCACATAGGCAGGTAGGAAGATAGGCCAGGTTTTGATTCCAGGTTCTTTGACTCAGAGTGAGTGTGCTTACACTACTCTCAGTTGCCTCTTGTGATTCTCTGTTTATCCGTATTCCGTTTTGCCTTTGAAGTACCCAGACATGGTAGAAAAAGCCTTCTGAATTTGGGTGGCTTGGTCTCCAGCTCAGTTGGGTCTTTTGTTTGGGAACTGAGTTTTGTGTGAGTGAAGTCATAAAGCCAGCCCTTGGTAGAGGTAGTCTGTGGCGATTCCGTGAGCTCCAGACAAAGATGTGGCAGGAGAAAAGATGCTTTCCCTCTGTGAGTTAGTATATGAGGGGAGCACTGAGGGGGTGCTCTGGGAAGACTGACATTTGTGCTTATTTAAGAATATGACAAGGCCATCGAAGCTGCTCCTGGGGCTCCCAGCACCTTGGCCAGCTGTAGTAGGAAGGCCGAATTTATGATCTCAAAAAGGATCATATAAATATCAGAATGGTTCGAAATC
>CM053625.1:99154371-99187633 GCA_028646595.1 Phalanger gymnotis
GGTCGGCTCTGCTTCGGATTTTTTCCAGCTATAGTTTTCTCGCCTCTCCTCGCAGCCAAGCCTCTGGCGTTCTCAAGTCAACGACTAGAGACCAGAGTCCAGGGACCCATTGCTTCCCGAATTGGCCCCTTTTAAGTCTTTAATCTACGCCCACAGGGGTTTCACACCTGATAGGGCTTTGGGCCTGGGGCTCAGCGTTTAACAGGTGAAAGTACTTTCACCATAAACAAAAGCCAAACTCCTCAAGCACACCCGTTAAACTAAGCCCATTTTGCCTTACTGGCACACAAGCTTAGTGGTATTTCTGGCCAATGCTTTTGTCCACGGTCAGTTATGAGATTTACTGGCTTCCAATGGGAGCAAGGCTTTTCTAGGGGGACATGCACACCTTCTTCATGCCATGCCCTCATGTCTATCATCAGCAACTGTTGCTTTCTCATGCTTCTTTGTACTCACCACTGGAGTTTCCAATTTCTCCCTCATGACTTTTCTTTCTCTTTAATGCAAGGTTGAGGAGAGTCAGCTCGCAGCTGTGATTCCAGGTGAACAATCTTGGATGTTGAGGGTAGCTTTCCAGGTTCTTCTGTCTCCTGAAGAATGGCATAGCACAAGGCAGTGCCAAGACCCCAGGGCTGGCCACCAGGCATCCTGCTCTCTAGTTTAGCTCTTCTGTTGACTCACCGGGACCTTGGTAAACCTTCCCAAACCTTAATTTTCTTACCTAAAGATAGGGAGGAGAGGGACTGGTATAATGAACTCTCAGGTGAAGTAACCCCCTCTGCTAGTGCAGGTTGATACTTTCTCTGTAACTTATCAGCTCAGAGACTTGTCTAGGGTGATGGGACATGATGTGACTAGCTCAGGGTCACACTGCCAGTATGTGTCGTAGGTGGGACTTGAGCCCCAGTCTTCCTGGCTCAGAGATAGATTCTCTGTTGTTCATTTTATGTCATGTCACGCTGCCTCTCTGGGGCTAAGAATAAGGCTTGTCCTCTACCTATCTCAGAAGGTTGTTTTGAGGAATTAATGACAATGACCTTGCCCCTCTACAGACACTTTATACTTTGCAAAGTGTGTTCCCATTTGTTATTTTATTTACTAAATAAAATGAAGTAATTATAGAGAAAAAATCATGAATTCCCAGGGAAATATTGATATATGGTCTTAGGGAAAATCCTCCTACATTCCTGTTGGATTATCCTCTTACCCAACAGCAACAGCTGTCTCAAGAACATCCTCTGCTTGGAGTAGTGACAATAATAGCTCACATGGTACCTTCAGGTTTTAGAAAGATCAAGCACATTCCTTACAACAGCCCTGTGACATACAGCAAGTCAATGACTCGTGCTAAGGGGCTGTAGTTAGTCGATGTCTGAGCTAGGATTTGAACCCTGGTCCGATGCTCTTTTCATCATCCTAAGCCACATGTCAGTGATGGTGCACAGTCAGAAGTTACTTTGCCTGCATTCTCTCATTTAATCTTTACAACAACTCTGTGAGATAACGTCGCATGTATATTGTTATTCCCCTTCACAGCTGAGGAAATAGGTGATAGTGTCCAAGGTCCCACAGCTAGGAAACCACAGAACCACCAGTCTTCTCCATTAAAGTGCATCTCCACTAAAGTTTACTGCCTCTAGATGTTTATAGAGTTAAGAAAAAAGGCCTCATACTTGCCTGGTTGCCTGTATGGAGCACTGTTATTCATTCCCTTTGTCATCATCCTCTGGTCTCCAGCTCTGAACTCTGTTCACTTTCCCCCAGTAGTGCAGAACTTGCTGAGAGATCTGATTCCCAGAAAGTCGAGTGCCTGAAGTTTTAGAAATGCTTAAGACCAGGTTGTGAGGGGAAGGCAAGGGAAGGCAGTGTTACAGCAGAGCTGATTTTAGGGGCTAGCCATGTGGGTACTCACCTCGAGAGTGCAAATGATGCAGATCAGGAAGAACTCACTGAAACGGGAACTAGTTCCCTTTCCCTGAGGAACAGTTTTCTGAGGAGCCTGGGACTCTATTTCTAAGCACCCCTCCTTGGTTTAGCATGTCTGAGAAGGACTCACAGCAGGCATTGTCTCCTGCACGTTTCCAGGGGTGAGGAGCAGAGGGAGGGGTAGGGAACGTGTGCTGAGAGTGAGTTCTCAGCAAGTCCAACTAGCTGTTGCATGTATACAGGTTGATCCCAGTTGAAAAGTCAAGGATGTCACTGGTCACTAGGCATGCTCTGAGCAGCTGGCTTTTTTGAGACTCATCTTGAGTAATATTAGATAGCTTTAGTTCCAGCTGTGGTTAATGGCCTGCACTGGCCTGAAGTAATTAAGCTTTCTGAGTTTTACATGCTTTCCCCATATTTTAGAGCTGATTTACTTAGTAGGTTAGAACATGGTGCTAATGACGCTCAGAGCTTAGATACAGTGTCTAGCTGGACCAGGTAATATGTCATAGAAGTTCTGTTTCATGGTCTCAGCCTGTATTCATAACCCTCTTTCAGCTGGTCGCTTTATAGGTGTGTGCACAAGAGGGACCATTGAGGAACCTGTGGGTGATTTGGTATGGCCCATCCTTACCCTTGGGGCTGTGGAGGACGTCAAGGCACTTTATACTATATTGACAGTACAGCACATCATTGTTGGTGAAGGGTGGTGGACATGTTTCTAGGTTATCTGAATAGCCCAGTAGCATTTTCATATATTTTCCCTTACTCCTGTTGCCCACACTTAATAAATGTATGAAGCTTCCCCAAATGGCAGCTGTGTGAGAGCACTGTTTCAGGTATAGTTCCTCACACAGTTCTTCCACATCTATATCCATTGCCCTCTGATATGAACCTATGACCTAGACATGACAGGTGGCATCTTTGTTCCCTTAGTAACCATCTCCAAAAGCCTGAAGTGAATGGCAAAGTTTTTGAGCAGAAGCACCAGCTGGCTGTGGTTAATGCAGGGTTTTAAAAGTCACCCAGTTTGAGGGGTGGGGAGGGGTTTGTACAGGAAAGTCAGTGCCTGGTGTGGCTGTGTACTTTTTGCATATGACTGCATCCAACCACTTTAATGATCAATAAGACACAAAGAGAGTGGCAGACAGGATTACCTTGCTTTTCTCAGTCAAAACCCATCAGAGTGAACATTTGACCTTCAGTTGCTCAATTCCTTTTTGGATTCTCTGTCTGATAGCTTCTGAAAATCCATCTGGCACTTAATGCAATTCAGAGTCACCCAGAGAAGCAACTTACTTGTATGCAAGCTCTGTCTCCTCCTCTCCCCCCTAACACAGTCCTCTTGGAAGAAATTTGGAGCCAGGCACCCGAGTTCTAATCAGCCGGGATCAGAACCCTTTCTCGATTGGGTAACCCCTTTTGGGGCCATTTTATCAAGGGTTCCTATTTCATGTGACTTTAAATTCCCCTTTCACATAGATGCCATTCTTTTTTGACATAGAAGTCACTGCTTTTCCTCTTTCTTTCTTCCTTCCTTCCTTCCTTCCTTTCTTCCTTCCTTCCTTCTTTTCTTCTTTCCTTTCTTTTTTTCCCTTTCTTCCTTCCTTTTCTTTCTTTCTTTCTTTCTTTCTTTCTTTCTTTCTTTCTTTCTTTCTTTCTTTCTTTCTTTCTTTCTTTCTTTCTTTCTTTTTCTTTCTTTCTTTCTTTCTTTCTGCCTGATTGTGGCTCCTTCTGTCCACAGAGTCCTAGGCAGGTGGTTGAGGTGATGGCGTTGAGAGCATTAAAATGTTTCCCTTTGTGTATGGCTCTTTTCTGCTTAGTCATTCTTGGTGCATATCCCTCCACAAGCCTTCTCAATTTTCCCAGTGACTCAGGTGCTTGCTTCTTTTATAGACTAATAAAGTTACTTTATATGCATCTATCATTGCCACCAAAGCTTTGGGAATCACCACCCCCCCCCGAGACTTTATTCCTGGTGTAAAGGACAGTTGATTTGATGTATTCACTCATGTAATTGACTGTAGTCTGTGGTTTTTTTAATGTGAAGGCATAATGGTGGCTGAGGTGCTGGGATTATTGCAGCAAGAACTGGAACCAAGCTGTACCCATATTGACAGCCTGGTATATAATGGAAAACATCAGAAGACCGGGGTTGAAATCCTGTTTCTGCCATTTGTTCTCCATATGACCTCATGTAGGTCCCTTAAAACTCCCTGGGACTCCATTTCTTCATCTCTGTGTGAGGCGATTGGAATAGGTCTCTAAGTGCCCTTTTACCTTTAAACCTAGGAAACTTATCCTAGGCCCTTTGCAGACCTGTTAGAGCACTGTATGTGAAGAGCAAAAAGAGCTCTGAGGGTTCTTGAGATTTGAGATGGATGACCTAGTGACCTCGGAAGGCTCAGAAGCTCAGGTGCTTATCCCAAGGTATGGAAGTCTGCTATTGCCAGGGCTGAGGCTTTCTGTCCACTGAATCCCAAGCCTTTTCCTGTGATTTGGGCACTGTGCTCAGTTTCTCCCTAAATAAAGCATAGATGAGGTTATTTTCCCCTTCTTAAATATTGTAATCTTTTGTGAGAACTAGCTTGGGGGAATTTATTCAGCTAATATCTTGGCAGCATGTATTTTTGGTTACTGTTGCTGTTTTTTCACGAGGCTGGTTCTGGGGAGCAGGGATGATAGAGCATTAGGGCTGGGCTTTAAGAGTTTGATCTTATGTCTTTCAGCTCTAGACTTGTGCCACAGTCTATATTCTGGGTTCCAGCTATGTCTGAAATCTCGTTATGATGGGCTTTGAACATGGCCTTTCTCACTCAAAGCCATGGGCAGCCCCTTTGTACCCAGTGCTTCTTTCAGAGTAAGCTTTTCTATCTCCAGCCTATTAAGCAGTGGCTCTTGGATGGGATGCTTGTCTTGAGTCAGAGCTCTTTGCTTTTTCTCTGATGAGCTAATAGAATCTCAGAATGGTTGCTGACTCCTATTCAGGGGATATCACCGATCCTTGCTCAAGGTAAATTGAATGAATGGCAGTGGCATTATTTTTAGCTGAAGGCAGACTCTAGCCATTAGAAATTGATGGTGACTATTGTAATTTGGCCTTATTACTTATTCATTAACTGTGTGCAGGTGGTCAGACAGCCAGTGAGACCTGCCATTTGAAATTTCATTTTCCAGAGCCCTATATATGGCATTAATTTAATGTTTCCTTTTTTATGGGAGATCCATTATCCAGTGTTTGTACTCATAGTGTATAGTGGCCAGCTGTGGTGCTAAGCCTTTCCTAGCTGTCAGGAAAGGCCCTGTGTCTGTGGACGGGCAGTCGTGGTCGGGTAGGCGGCATGTACAAATGTCAGGAACTTGTATGTTACTTTTTAAAGGAATAGAGGGTTGTCCACTTTCCACCTCCTTCCTTCCATTTTATCGCAATAGTAGTTCTCCTTTTAAAAGAGTGCACTTAGCTTTGCTGACTTTGGAATCGCCTCTTCTCCCCGGTTCCTGTGTCCCTTTGGCCCTTTGTTGGATAGAAGCCTTCAGTGCTGCAGTTGAGCCTTCTGTCTTATGTGCCCTGGGGAAAGGTCTCAATAGCTTCTATACCACGTGGTGCCATCGGGTATCCCTGCTGCCTTTGAGACATCACTGCCTGGTTCACAAGTGGACTGTCTAACCCAAGTTTTTCCGTGGAGTCCCTGGTAGTCGTGGCTGCGTTGCCCTGGCACACAGAGGCTGCCTAGATTAGCTTTTAAAACAAACCAAGCAATAGTCTCACTTATTCACACTCTTCCAGGACTTATTTACAGCCTTATAGTGATTTCCTCATGTCACCCTTGTGGGCCCTTTTGCTAATGTACAAGTTCTCTACTTTTTCTCTCATTAACACAATAAAGTTATATTTCTGCCTCCTCACAGAGGAGCCAATGAGTCCCCTTTATAGCTGATTTTATGTTAGATGCCCTGCCTCACTGTGTGATAAGGTGACATTTAAATGATTCTTACTATAATTAGCACTAAAAACATGAAAAATAACTACTGTTCAAATTTAATTATCTCTGCCCTTTTTGAAAGGACGAAATTCAAAATGCCAGAAGAAAAGCTAGTGGCTTCTCAGATTTTATTTAAAAAATTATTGTTATTTCTGTAAAAATCAGGCCTTTGGGCACAAATGCAATTTCTCAAATCTCTGTAACTAAGAGCCCATTTTAATAGAAGTGTGTCATTTAAAGTAACATTGGCCACGAGGGAAAATGAAAAGAAATAATGGATGCTTTACAAGCTAAAGGTAGAAAGTGGCCACTTTAATTCTCTTGGCCATTAGTGGGGGCCCTGATCCTTCCCAGAAGAGCAAATGGAGAGATAGATTTGAGATTGGCTCTTCTGTTGAATCAGTTGTTCCCATTTTCCTAAGTGTTCCCAAGCCAAAGCTTACCATTTTAGATGTAAAATGCTGCTTGTTCCACCAAAGGGAGTTGTATTGACTTGAGCACTAAAGCTTGGCTATTTGTGGTGCTTGGAATTATTATAATGATTTGACAGACACCCCAGTGACATCCCCCAGGGATCCTCTCTTTCCATATGAACACATGACTTTTATAAGTTTGCTTTTGCAGTTTCAGTGGCTGTCATCATTCTTTTCCTCTCCCAAAGTTTCTCTTCTGTTTGGGCTCCTTTTGTTATTGAGTGGCTGTACTTTACTGAAATGTGAGGACCTATTGGGGTTCCTAGGACTGCATCAGCTGCATCAAGACCCATGTATCTTTTAAGATAACATAGCTATTAAGGGCACTTGTACAAAAATGGGCACCAACATTGTTTTATGATGGTTTCACTTGACACAGTGTTTTAGGAACTTGAAAGTTTAGGCCACCCATCAGCAGCCCTGTATCTGTGCATGTTAAATAGAGTTCAGGTGATGGCCGGCCATTACTTGGTTACATGATAGGGGAGTTAATACTCCTTCAGAAAGCTGATGGAAATTTAGTTATGTGCTCCCCAATGACCTGTACAACTATAGAATGTTAAAGCTAGAATGTGGAGTGGCAGTGTGTCATAGGAAGACTAGAGTTCAAATCCTACCTCTGACAATAGCTGTAATGACTCTGCAAAAGTCACTGGACATCTTTAAGACTTAGTTTTCTCATTTATAAGTCAAGTCAGCAAGTATTTTATCAAGTGCCTGCTATCAGGTGCCAGGCACTGTGCTAAGTGATAGGGATACAAATAAAGTAAGAGAAAAGAAAAGAAAAGAAAAAGTCCTTGTTTTCAAGGAGTTCATGGTTTAATGGGAGAGACAACATGCGAACAACTATGTGCAAATAGCATAAATCAAGGGTAAGTTGAAGATAATCTCAGAGAGAAGGTAGTAAGATGCAAGGGTTCTAGGAAAGGCTTCTTGTAGGAGATGAGACTTGAAGGAAGTCATGGAAGCCAGGAGGTGGAGATGGAGAGAGAGTTCTAAGTTTGGAGGAGAGCTGGTCAAAATGCCTGGAGTCAGGAGATGGTGAGTCTTGTTCTAAGAACAACAAGGAGGTCTCTGGATTGAAGAGCACGTGGAGGGGAGCAGGGTATAAGAAGACTGGAACTGTAGGAAGGGGCCAGGTATAAAGGTCTCTAAAAGCCAGAAGTAAAAAGAGTGGATTGGACTAGATGGCCTCCAAGGGTGCTTCTAACTCTAAATATTTGATCCTTTGGAAAATATCTTAGAGATCACCCAGTTCAACCTCCTCATTTTACAAAGCCCTAGAAATTCAGATTTGGGTGGGACCTCGGAGATAAAATCTATTCCACCTTGTACCTGAATGCCTATCCCCTAGACTTAATTCCTGAAAGATGAAGAAACTGAGGCCCAGAGATGCAACATGACTTCAGAGGCTTAACACAACTAACCAACAATCGGAAACAAATTGTTGAGCTAGTGCCACTTCTCTTAAACTGTATGGAAAAGAGGAATCTTTATCCTTGAGAAAACCAGTCTCTTTTTCTGAGACTTGGTTTCTTTATTGAAGAAACGAGGGGCTTGCAATAGATAATCACTAAGTCCCTCCTAGCTCTAATAGTCTGTGAGTCTATGAGATTTTTGGTAATTTTTTTTTCCTTTGTGTATCTGTTGAGCATAGGAATTTCAGTCATTATCATCATCATCACAACGACAACAGTTAGCATTTATACAACACTTCAAGGTTTACAAAGTTTATTACAAATATTATCTCATTTTATTCTCACAGCAGTCCTAGGAAGTAGGTGCTGTCATTGTTCCCATTTCACAAATAAGGAAACTGAGGCAGACAGGTTTTTAAGTGACTTGCCTATGGTCACACTGACAGTGTCTGAGACAAGGGTGAGGAAGGGAAATGAATAAGTATTTATATAGCACAAACTATGTGCCAGGCACTATGCTAAATGCTTTATAATTATTATCTCTTTTGATAATAAAGAGTAACATTTGAACTCAAATCTTCTAGACTCCAGTACTTTATCTGCTGTACCACCTAGCTGCCTTCAGAACAGTCAATGAGAAAAAATCTCTAAGTAGCAATGGGATGCTTAATGGTCTTGAGCCCTTGGGTGGGTGAAGTCACAGGTCCCTTGAACCTCTCTGCCTTCAAATTACATCTGAGGTATTTGTCATTAATTCATGCCCTGTAGCAACTCATTGCTTTATTAATGGATGTGTCAAATTTTTTTGCCACTTAACTTTTGAATTCTATCTTGAACAAAAAACCCAGTGGAACCAAATTGTTCACAATTAATTAGTGGCAAGATGTTGGCAAATAGTTTTTTTTTTTCAGAAAGAAAGATGGAGGGGAGTCATGGAGGACTTTACTAATGTAATGTGCAGATGTGGTGTGTTCCCCACATGCAGCACTCTTCGCCCCTCTCATAGGCACAGGAACACCTGTTTACTGTGAGCTGACTCATTCTCTTTGACCTGTTCTCACGCTGCCAGAGAAGGACCCCTACTCCCTGACTCAAATGCCCTTATGATCCTTGGGATAACTCTGTTTAAGGGACATGTGTTGTCCTTAGTAAGTCCTCTAGTTCTTGATTTTCCGCTGATGGATTTCTTCTTACAGAACCAGCCACTCAGAATAATGTTTTTAGATCTTAAACATAATCATTTACTTGGCAGGAAGGTAAAAGGAATAGCAATAATATCACAAGTACTCCTACATTAAAGCAAAGGCACACATAAAACACCACCACCTGCAGATCAATCCAGGTCACGTTCTTCCAGTATCTTTGGAGGAGAGTGGGGGCACACTTGAAGGAATCTGCGAAGGAGGTACGAGCGAGGAAAGCCCACATGCTTAGCGGAATCCAAAACTGTAGAACTAAAACCTTCAATGTCTTCTTCCTTCCTCGGGAACTGGCCATAAGAGCTTCTTGATGAATGTAGTTGCATGTGTGCCTCCGCTGCTCCGTTGTCTTGTTGTTATTCTTCAGAGGTATCTGACTCTTCATGACCTCATTTGGGGTTTTCTTGGCAAAGATGTGGGAGTGGTTTGCCATTTCTTTCTCTAGCTCATTTTACAGATCAGGAAACTGAAGTAAAACAGGGTTAAGTGACTTACCTAGGGTCATATAGCTACTAAGTGTCTGAGGATGGATTTGAATTCAGATCCTCCTGATTTCGGGCTAGGTACTCTATCCACTGCAAGACCTAGCTGCTCCAGAGTCAATCTGTACTGTGACTGACTAACACCCCCAGGACACAACATCTAAGCCAAACTAGGTGATCTGCTTACTTCTGATTCTCAATTTCTAGTCAATTCTTCTGCTCAGCTATACTTACTCATCACTAGCAACCATGCTATGTATGACTCCCAGCTCTAAGCTTAGCTTGTCTGTCCTTTCACACCTTTGTCTCTATTTCTTTGTCTCTCTCCCCACCTTCCCACCTTAGCTTATGGTTAGTAATCAAATCCTCATTTTCTGTCTGTAATCACATAAAGTATATGCCCTAGTTTTCTCCAACCCCAGTGTCCTTCTCACCCCTATTTACTGCATTTGTCACGTGCAAAACTCAGCCACTGCTTGTCCCTGTTCTACCCGAGTACCTGTGGTTCAAAACCATGGCTTCTCCTAGAACTTTGAGCTCACTTGACTCAGCCACAAACCTTAAAGAGGCAGTACATTCTAAAAAAGATTCACTTTCTATATTAGATGATTCCAACATAAGACTTTAAGTGAGAAGGGAAACATTTGATTTGGCAAATTTGATCGCGGCTTGGGTGTGGGATCTGGTTACTTCCTTTTACTTGCTAACTCTGTTCTTATCTTCTTAATTATCCAGTTGGGTGTAAAAACTTTTTTTTCCTGGAACTTGGAAAAGAAGTTTCATTTATCTGGATGGGATAAGGAGGTGATGTCTGCCATGGGACTGGGACAGTGGTTCTCAAAGGGTGTGCCGTTCCACAGTGCATAGAGTTTCCTAGATGTGCTGTGAATTGTGTGTCACTTGATTCCCCATAGTGATGCTAACTTAAATAGTCAGTGCACCCTGGTCCCTCACTGCAAAGGATAGTGTGTTGTGAGGAAAAAAATAGTTTTAAGAACCACTCAACTAGAGAGACAGTGATTTGATTATCTGATTTCCAGTAGTGTAATTAAGTTTTCCTTTGGGGATGATACTGATCATTTATACTTTCCCTCTTCTACCCCCCATAGCAATAAATATTGCTAACTAACTTGAAATTTGTGGTTTTTATACTCTATAATGTCTGTCATATAGTCTGTAATAACAAAGGATTGGGGAGAAGAAGCAAACAATCCGTTAATGTACATGCTGCTGTGAAGTTACATTTCTGCCTCCTGATGGAGAGGAGCCAGTGAGCTCCCTAGAAGCTCATCTCATGTTGGCTACCTTGGAACATTTAGGAGAGGTTACCAGAGCTTAGCAAGCTTAGGAAGCTACTTCCCTTTGCAACTTGAAGGAGATAACTTTAGGACAAATGAAAGACTGTACATAGTGCTTAAACACAGTGAGTAGGAAAATTACGGAAATTGCTGAGAGGTTATGCAGGATGAAACTCTAAGCGGGTCTAGATTAGTTCATGGATGATATATTCTTTTTTTAAAAATAAGTTTATTTATTTTTAGTTTTCAACATTCACTTCCTTAAGTTTTAAATTTTCTCCCCCTCCCTTCTTTCCCCCTCCCTAAGACAGCATGCAATCCGATATAGGCTCTACATATACATTCCTATTAAACATATTTTCACATTAGTCATGTTGTATAGAAGAATTAGAAAGAATGGGGGTAATCATGAGAAAGAAAAACATAAAACAAAACAAAGAAAATAGTCTGCTCTGGTCTGCATTCAGACTCCATATTTCTTTTTCTGGATGTGGATGGCATTTTCTATCATGAGTTTTTTGGAATTGTTTTAGGTCCTTGCATTGCTTAGAAGAGCTAAGTCTGTCAAAGTCAGTCATCATACAATGTTGCTGTTGCTGTTGCTGTGTACAGTGTTCTCTTGGTTCTGCTCACTTTACTCAGCAACAGTTCATATAAGTCTTTCCAGGTTTTTCTGAAGTCCATCTGTTCATCATTTCTTATAACGCATAATATTTCATTACACTCATATACCATAACTTGTTCATTGTTCAGCCGTTCCCCAGTCGATGGGCATCCCCTCAATTTCCAGTTCTTGGCCACTATAAAAAGAGCTGTTATAAATATTTTTGTACCTGTGGATCCTTTTCTCGTTTTTATAATCTCTTTGGGATACAGCCCTAGAAGTGGTATTGCTGGATCAAAGGGTATGCACACTTTTATAGGCCTTTGGGCATAGTTCCAAATTGCTCATGGATGATTTATTCTTAAGGAGAAGTTAAGCATATTTGGGTATAACCCTAAGCTATTTTTTTTCAAGCTTTATTGATTCTTTTTATTTTTGTACAATATTCCTCTCACCTCCCTTACCTTTTGGTCCTTCCCTTATGACAAAGATTTTTTTTTTAATTTTTATTTTCATTTCCAAATTCACTCTCTCCCTCTCCCCACTCCTTGACTCCCAGTCATCGAGAAGACAAGAAATACCCATTATACATATGACATGGCAGTGGTTTAAAAAGAAAAATAATAGTTCATATGCATCAGTCATCAAATCACACAGTCCTCAGCCAGCCAGAAGGCTGAGTGAAAGGAGGGAGGTATGTTTCCTTAACTCTTTTCTGGGTGCAGGTTTGGTTATTATAATGAGTTATACGTCCTTCAGTTTGGTTTTATTCTTTCCAATTACATTGTGGTAGTCTTGTGTGTTTTGGTTTTCTGGTTCAGCTTACTTCACACTGTTAGTTCATGTGTTTCTTTTCATTATTTCTATTTGATATTTCTGTCAGTGCTGTTATATCCCATTATGTTATGGAGAGAGGCAGTGTGTCATAACGGATGGAGAGCTGGTCTTGGAATCAGGAGCACTTTAGTTCAAGGCCTACTTCTTTTGCCTCCTGACTGTGGGATCCTGAGCAAGTCGCTTATACCTTCACTGCCCCAGGCAGCTCTCTAAGTCTGAGTTCCAGAGGAATTGCCTACTGTTATTGGCAATGGAAGTTTCCTTTCTGCATGCCATTGAAATTACAGATCCAGTCCAAAATTAGAAAATCCGCATATCACAATCTGTTTAGCCATTTCCCAATCAATAGTCATCTATTTGTTCCCATTACCACAAAACGTGCAGTTATGAATATAAATGACTTTTCTTTCGGTCTCTTAGGGAAACATGACTAGCAGTGAGACCCTGGGTTAAAGGGCGTGGCTATTTTAATCACTTTGATTTTTAGCACAATTCCAAATAACATTCCAAAATAGTTGTACCATTTCATAAGCTATACCATTAATCTATCAATATCTTCTCACAACCTTTCCATCTTTGGATGGAAATCCATTGACTATTTTCATCTTTTGTCCTCTTTGCTGTAACCCTAACCTCCCTCCCATCCCATCCCTAATATTTTTGAGCTTTATGTCAAGATGAGAAATTGTTCAGTGCTTCCTGCTAAAGGTAGAAAACGAAAGAGTGGGCCATTGGCCTGACACAATGCAGCATTTTTGTTGTTTTTATGTTAGTTTCTGATACATATCATAGATGTTAACACTGAAAGGGATTTGGAGACTATCTAGCCCAACCTATTCTGCAATTTTTTAGAGATTGCAGGGAGAAGTGTGAGGGTGTGTGGGATGTTAGGGGATAAACTCACCACTTCTGTTTTTGACAAGTCATTATATAATGTTGCCCTCTGGGATGCTGTCATTGTGTGAGTGCAGTGACCAATTTGAGCAGATAACTTCTCATTTTCAGGAAGGTAAATGTTACTGCTTCACTCTCTTGGTTTGTTCTAGTACTGTAAACAGCAGCAAAGTTGACTTAACCAATAGGCCAGGGATTTTCTAAAAGGGAAAAAAGTATTTGTGTTGGGAAAAGGTCAGAGATGTGCCCTGAGCAGAAACAGTTAGGCTTTTTGTGTGACAGACATAGGAAGATTTTTATCTTCTCCCAAACCGATTGTTCAAAGCTAACACATCCAGCCATATTTTGTTAAATTAAAAAAAAAAAAACAGATTAAATAATGCATGGATTGATCTTTTTTTTTTTTTTTAAGATCAATTAAAAATGTAGTTTATCTTGGAGGCCTTGTGAAAGAATGGGAGGAAGCTGCGTTCCATGTCCCAAAGGAAAGTTTAGTAGAAACTGAAATTGATGACCTTGGAGAACTCATACACTGAGAGGTGAATCAATGTGGATTGAAATAAAAGATAACCAAGGGAATACATTTGTAGCTGCTTGCTGTAGACCACATGTGGTCACTAGGGGCAATTTAATGAGGAAATAAAAGCCAAAAAATGTAAATAGTATAAACTAATTGGATTTGTGGATTGGAACTAACCCAACATAATTCATTCCAAAAGAAAGGGATCCCAGCAGAACCTTCAGTTGTGATTGCATAGTGGGCCTATCTTGCCCTTCCCCTCGCCCCAAATTCTAGGTGCAGAATGGACTGACCTTTTGGCTGACTTAATTGGCTGCCATTTTCTCAGCTGTTCAGTCTCTCAGACTGTGCCCCTGGACCCTTCTTCCTTAACAGCAGACTTTTGTTGACTGCCTGCTAGAATCCCAGCCCGGTGTTTACCTGGGAAGTAGGGGAGAAAAAGAACAAACCTGGACATTTTCACAGAGAGAAGCCTCACTCCCAGCATGCAGACCTTTTGGGGTCAGATGTCAGAGGCCTGCTGAGTGCTGAGGACGACTAAATGTGGTGGGATTCTTGCAGGTTAACCAGTGGCCAAGCAAACTCCTGGCCAAAACAAAAGACTGAGAGGGACTTCTTCTGTCCCCTTTGCCCTGTTCTCCTCCAGCCCAAGGTTAGAAGCAGCATCCTACTGTTGCTAACACACAAGATTTGAAGTCATACGATTTTTATTTGAATCCCTCCTTTGCCACTTACTAGCTTTTGGACCTTCAGTAATCATGGACCCTCTCTGGACCTCCATTCCCTCTTCTCTACAATGAAGGGTCTACTATCACAGAATCGCAGTTTTTGAGAGTCAGAAGTAATCTCTATGGCAACACAGACCAGCCCATCTGTGAAAGGAGTCCCTACTATAACATTTCTGACAAGTGGTCAGTCCTTAGCCGATCTCAAGGGTCTCCTTTAGCTCTAAATTCCATGATTCTCTGTTCATTGTCATTCAGGGCATATAAGGAGGAATCTGTGGGTTAGTTCTTAGAGCTCTGGGTACCCTCCAGTAGCTTCTGCTTGGTTGAGGATGGGAGCTGTGGCAGGGTTAGTGTTGAGTGTGGGACATCTCAGGTAACAAGAAGTCTTCCCTTAGCAAGAAGGAGGGTCTTATAAGCTAAAAGAAATTACTGAAGATTATGGCTATGATATTTAGAGTGGCTGTCGCCAGCTTGAAATTGAAGGTGGAATTGGGAGCAATTCCTGGTGACTTCACCAAGAACAGCCTGAGAGAGGATTCTTGATCCACAATGGTTTTGCCTGCTTTCATATGAGAACTTCTATGCAGGGAGAGCCTCGACAGGAAGTACCAGTCCCTTGCTAATGTTGCTTTGGTGGTCCACCATGTGACAGGGAGAAAAGGAGAGGAAGATGTTGATTCCACCTGTTGCTCATGTGCAGCGTTTTGGTCTTTGATGTTCTCTAACCACTGGAGCTTTATTCCAATCTTTCAGGTAGCTAACAAGCATTTACTTAGTGCTTCCTGTGTGCTGGGCACTCACTGGGCTAGATGCGGAGGATAAAAGGACAGAGAATGAAAGAAGCATGAAGGTAACCAAGAAGCTTACATTCTATCAGGGGAGACAAGTATGTATATAAGTACATACAGAATGAATATAAATACAGGGTAGTTGATGGGAGAGCACTAGCATTCAGTGGAATCAGAAACAGTTTTTTGTAGAAGGTCGGGCTTGAGCTGTGAAGAGAGGGATTCCTGGAGGTGGAGGTGAGGAGGAAGTGCATTCCAGAAATAAGGGTTCAATTCAATAAACATGAAGTGCCTACTATGTGCTAACACACTCTGCTAAGTACTGGGGATACAGATAAGAAAAAGAAAGTCCCTTACCTCAAGGAGCTTGTGATCTAGTGCTGGAAAATAACACTCAAAAGGGGACTTTAAAAATGGAGTCGAATCCAGCATCCAGCTGATGGAGAAGTTTGGTCTGTGAGCCCTTTTCAAATGGAGGTTTGGGGAGGAATTTTTTCTTCACCCTACTGTCCTCCAGTCAAAGAAGGAGAGGCTACTAACGGTACTGGTGATGAAGGAATACCAAAGCTGGTGTAGTTTCAGGGAGGAATCATTTCCTTGTGATGAGCTTTTCCTGGGACCTTGATGATGGTGGAGCCAATCCCAAGGAGATAGATGGTGGAATGGGTGGATGTGAATAGTTTGGATAGATTTGACAGAAAGACAAAAGAGAAACCAGAAGTTTTTTTCTTACCAAAAAGTTTACTTTATTATGTAATTTTACAAACTGTAACACATGGAAGACATGTACTATGGCATAGGATGATAGATTTAGAACTGGATGGGATTTTATGGTCTAGTCCAACCTTCTTATTTTACAGGTGAGGAAATTGAGGCACAGAGATATTAAATGAGTTGTCCAAGACCACACCGGTAATATGGGGAGAAAGGGGCAGTGGCCAGTGGGAAGATAAGGAGACCAGAGATGGAGTACCATGTGTGAAGAACAGAGGGAAGGCCAATTTGGCTGAATTGTAGAGTCTAGCAAAGGGAGTAACGTATGACAAGGCTGGGAAGGTAGTTTAGGATTAGGAGATAGGTTGTGAAGGGCTTTAAAAGCTATAAAGAACAGTTTGTATTTGATACTAGAGAAAATATGGCGCTTTTGGAGTTTGAATAGGAGGATGATAGGGCCAGATCTTTGCTAAAGGAAAATCCCTTTGGTAGCTGTATGGAGGATGGACTAGAGAAGGGAAGGGTCATGAAGCAGAGTGACCAACTGGAGGCTGTTACAGTTGAGAGAAGCCCCTAGACTGAATTTTTGTCCTGGTTTTGGAGTTTGTTTCTTCATCTGTAAAGTGGGGGTAATAATTGCTGCAGTGCTTTCTTCCCAGAGGTGTTATGAGAACCACATGGAATCACGGCTGTGACCAAAAAGCACTCTTCACATGAAGGTTGGCGGGGGTGTGAGGAATGGCCTCGGGTATCTTTTCTTCATAGGATCATAGGCTGTACAGCTGGAAGATACCTCCCTGATCATTTAGTCTAGCCCTTTCCTTTGACAGATGACCCTTAGAGTCTTATGGACAATTAGAGGGAACCTTGACTTCTTTGAGACAAGTGCTCTGCCTTCTGCTAGGGTTTCTCAGACAGTGTGTATGTCAGTGTAAATAATGATACTAGACAGGATATGCTAAAGTGGCACATGAGTCATGTAGATTGTAAGTATGCTAAATGAGGGGTTGACCTTATCTCTTCTTGTGCCTGTAATGGCCTATAGCTCATTGTGAGAACTCAATATTAGTTGATTACAATTGAAACTTGAAATTAAATCTGAAACTTGAAGGAAGGACCCAGGAGACCCTGTTGTTCAGCCTTGATATTGATCTACCATGTTTCCTCAAGACAAATTAATATGTGGTTGGGACACTGGTGGCAGGGAAGTACCAGCAATAGGACCTTCAGCTGTTTTCTGTCTTGGCTGCCCATTGAGGCTAAGCTTGCTTTATGAAAAGAGAGTCAGGTGAATATTCCATGGGAGGCTCTGTTTAGCAATAGGCAATGGTTCCCGGAGAACAGGAGCCAGTTTGGCCCCCTGAAAAGTCAACCTTAGATTTTAGTCATTGTTGCATTCCAGGGATGACCTCCAGGAGACTGACTGCTTAGAGGAACAGGGTTTACAATGAATCAAGGGAAGATGGCCTTTTTGTCAGGTCCTAGTGGTTATCATTGTGTAGTCAGAAAGACCTGGGTTCAAATCCCACCTCAGACACTTATTGGCAGTGTAACCCAGGGCAAATTATTTAACCTGTCTTCCTCAGTTTTCTAATCTTGAAAATAAGGAAGCTAGACCCAATGACCTTCAAGTTCCCTTGATCCTGTGATCACATGACCTTCCCTCTATAAGTATGGATTCTGTCTCTGTATTTTAGCCTTTATCCCCATTTGTGCTGTTTGGTTGTAGCTGAAGATAGACTGATGATGAGTTTTGATTACCATTTAGTACCTTCAGCCACTGGAAATAAGTGTTGATAGATTTGATCCTAAGGCAAAAGATAGCTGCAGTAGTTTTTCTTTTTTCTTTACTGGAAAGACTGTTCCATTATGTAATTGTACAACCTATAGCACATAGGAATGTGTTTTAGGGTATAGGATCATAGACTTAGAATTATAAGAGACCTTATGATCTAGTCCATGGGTGGGGAACCTTCAGCTTCGAGGCCAAATGTGGCCCTCTAGGTCCTTTGACTGAATCCAAACTTCACAGAACAAATGATTTAGTCCAGCACCCGAATTTTACAGATGAGAAAATTAAGGCCAGATTTGAACCCCAGTCATTAGCTCCAAATTGTTTTAACTGCATCATTCTGTTTTGACACAATGACTAGAACAGAAATGGCTGAGAGGAGATTGAATATCATACACAAGTAACTGAGACTCCCTATGTAGGTGCCTCGTTCTTCTCTTTCCCGGAGAACCCAAGGAAACAGGCTCAAATCACAGGAGGAAGGGTTCAGATCAGGGCAGGCTTATTTTTTTTTTAACATTTTAACTTATTTATTTTTAACATTCTTTTCTTTTTAAATTTTGAATTCTAAATTCTCTCTCTTCCTCACCCACTGAGAAGGCAAGCAATATGATATCAATTATACATGTAAAATAATGCAGAACATTTCCATATTAGCCATATTTCAAAAAAAGCAAGAAAAAGAAAGTTAGAAAATTATACTTCGGTTTGCACTCAGAGTTCATTAAAACAAATACTTCTTGAAAACAAGTAATCCTGAACAGACCACTCCCTTCTCTGGTTCTGTACTCAGACTCCAGTTGCAAAGCTTAGTCTTTATCTCTATGGGGGTTCCTTAGCTAGTGTTTGAGCCTGGCCACGTTAGCACTGAGATACTCATCTGAAGGAGAATGTATCCTTGAGCATAGTAGGCATTCAGCACGGGGAATTTTTGCTAGGTCTGAATGAATTCTTACTATGTGCCAGGCATGGTGCTAAGTGCTTGGGATATAAATACGAAGTAAGGAATGTGGTCCCTGCCTTCCAGAAGTTTACATTCTAATAGGAGAAGACAGCACCTAAAGGGGAGCTGAGGGCTGGAGGTTGTAGATATATGATGGATGGCATTGTTTGGAAATGGTTGGGAAATGACTTGGCAACTTGGTTCTGGGCAAGATGAGTCAAGTTTATCATTGGAATTCAGGAATACTCCAAGCCTCAGTTTTTTCCTCTGTCATTAAGCATTTTGGTGCCTACTATGTGCTTAGTGCTGGGAATGCAAAGAAAGGCAAAAGATAGCCCCTGTTCTCAAGGAGCTCAGTCTAATGGGGGAGACAACATGCGAACAAATATACACAGACAAGATATGTACAGGATAAATTGGAGGTTATCAGCAGAGGGAAGGTGCTAACATTAAGGGGGATCAGGAAAGACCTCGTAGATGGGGGGCTTTTAGCTGGGAGTTGAAGGAAGTCAGGAGAGTCAGGAGATGGAGATATGGTGGGAGAGCATGATAGGCATGGGGAAAGCCAATAAAAATGCCTCACGTCAGGAGATGGATTGCCGGTTTCAAGAAACAACAAGCACCATATTGTCTCTTCAGATTTTGGGCTTATATTTTGCCTCCTTTTCATAGCTAAGCTCCACTTATATACCTCTTACTGCCTGTTGGATGTTTCACATTGAGTATATCCCTTAGACATCTCAAATTCAACTTAACCTAAAACTGAAGTTGTTACCTTTTCCCTAAACCTGTCTCCTGCCCCACTTTTGCACTTTCTTATTTCTGTCCGGGATGCCACCATAATTCCAATCTCATAGTTTCACGATCACAAAAGTCATCCTGGGTGATACAGTGGATAGAGCGCTGGGCCTGAAGTAAGGGAAACCTGAGTTCAAATGAGGCCTCAGACAATTATTAGCTGTGTGACTCTGGGCAACTGTTAATCATTTGAATGCTGAGCTGTCAAATCCTCTGTTCTGTTGTCAGTTATACCTTCTGACCCTCAGCTCTGGATTACTTCTACTGTCTGCTTCCTCTTTTCCTGCTCTGGACAGTGATGGTAGGAAGTCGCACGATCCTGCTGACTAGCCCACTACAAATCTTATCTGATCTCAACTAGGTCTTCATTGCAGCAAGACAACCCTTTTACTCCTTCTAAATCTATTCATTATTGAACTGTGTATAAAGGTTGCTCTAAACTTTCTGTTTTCTCTTCACATTTATACTCCTCCTCTCACCCTCACAGCTGAGGAACTTCTGTCATCCTTTATTAAGAAAACATAGGCCATTCACCAGGACTTCTCTCTTTTCTTTTCTGTATCTCAAAACCCCTTGTCATGATTTCTCCTTGACTCAATTCTCTGATGAAGAGCTAGCTCCTCTCCTGGACAAAGTCAGCCCCTTAAATATACCTTTGCTCCCATTCCTTTCCATCTCTACCAGTATATCGGCTCATAGTCATTCCCCCTTCTCTAATTTTAAATCGTTTCCTATTTATTTAGTTGCTCATCCCCTTCTGCCTGCAAACATGCCCAGGTGTCTTCTATGCTTAGCAGGCCCTCTAGGTCCTCAAGTGTGACCCTTTGACTGAATCCAAACTTCACAGAACAAATCCAATGGACCTGCAGCCTCCTGGCCACATGTGGCCTTCTAGGTCCTTGAGTGCAGCCTTTTGACTGAATCAAGTTTTACAGAACAAATCCTTTTATTAAAGGGATTTGTTCTGTGAAGTTTGGATTCAGTCAAAGGGCCACACTTGAGAACTTAGAGGGCCACATGTGGTCCTGAGGCTGCAGGTTCCCCACCCCTGGTTAAACCCTCACTTGATTTTACCATCCCCTCAAGCCATCATCCTCTTTCTCTCTTTCCTTTCACTGCCAAATTCCTAGAAAAAGCTGTTGCTGTCATTGCTTCGACTTCTCCCTCTTTTATTTCTCAACATTTTTGCAGTCTGGTTTCATCCCTCAATTGAAGCTACTGTCATGTTGCAAGTTGTTGCTTAATTACCAAACCTGAGTGTCTTTTATCAGTGCTTTTCCTTCTTGACCCTCTTCACTCAACATTTAATGATGATGATGATAATGATGGCATAATAGCAATAAATAGCTAGCATATATGTAGCACTTTTGTTGTTGTTCGCTTATTTTTTGAGTCATGCCCGACTCTTTGTGACCCCATTTGAGGTTTTCTTGCCAAAGATACTAGAGTGATTTGCCATTTTCTTCTCCAGCTCATTTTATGATGAAGAACCAAGGCAAACAGGGTTCAGTGACTTGCCCAGGGTCACACAGCTAGTAAGTGTCTAAAGCCAGATTTGATCTCAAGAAGTTGAGTCTTTCTGACTTCAGCCCAGCACTCTATCCACTGTACTACCTAGCTGCCCAAAGCACTTTACACGTGTTAACTCATTTGATCCTCACCACAGCCTTGGGAGATTATTATCCCTACTTTACAGATGTGAAGATTGAGGCACAGATGTGTTGAGTGACTTAGACCCACATAGCTAGTGAGTGTCTGAGACAGGATACACATAAAATCCACTATGCCACCTCATTGTACCTGTCTGACATTGTTGACCTCACTCTTCTTTCATGGGTCTTTCCTCTCTGGGTTTTTTTTTTTGACATGTCCCCTCTTGCTTTACATACTATCTGTTAGACTGCTTCTTCTCAGTCTATTTTGCTAGCTCATTATACATTTCGTATCTAGTATACCCCTGTAGTATTAATGTGATCTAATGTCATCTAATCTCATTTCCCCACCCATTTGATAGGCCTCTGGTGGGCCTAGGTGGGAAAGCTTGATTACTTACTAGGTGCTAAGCCGATGTGGGCATGAAGCCTTCAGGACCCTAAGGGGAGTTGCTAAGACCAGAGCCAATGGTGTGTGCACTGAGTTGTAGTCAATCATGAATTCAGCCAATCAGAGACCTGAGTTCTAGCCAATCAGATGCCAGCTAAGACTGTATAAAAGGAGAGCCCAGAATTGAAGAAGAGCAGAACTGAAGAGGAGAAGAGAATTGAAGAGAAACAAAACCGCGTAGCAGAACTGAGAGAAAGACTTTGAGGCAGCAGATATCAAGAGGGCGCTAAAGAACAGACATTGAGAGAAACAGGGTTGGCAGAGCTGCAGAAGAGAGTGCTGAGCGGAGAGTTAGGATTCCTGAGTCTACAGGAAGGCCCTAGCAGGGTGGTCACAGAATGACTTGGTTCCTTGCTATAATACTGTGTTATAATTTCCTTGTTATTACATTCAGATGGGCTTACTAGTTTTGGAATATAATTGCTATTATATTGAATTGGGGGTATTGGTTCTTGGATTTGATCTTCTGGAGTCTAAATGTTATACTTCCTCTGCCTTCTACATAGAGAGTTTTTCATACTTTGCAATTCTGAACCATTCAGGCATGTTCATGGTCAGCCTCAAGGTCATGAATCTTGCCTTAATGATATAACCCCTAACCTCCATCCTGGCCTCTTTTTCCTTCTCTCTGTCTTGATGACCTCATCATCTTCTGTGGATTTAGATTTCATCTCTATGAAGATGACAGTCAGATTCTGGTCTGTCTCCTTTTATCCTGTCTGGTATCACCATCTGCCTATGAGTGGATGTTCCTTAGGCATTTACCAACACGGAGCACACCACTTTTCCTTTTCTGTACTTCATTTTTTGTTGAGGGCATCATTCTTCCAGTCACCAAGAGCGGAACTTCAGTATTATACTCAAGTCCTCTCTATACCTCAACCTCTCGTGCCCCAATTTGTGGTCAGTTGCCATGCGGTATAGATTCTACAGCCACATCTCTCATGTCTATCTCCTTTTCTTCATGGAGGCAGCTTGGTGGCACAGCAGATGGAGTGCTGGGCCTGGAGTCAGGAAGACAGATCTGGCCTCAGACATTTATGAGCTGTGTGACTCTGGGCAAGTCATTTTCCTTATCTGTGAAATAGAGGTGATAATAGCACCTCCCTCCCAGGTTTTTGAGGTTCAAATGAGATAATGTTTGTCAACTATGTTAGCTCAGTGCCTGGCACATCAGAAGTGCTATGTAAATATCAGCTATTATGATTATTTTTATTTTTTACCCATAAAACCTGTATAATTATATATATAATTATATTAATATATTATATTATATATATAATTATATATATAACTATATATATAATATATAGTTATATATATGTATATATATATGTGTATATATATATGTGTATATATATATATATAACTATATATATATATAACTATATAATTAGGAAACTGCAATAGTTTAGGCAAGAGGTGAGGACCTTAACCTAGGCCTTTCTCACCTCTTGCCTAAACTATTGCAGTTTCCTAATTGGCCTCCTTGCCTCAGGTTTCTCCATTCTCCTATCTATCTTCCATGTATTTACTGAATTTGATATACACTAAGACACAGGTCCTTAGGTTCATGTCTCTCCCTGAGCAAGAAATTCCCATGGTTCCCTATTACCCCTCAGATCAAATCTAAACTCTTCCTTAGCATTTAAATCCCTTTATACCCTGCTTCCCATCTACTTTTCCAGATTTAATGTGCACAGCTCTCCTTCTTGTAGTCTCTATTTCAGCCAAACTGTTGTTCTTCCCCTAGAATATTCCATGTCTTTCATGCCCTGGTGCAGAACGACTTTCTCAGTCATTACTATGTATTCCTCTCCCTTTAGAATCTTTAATTTCCTTTGGTGTTTGTGATACCTTCTCCACGTGGCTTTTCCCGACACAGTCCCCCAACCCCAGCTGCTAGCAGCCTCTCCCTAAAATTGCCTCATGCATGTTTTGTGTGTGCTTATGTGTGAGGTCCCTTAAGCGCTTGATCCGTGATCCTGAACATGTACACATTGTCTCCACAGAGAGAATGTAAACTGTGGGGGGAGGCATTCTTTCATTTTTGTCTTTGTATTCCCAGCACCCACTACAGTGTCTGGCACATAGATGGCATTTAATAAATGCTTTTTGATGAATTAATTAGTATTCTGGGCATGCGTGCTTCCCTGATTATTGTTTGTTTTTTTCGTTGGCATTAATTAGATATGGCCTATGCTGTGACACTAACCAGTCACTTCTGTTGTATCTTTTTAAAGGATTCACTCCCGTGAGCACTTCAAGGAGAAGTACGCCGTGGATGATGTACAGTATTCAGATGACGTGAGTGTCTTTTTGTTGTTTTAACTAATATTTGTTGACTGTGATTCATCCAAACAGTAATTTTACATAATTTGGTCTAATTTCCCAATTTATCACGCTCTCCTGTACAGCGGGAACTGAGCTTTTGGTTCTGGTTGTTCTTCTTTTCTCTCCAGAAACTCTCTAGGTGATCTCATCAGCTTCCACGAGTTCAGCTGTGATCTCTATGCAGACCTGTCTAGCCTTCCACTTTCTGTTGAGCTCCAGTCCTACATTTCTAACTCCCTGCTGGTTAACTCTACCTTGATCAGGCATCTTCAACTCAACATGTCCAAAACTGGCACTTACTTTTCTCCCCTATCCACATTCCCTTAACTTCCTTATTTCTGTCTGTGGTATCACCTTCTTCCGTCACCTAGGTTTGCAGCCTAGAGTCACCTTCTACTCTTTGCTCGTCCTCACCCCATAGGCTCCTGTGTCATGCCAGTTGCCAAGTCTTGATTGTAATTGTATCCCCACAGAATATCCTGCATGCTTCTCTTTCTCTCTGCTCACACAATTACCACCCTAGTTTAGACTTTCATCACTACTCTCCTGGACTAGTACGTCAGCCTCTTTTATATTTTTTCTTCTTTGTTTTTTTACATTAGCCTCATAATTGGAATCTCTGCCTGCTATCTGTCTCTACCATGTAGCTGCCAAGTTGATATTCTTGAAACCCAGGTCTGAGCCTGTCACATCACCTGCCCAGGAAGTTTTAGCGGCATCTTATCATTGCCTCGAGGAGAAAACACAAACTCAATTCCTAGCTTTTAATATTTTCTCTTGGTATAAATTTCTGGAACTTTTTCTACACTAGAAATATTTCCTTTTATTTGTCCCTTTATCCTCTGTATGTCTCCTCACTATCCTACTCTTTCTAATTCTCCCTGGGAATTTCTTATATGAGTTGTGGTGGTGGTATTTCACAATGTACAGCTCAGACAATAATCATTTTCTACAGCAGAGAATTGCAGTTGGAAATTTTTTGTATCAGAATCTTTTTGGAAAGCTCTTTATTTGTTAAGAGAACACATCCTCATCCCGTGTCTTCCTCTCATATCTTCTTCATACATCTGAAGTTTAGTACCTGCAGTCTCTTTTTATGCTATGTGAAGGGGTAGAAATTCGAGTGCATTATCATTTCTCAAAAGGCATTAATGACTTCGGCAGAGTCAGAGGATATGAGTTAAAATAAATAAATTTTTATGTTTGCCAGGGTGTCATGGTTCATCAGATTGGTCATTGTTGCAGGAGTGGGGAAGACCTGGGTTAAACTCTGGCCCCTACGGCATAGCTCTATTTGATGCCCTATTCGACTCTAAAGGCCAGGCATGGTGGCACATGCTTTTTATCTCAGCTCCTGGCAAGGCTGAGACTGGTGAATGGTAGGCTATGGCAACCAGGCATCCACACCAAGTTTAGCATTAATGTGGTCAGCCTATGGAAGCAGAGTGTGTATGTCAGGGGGTGTAACAGGTTACCTAAGGAGGGGCAACTAGTCCAGATTGGAAGGGTCAAAGCTCCCGTGCTGATCTGTGGTGGGACCTAGACTTTGCATTTCGAGCCTGGGTGGATTAAGGAGATCTACCCTTTAAAAAAAAAGAAAGGAAGGAAGGAAGGAAGAAAAAGACCCAAGGCTATAAATAAGACCCTAATTAATGAATATGCTAATTGTTCTCTATTGCAGTCATTAACCAATGACACAGATATAAGGTACAAAATAGACAGTTTTTGCCTTGTAGACCTGATTCTATCAGGTACATCCTTAGATGTAGGTAAATGAAGCTTTAAATGTGTCCAAGTCTTTCAGGCCCTAAGGGCACCATTTAGTGAACAGTAGGAAGTAATTTAGAGTTAATACACTTCCCAGAATACTTCACATGCAGAGAGCAGCTGATTCAGCTAGCAGAATGTGGCCCATTAGAATTGTGTGTCTGCAGTCCTGAGTAGATCTGATCCATCTTTACCTGAAAAGTCAAAAGGAGCTTGTGTTCGGGGCATGCATCCACTCTGACCATATTGGTTTCTGAGCTGCTGATAGGTGGAGAGAGTGCTGGATGAATAACCTTACTTAGGCCCTCAGGGACCTCATGATCTCACCATATCATTCCCTGGACACAGATGCCACTGTACCCTTTTCTCTAAGTTGGCTGATTCCTCACAAATAAAGCTCCAGCTTCATTCCCAAATGAAAGCACTCACAGAAATAGCTGAACAACTGCAATTGCACAGCCACATTTTCGCTTCCAAGCTCTCCTGTGAGCAGATGTTCTTCATGGGCTTGTGCACCTGGCCATCTTTAGAAAATTAGGCAACTCAACAGCATCTCTGCCAAGAGCTGGGGGTGACTTCTATGCAGAGCTGCTTGGGCAACCAGAGTCAGAATTTTTCCAGACCAAATCTCTCCTGTAGAACAAATCCTCCTTTGCCAGAGTCCAAGTCTCCCTTTGCTGGCCTGGGGAACATGTTCTTTCCAGGCCAGAGTTTTGAAGATTACCTGGTGCAGGGGTGAGGAAGCTGTGGTAGGATAGCTTTTTCTGTACTTCTGGAAAAGCAAACATGTTGGGACTAGCTTCACTACCTCTTTAAGCAAGAGTGCAGGAGACTTCTCCACCTAGGTTCACTCACTCACTCACTGACTGCCTCTATGCATATCTCATGCTCATTACTTCTTCTTTATCCTTGTTTATGCTATTCCTTTTGCACTGAATGACCTTCTTCCTTTTTGATGTCTCTCTAAATCCTAGAAGACCCAGTTTGAATCTCTTGTCTTCCCTGAAGCCTTCTCTTGCCGACACAGCCTGAAATATTCTTTTGGAATCAGAAACACCTGGGCTTGAATCTTGTCTAGTTACTAGCTCTGTGGTCCTGGACAGGTCACTTAACCTCTCTTTGCCTCAGTTACCTCATCGGTAAAATGAGAATGATAATAGCAACTATCTGATAGAGTCACTGTGAAGATCAGATGAGATAATTTATGTAACGTGTTTTACACACATTAAAGTACTATATAAATGTTAGCTATTATGATTTATTATCATTAAAATATGTATCATTTTGGAGTACGGTCTTATTAATTTAGCACATGATGTGCCTTGCCTCGTAGTACTCTCTGGCTGTTTTTATCTTTTTATTCTCCCAAAAGATTGTGTCTTCTTTCCCTGGGTCTCCCACAGTGCCAGGTCCTGGATAAATCCTGATTTTCCCTTATCCTCGGCAACATGCTGTTTGTGGTATCTAATAATGGCTAGGGAATGTATTAATATGGATATGACCTGTCATTTTAATATCCTTGATTGGAACATCTAAAATAGTTCCAAAAATTATTTGCATGCATGAAACAAGGTGCCTTGTCAGTTATCTAAAGTCTGTTTAAGCATCAGAAGCTGTGAGGAACCTGTTGAGTTTGAATTCTGACTTGTTGCTGCTCCACCCCCACCCCTAGCCACACGGGGATTCTTTTCACATTTTGTTTCTGCTCTGATAAGATACATCTTAACGTCAGTGTCCTTTGAAGGCCCAGATATTAGTAACTCGTCTCTCTTAAACCTTGAAGGATACGTGGTCTGTTGGCTAATACCAGGTGCCTTAGGAACTGTATTCCTGGAGTTTATACCTGATGCTGCCAGTGATTCGTGTCTGTGATCTCTGTTGAGTCCATCTCTGTGCAAGAGCCTGTCCAGCCAATTGACTGGCATTTTTATTTCAAGATGAAAAAAATTCCATTAAATGGTATCGTGGTCTTTTTTTTGGTGGGAAGGGAGGGTACAAGGTTGCAACATAAATTGGTTCCCAATTTCACTACTTTTCAGTGAAATAGAGGCATACTTTACCATAAAAATGGAAGACTCCTGAATGGTGAACTTAGAGCCTTAATGCTAGGGGCCAGTTTTCATTTTTAATAGCATCCTTTGTGTCTTAGCTCCCAAGAAAGGTTCATTGAATAGACTAAAGTAAGCAGAAAGGAGCCCCACCTTAACTTGTCTAGTCTACCCATCCAGCATTCCCCAGAGATATACTAGGGCCAAAATGAGCCAAATCCATGTGAAATGAGATGGGAGTCTGTAGAATCTCTTACCCTTTGGCCCTTTTAACTCTCTTGAGAGACAAGATAGGAAAGCAGATTCCTAGCTTAGGAGAATTAGGAGTAAATACCTTTATTCAGCCCCGGAATGAATAGTTATTTATGGTCATGATGGCAAAAGGAGAATGAGATGGTGGAGAGGGGCAGGAATCTTACCTTTCTTTCAACTGGCTTAGCTGGACTTTGTATGCCCCCAACTCCTGGCATATCCCAGAATGACAGGAAGCTCTATGACTTTCCTGCTGTATGTATATAAAGAAATACTTTCTAGTAAAGTTACATCCAGTGGTCACATTCTGAGCATTCTCAATTAAGATAGCCACAAATATGGAAAAAAGTGAAAAGGGTCCTGAAAGGTAAGAAAAAAAGCCATTTCAAAGCTCCTGCTCTTTAATTTGTAGAAGAATGTTAGTACTCTGCCTTCCTCTCAGTTACTTTGTATATATTTTATAACTATTTGTGAACATGTTGTATCTTCTTCCCTCTCCCCAGCCATTTTTACTCACTCCTTGTAGAATTTAAGCTTATTGAGGGCAGGAACTGTCTCCCTTTTGTATTTCCAGGATGTTGCACAGGGTAGATATGTAATAAACACCTTTTAATTGTTTGAATGCTGCATTAGAGCTTCTTAGCTTAGTATTGTATATGAAATTTAGGTTATTAGCTTCATAATTTTAAGATCATAGGCTTTAAAGCTGGAAGGAAACTTAGAGCCCATCTAATCCAACTCTACTTTGCAGATAAGGAAACTGAGGCTTAGAGACAGGGAGTGACTTGTCTAAGGTGACATGAGTAGTAAGTGGCAGAGCCTGGATTAGAATCCAAGTCTTCTGATTCCAAACAGAGTTCTTTCAGTTGTTCTATAGTTACCTGCTTTCCTCTGGTACCCTTTAATTGTTCTCAAGTTATAATGGATGCAGAGCATGAACAGTGAGTCACAGCAGACATCAAGGGAGGAGATAGAAAAATCTAGGGGACCATAAGAACTAGATATGCGCATCATTTAGGGTGGGGACAAACTGCCCTGTCTCCTCAATAAGTATTAAGGATATTGCGGTATCACAGCTCAGGACAATAATTTATGCTCGTAACAATGACACTGAGTCATCAAGAAAAGGCTAAATTATGTTCAGTTAATGCACACTGTTCAGTAATGCAAGGAATAGGTTATAAAAAGAAACATTTACCTTAAAATGGTCATTATTTTTCAAAAAATTTTTGGCTCTTTAAAGAGAATACTTAAACTTTAGTTCTCTGGGGGAAAAAAAATCACTCATTCAGAGACCTTGTCCTCCAGGAATGTCTGATCAGTTCAAAGTCACCGATCTTGGGTCTGTCATTAATGCAACAATGGCTACACAATGAGTACCATTGGAGTAGCAAACAGGGCCTGGCTTAGAAATTTGGTCTGGTGCTACTGGGAAGTGGTTGTACATTCTCAGAATGGAGAAGCAAACCCACAAGGCATCTTACACGTGCTCTGTTTATCTCCTTTCCCCTTAAATTTTCGCACAAGCTAGTCTGCCTGAAAACACTGGCTACTATTCGAAGGAAAGCAAGGGCATTTAGCGGAGAAGGTTTTATAAAAGCTAAGAGATCCCAAGAGACCACTCGCCTATGGAAATGAGGGGCCCAGGTTGACATTGATGAGCTGTTCGGTGATAGGCCTCAGTGTTTAGTGGATGTGACACAGCATTGTGTGTTCCTTTAATTTTTTGTGGCATGAGAACAGAATATGCTGATGACTGTGAGCTGCTAATGGGTCTCGATGGAAATGATAGAGGACTGGAGTCAGCGTAGGCTTGGAAATGCTTCATCACCCCCAGAGGTAACTGGGGTCCACTCAAGCAGTTGTAATCAATAAAAGATGATCCACTGCACTGAACAACAAACATACAGCTTACAACTATGTCAGAGAGGAGCATTGGCCTGTGCCGGCTTTATTGGGCAGCATGGTAATGGCCACATTTCTCTTCCATTATTCTTGACTCTTGTGTCCTGATAGTCATCTTGGAGGAAAAAAACCATTAGCCTACACATTTGTTATCTCCTGTCCCTGCTCTCTTTCCCAAGGACAATAGCAGATGTAATCCCCAAATGCTATTACCTCCTTTGTTTCAACTACTGTAATTGCTAGAAATCATTACGTGATGGTAAATGGAGACAGATCGTGACAAGTCTACAAGACACATTGCTGTTAACACATGTCCCTGGGGTGGTTCTGCTTTTTTTTTTTTTCTCCCTTCTAAACAATCCTGGTTCCCAGTCTAGGAGAGAAGGAGGTGGTGAGACAGAAGAAAATCTCTTTCAAACCAATTTGCTTTTAATCATCTAACAGGGAACCTATGACTTCTATAGTTGGCCTTGGTAACTGCTTGCTTCTAGGGTGCTTGTATCATGTCTTTTTAATGGATCTTAATAACCAAATGCAATTTTCTATTCTAAATTTTAGATAGCCCAGGTCTTGGCTTCAATGACTCCATCGGTTCTTCTCACCCTGGTAAGTGATGCTTGTTTTTTCAGAGACTTTTTGGTGGCTGTTAGTCTGCCACAGAAATTCGGAAACTAAAAACCTCTCCCTGTGCAGGTAAGTCTCATGTAGTGAAGGGCAATAAGATAACAAAAGAATGAATATTTAATGAGTTTCTTCACCATTTGATTAAATCTCATCAATAACTTGTGGAAATCATCCCAGTGTAGCTGTCTGGGAATCTTGTGGTGAGGACACCCTGTCAGCCACCTCTTCAGTATGCTGTATGGCAGCTTCCAAGTGTGACTGACCAGCAGAACCCAGAGATGCCACCTTATTAAAGGAGTAGAGCTAGAACAACGAGACAGTACTGACAAATATAGCAAATACAGCGCCAGCAAAGATGCACTGGGCTAAATTTCATGGCAAGAGCATGATGTGTTTGGGAGTCAGGAGGTGTGAGATCTAGTCCTTGCTCTGATGCTAACCCACGGGCAACTCATTTCCTATCTAATTTCCGCATTTGTAAAATGATGGACTTGAATTAGATAAGATCCCTTCTAGCCCAATAGTTCACATTCTAGAATGTGTAAACATAGAGTTTCAGTCACCTTTTACTCTGCTCCTCCCATGCAGTTCTTAGTGGAATTTAAAAGAAACACCAATATAAACTCTTTATACTTTGTCCATCTTTGAATTATCTTTGACAATGAGGACATATTTTGAGCTGAACATTTCAGCAGAGTAAGGCTCTGCAGGTCAGTGGCTTCAGCTTCTTTCTTTAATGTCTGGAACTGTAGAAGGTATTTAATAAAGCTAAATTGGTGGTGGTGGTGGTGGTGGTAGTTGTCTTAGGACTGTGATATGTGAAAACCTTGATTTGAATTTCCACTTGTAATCTACTATTTTATATTAGTGGAATTTTTTTCCATTTTCTTGAAGTACTAGTTTGTAAAATAGGAAAATGCAACTCTTCTTCCTTGCCCAGATGATTTTTTTTTCTCTCCTTCATTAGTTGATCTTTACAGAAACATTTTCTCTTCATTATTTTTTTCAACACTTCTAGCAAGGTGTCTCTGTTGAACTGTTGTTTTGACTGCTCAGTGGAGAAGTTATATTGGATGATTATGGGGCAAAGAATTGTTTTAATGTGTTCTATTTGTGGAGTAAAATTAGACAGTTTCTTGGGGAATAGACATTATTTTAAAATCTCTTGCTAATCTAACAATGACTCATTTTTACCTTTGAATCACTACTTATTTTTTCTCTTGTTTTCTTCTGTCGCTCCCTCAGAGTTTCTCTATCACTGGGGAGGGGAAAGAACATAATGCATCTTGATGGATTTACAGTAATAAATGTTTGTCCTGTATAAGATTTCTATCCACATCTTACAGAGGAGCTAACTTTGACAGTACTCTCTGGGATCTATTAATGTTAATGGGATGTGTGTGTGCAGAATAAAGGAGAAACCAGATTTGTCATCCATGGCTGGAGATTCTTCCCTCCCTCCTTTAGTCAGTGAGTTGCCTGGCCATTAGCAGACAGTTGCCCTTATTGACTCACAGGGGTGGCTTTTATGAAGGATCCTGGGTTTTATTATCATACTTCCACCTTCCCCAAAGTGCTGTAGGCAGCTTCTAGTTTTGCACTCACTTGTGTGAAGTGTGAGGAGAAAGGAAACAGAAAAGCAGAATTTAAAGTTATTGAGTTGAACAGTTTCACTTTTTGGGGAATGGGAAGGGTGGGAATTGGCTCTTGAGGCCTTTGTTACCATGTCACCCTGCTCACTCTTTGTGGCACTTGTGTGGGCTGTCTGATTAACTGCATTTTTGGAAATCCAGAAGTTAAGACGGTGTTGGGCTTGTACTGACAAAGATGGTTCTCTTTGTCTTCTCCTCCCTCTCAGCGTGGCGTTAATACGGATAGTGGCAGTGTCTGCCGGGAGGCTTCCTTTGAAGGCATCAGCCAGTAAGTTAATACCTGGGCTAAGGTTGGGGGTGGTGGTGGTGGTGGTGGAGGGGAGAACAGGGTGGTGAGGGGTCATGGAGATTTTGTATATTTTAATGAATCGTTATGCTCTGTCCAATTAAGTTTTCTTACAAGTGTTTCTTTAACTACAAATTAGTTGTTAAAGCCACAAAGGTTTTTTTTTTTTAGAACAAGCTTCCTTTAGTATATTTAGAAAATGTTCAGAAAAATTGGCTGCCAGAAAGCCTTTCAAGTTTTAGTTTAAAGAAAAAACACTGGATTAAAACCAAGAATCACCTACCCAGCAAAACTGAGTATCATGCTCCAAGGCAAAATATGGACTTTCAATAAAATAGAGGACTTTCAAGCTTTCTCAGGGAAAAAGACCAGAGCTGAATAGAAAATTTGACTTTCAAACACAGGAATCAAGAGAAGCAGGAAAAGGTAACCAAGAAAAAGAACAAGGAAAAGAAATTGTATAGGACTTACCAAAGTTGAACTGTTTACATTTCTACATGGAAAGATGATGTGTATGATTCATGAGACCTCAGTATTAGGGTAGCTGAAGGGAATATGCACATATATATATGTGTGTGTATGTATATATATATATATATATATGTATATGTGAGTGAGTATGTATATATGTATGTGTATATATATACATAGAGAGTGGGTACAGGGTGAGTTGAAGACAAAGGGAAGATATCTAAAAGAAATAAAATCAAATTAAGGGATGAGAGAGGAATATATTGAGAGAGGGAGATAGAGAGAAATAGAATGGGGCAAATTATCCTGCATAAAAGTGGCAAGAAAAAGCAGATCTGTAGGAAGAGAAGAGAAGGCAGGTGAGGGGGAATGAGTGAATCTTGCTCTCATCAGATTTGACCTGAGGAGGGAATACCATACACA